>JAAGEH010000006.1:18307525-18484021 GCA_011751065.1 Lasiurus cinereus | reverse complement strand
AGAGAGAGAGAGAGAGAGAGAGAGAGAGAGAGAGAGAGAGAGAGAGAATATAACACACCCAGGAGCCTTGAACAATTGAAAAGAAAAATAAACACATCTCTGATCTAACCAGTTGCCACAATGTGCAATCCACAACATAAACAGATTTCTCCCATTTGGTTAAACTGTTGTAAGACAGCATTCTTCCTAGGAGGGAATCAGACTGTTTGAAAAGTTAAAACTGTGTGTTAAGTAAAGCTAGTCACAAAAGGACAAATACTGACTGATTCCTCTTACATAAGATTCACAGTATCTAGAGTAGTCAAATTCAAAGAGGCAGAAAGTAGCATGGTGGTTGCCAGGGGTTGAGGGGAGAGGAAAATGGAGAGCTCTTTAATGGGCACAGGGTTTTATTTCACAAGATTATAAAGTTCAGAAGATCCCAAGCACAGCAATTTGAACATACTTAACTATGAACTATACATTAACTATGGTTGTGTGTATTTTATCACACTTTTTTAAAAAATGGATCTTGTATTTAGTTGAGGAAATAAATTTAAGAAGCCTTATAAAAATTACAGCACTGGGATAAACCTTCTATAAAGTAATTTAGCAATGTATTAAGAGCCTTAAGAATGTCCATACCCTTTCCAGGTGTATACCAAAAAAATAATCAGAAATAAGGTCAGAGAATTGCTTGTATGTTCATTGAAGTATATTATTGATGATATGTAAAAATGCCATGTTTAATTTAAAAATTCAACAACAGGGCTAATTTAATTAATGTTGGTCTAATGATAGGAAGGAAAATGTAGCCATTAAAAGCTAGTTTTGAAATATATTTAACAATGTGAGGAATGCTGAAATTATGTTATATGAAAAAGTAGGATACATAACTGTAAATTTAACATGATTCCAAATATATATATATATTTGGAATCATATATATATACACACATATATATATCTCCTATCTAATAAAAGAGTGATATGCAAATTGGATGCACCTCCCCCACACCCACTAACCATGCCCACCCACCAATCAGAGCGATTATGCAAATTAACTCAACCAAGATGGCTCTGGCCAGAGAGAGAGCAGGAGAGAGGCTTGGGTTGTCCCTGGCAATGGAGGAAACCAAGCTTTCTACACACCCCTCCGGGCCCAGGCCTCCATTTAAGGCAACAAAGTTTCAATGGCTGTGCAGGCAAAAGGCTTGGCTCCCTTCCAGGCCACAAAGTTTCAATTATAGAAGTTAAATAAATACCAGATATCAGGCCCTCTGCTTGGATTGCCAGGGGGCATGGCCAGCCTGCAATCACCACAGGCCCCTCACTCAGGGCACCCTACGCCCCAAGGGAACACCCACCCTGATCCAGGACACCCTTCAGTGCAAACCAGATAGTCCCCACCAGTGCACTAGAGCTCTATCCTATCTAATAAAAGAGTAATATGTAGATTGATCATCACTGTAACACACAAGATGACTGCCCCCATATGGACAAAAGATGGCCACCACAAGATGGACAGTAGGGGAGGGCATTTGGCAGAGACCAGGCCTTTAAGGGAGGGCAATTGAGGGTGATCAAGCCTGCAGGGGAGGGCAGTTAGGGGTGACCCAGGCCGGCAGAGGAGCGAAGTTGAGGATTACCGGGTTTGCAGGGAAGGGCAGTTGGGGGAAACCCAGACCGGCAGGGCTAGGCAGTTAGGGGTGACTAGGCCCACAGGGTAGGGCATTTAGAGGCAAATAGGCTGGCAGGGGAGCAGTTAGGCATTAATCAGGCTGGCAGGGGAGTGGTTAGGGGATGATTAGGCTGACAGGCAGAAGCAGTTAGGGGCCGTCAGGAAGGCAGGCAGGTGAACAGTTGGGAGTCAGCAGTCCTGGATTGTGAGAGGGGATGTCCGAGTCGAACATCCCTCAAGTGGTCCAGATTGGAGAGGAAGCAGACTGGGCTAAAGGACACAATCCCCGCCCCTCCCCACCTCTGTGCACAAATTTTGTGCACCAGGCCTCTAGTGGTGTGTGTGTGTGTGTGTGTGTGTGTGTGTGTGTGTGTTTGTATAATAAAACTGGGAAGAAATACACTAAAACATGAAATGATCATCTGTATGTTGGTGGGTTATCTGAGATGTGTGTGAAAGTGTCTTTTGAATTATAACTTGATGCCTAATCCAGACAATGCTTATAAGTCACTCAGAAGAGAAGACTTGAGCTTTGCCAATGTAACAACCCATTTTAATAATAAAATAAATACTTAGCATGCAATAAGCATTTTTTTGAGTTATCTACATGTACTACCTTAATAGGTCTTTCCAACTATCCTGTGAGGTAGATACTGTTACTATTCTAACTTCTCAATGTGGAAAATATACCCAGAGTAGTCTTACAGCTGAGGAGTCATAATGCATGGACCCAGGACTCCCTGGAATTAACCCCTACTATTTAACCAAATGAAACATTCTGAATAAAGGAAAACAAGAAACACTGGTTATGATGGCTTAGATAAATTTGTCATCCTGTTTGGTTGGGGCAGGGCCAGTTCTTTAGAGAACTAGCAGGTGAGGCCCTTGAACCACCCTTCTTAGGGATAGGAGGGCTGAGCAAATACCTCAACAGAAGGATGTTCTAAAGTTTTTGTTTTGCATCCCCCACTGGGGACAGTGAACAGTGAGGTAATATGGAAGATCATTCAGTATGCTAGCTGGCTGAAGTCATGGGACTTGGTAGTCTCCTTGAGAATGTATTCAGGGGTCCATGATCATTCCTTAGAAGCATCTTGACTCACTAATTAAAATGTGATGGACTTGGTCAGCCTTTATGCCACACACTATAGGAAATAGAGCATGCTCTGAGAGCTCATTTAAATTATAAGTGCCCTTGAAAGTCATGATTGGCAATGACTCTCTTAGGCCTCCCAGCCCCCTCCCCCCCAGTGATTTGCAGTGCACTTTCAAGGAAGGGCTTTTAAGTGTTTGGTTTGTTATATGTGCATCCGATGTGCATCTAATAAAAGAGCCCATGCATTACCCAGGAGAAATTATGAGAGTAGATCATTCCTGACTATTAGAGATATCAAGAACAAAAATATTTTCCTAGGTATAACACCCCTAAGCCTTTTGAGAACCCCAACATTGGCTTGAGTTCCTAAACTCAGAGTAGACTCCAAATATGAGTTTTCTCTTCATAGTGGGGTGCAGTTTCCTAGATTAATGGGGTGTTAAAGTGTCATTCTTTCTCTACCACTTTGGACTATGGCATTAGACAGTGAAGCTACTGCATTCCATGGTGTGCACTCTGCAAAATGTTTAAGCAGGAAGCCTCTGATCCCTTACAGAACTCTCAAAACTCTTCTCCATGCATTTTGTCCAAAAGGGTTTGGGAAAGTCATTCTTGTTTGTTTGTTTGTTTGTTTGCTTTTGGGGGGAGGAGGATTGTTTTGAGAACAAACATTTTGTAGATGTGATATCCCTAGGCTTCAAGAAGGAGAGGTGGGGAAAGTGTTTGCCTGTCACATGAAGTCTGGTGAAAAAAGCTCTGAAAGAATTATTCCAAAAACTTCAAAACCATGTATTTGCAGTTAGGGAATATGTTGGCCTGATTTGTGACCCCTTCCTTAATTGTGTAGAAGGTTAGAAATGTTTTAGCATAGCTTTTTAGTGGAGCAAAGAAAAGGTCATTGCTCCATTAAGATTAGAAATATTGGGTATCAAAGAGTATGAGTAACACATATGGACCAGAAATTGGAAAAGAACCAATACGTATAGGATTTTTTTTAAATATATTTTATTGATTTTTACAGAGAGGAAGAGAGAGTTAGAAACAAATGAGAGAGAAACATCCATCAGCTGCCTCCTACACACCTCCTACTGGGCATGTGCCTGCAACCAAGGCACATGCCCTTAACCAGAATCATACCTGGGAATCTGAACACTCTATTCACTGAACCAAATAAGTTAGGGTGGATTTTTTTTTTTTAGATTATGTCCAGTGGCATGGCTAGAGGCATAAAAAGACCTCTCAGCAAAGAGCATCTGAAGACACAAGATTTCTTGATCACTTGGGGGTGTAAGTGATGTACCAGAGGAAACACTGTAAAAAGTACCACAAGTAGAAGGTGTCTGATGACAATGTAGGATCATGGAGTTTTTAAAGAACCCACAAAAATGATCCATAAAAAGTTAACTTTAAATATTAGCTGGGCCCAAGAGCAAAAAAGTCATTTTCCTTGTCTCTCTGACCTCTCCTCTCTTTGACCTAAAAAGCATCAGAAACTAAAGTTAGCAAGAGAAGAGAGGAAGGGTCAGAGGAGAAGGCTCACCATACACCATTTCCCAGCTCTCTACTATGACAAACACCAGCTGGCAAAAGGGAGAGGTTCAACTTCAAGTCACATTTGAAGTTTTGGTAATTATATAGGAATCAACATTCTAGAGTTTAGGAAACCATACTGTATCTGATGACTTAAAGTACTTTAAGGCATTTTATTTCCTAAGCATGAACAATAAAGACATGGAATGTACAGAACTTCTTTAAGGATGAGGAAGAACAGCTTTCTCTAGACAATTTATTTTTCAGGGGAGATGGGAAACAAAATGTTAAGTTGCTATGTGTTTCACCCATAAGTTGTATTTGTTCTATGTTGAGGTCTGGCTGATACCATCCTGCCCAACCCTCCCCCTGGCAATTCAGAGCTCCTTCCTGGTGTGGCAGCTGCTCTGAAGTGTGGTGATAGTAATATCTGGAGAGTGAGATCCCACCTTTTAAAGAGCAGTTACCTGGGACATTCAGTTTGCAAAGTGGACAGAGCAGAAGAATATATATGGGTCAGGTCCTGGTATCAGCATTAAGACTCAACTCAAAGTGGATCCCCTTCCTATCACTATAAATACTAGATAAAATATTTTCCAGGCTAAACAAAATGAAAGTTTGAAATTAACATTTCTTAACTAAGGTTGCCAAATCAACTCTCTTATCAGATAAATGTCATAAGGATACTCTATATTTACATAAGCATGTGCTAAGTATTACATGAGATAGATCCATACTAAAGAATTATTTATTATTTATCTGAAATTCATATGTAACTGGGTGTCCTGTATTTTAAATGGCAACTTCCAGGGGACCCTTTCCTCTGTTCCTGCACAGTCACATTACATTTAGGTCATAACCTTTTTTAAAAATAAATATGTTCTTATTAATTTTATTTTTAAAGAGAGAGGAAGGGAGAGGGGGAGAGAAATACTGATGATAGAGAAACATTAAACAGCTGCCTCCTCCACAGCCCCTACTAAGGATCAAGCCTGCAACCCAGCATTGGTATTGATATTTTAAAAATTCCCAGAGATGGAACTGTTACTGGAGAATTGTGCTAATGGAATTTCTCTGTTGCTTGTGGAAGTGGATTTCTTAGGATATCTTGAGAGAAAGAATTTTCTAAACTACCACGGGAGAATGAGTGATTTTTATTTGTATAAAATCATATTCTTTGGTTTCTAAAATCCCATTTCCCTTAACTCAGTCCTGGAAAATGCACAGCTGAGGATTCAGCAGAGCTACAAGCAAAGCCAGTGCCCAGAGTTTCTGTTCCATGCTAAAGCTGAGTCTTGTGTAGCACTAGGCTAGTCACTGTCCATTAGTCCATTTCGTGTGGGGTCCACATGGCCCATAGGTGAGTGCAGAATGTGAGAGCACACCCCATGCAACCAGAGTCCCAAGAGAGCAAGAAGGCCAAGAGTGGAGACTCCCTTTGTTTAGGAACTTATGTATCTCAGATTTTGAGACCTAGCAGTGGCCATGCCTATTCTGATAAATGTCCTCCTGCTCCCATGTATGCCTCACAGGCAAGCAGTATCCTCTCTACGTCATTTAGATTTTACTGGGCATGTGTGTGTTTATTCTTTCTTTGTTCAGTCCCTTGCCCTATGATCTGTGGGGAACAGACCTGCAGAGTGTTAAGCTGCAACTTTTTGGCACAAATAGCATGCCTACCTTATCTGGCCTTCCCATTGTTCCTGTCCTATAAATTAATTAATAACTGGGTCAATTACAATGGTATCAAGAGCTACATACTAGTATATCTGTGGTGATCCTAGTCTTCAAATCAAAGTTTGGCACACATGGTTTGCAAACTGGTCTGTCCAATATAAAGAGAAATTATCCTCAAATATCCTGGCCTGTGCTCACTTTTTATCTCTGCCCCTGATATGGAGCAGTGTTCATACTGAAAGGACTATTAATGCATCACTTTTCTGCCAAGCCAGGAACCTTCTTTGGCAGCGTGGTCTTAGGCAAGTCACTTAACCTTTCTGAGTTCTCTGCCTTGCCCCCCACCAATTGGGAATACCAGAGAATTGTAATGCAAACCAAATAGGACAATGAAAGCAAATTACAGGCAGCCTCATGAAAGCACTTACAAATGCTACTACATTTGGCAGCAGTGTAGGAAGCAGTATGTCTAAATATAAAATTTTTTCTGTTGGCATTCTTTTTACACAGAAAAAAGTACATGAAAATTACTTTTTTAAAAGAAACATGCAATTCCAAAGGAATGATTCTCTCATGAACTCAGGCTGCGCCAGGGCTATTGGGACCACAACAGATCCATGAACTCTAGTTAGCCAGTGCAGACATCTTTCCCACTGAGGGCTTTTCCAGAAACCTCTCCCAGCAGTCAGACCTTTCAATGGTTCTGCTCTCTCTTTGGCTGCAAACTCTGAGTGATGCTCACAAATTGAGAGTTGGCAGAAGAGGAAAAGCTGCAAGTCAGATCTCCACATGCAACTGTTGAGGGTGTCTCCTTCCCATGGCATGGAAATTGTGCTGGTGTCTAATGACAATTAACCCTAAGGACTTGGACTTTGTGCTCTGCAGGCCAGGGCAGGCTGGGCCACTGTAGCAAAGGCAGCTTGTATCTCTAGGTGACCTTGTGCTGCCAGACTCCCGAGGTAATTTTCACTGACTTCAGCACTCATTCCACATTTGCTCTTTCCAAGTTTCCTGTAGTCTGTTTATATATATATATATATATATATATATATATATATATATTTATATATATTTAATTTTTTGATTTTTTACAGAGAAGAAGGGAGAGGGATAGAGAGTTAGAAACATCAGATGAGAGAGAGACATTGATCAGACGCCTCCTGCACGCCCCCTACTAGAGATGTGCCCGCAACCAAGGTACATGCCCCTGACCAGAATCGAACCCGGGACCTTTCAGTCTGCAGGCCAACACTTTCTCCACTGAGCCAAACCGGTCTCGTCCTGTAGTCTGTTTTTACTTGCCTTTTGATTCATTAATTTTTGTTGTGGCTTTCGTTATTCCAGCTAGCAAGTCACAAGGAAAGCACATTTGACATTAATTTTGCATTGCTCATGATCAGTTCTTTTTTTGGTCATTTTCTCTGATCTTCATAAAAAAGTTACTTGCAAAATGCAGGAAAACAAAATCCCTTCATGCATTTTTCCCCTTCTTCTTTTTCTAGCTCTTTTAATGACAAAGAGGCAAGGGACTTCTCAGAGTGCTTTAGGAAATCTAAGCTAACGACAAAATAGTTGTGATGTCCAATACACTGAAAAATGTCTTTCAGAAAAACCTTTAGCTAAGAGCTTGGGGAGGAGGTAAAGGCATTTTTTAAAAAAATCAGAAGCTCAGAGGGGACAAATGGAGCTTGATGAGCTCTTGAGATGAATGCCACAGGCTAATGCGAGCAATCAGCAGGTTTGTGGAAAATATGCTGATATCTGCAGAAAAAATGCAGTGACAGAGGAGAGCCTACTAATAAACACAGGAGCTCAAAAATACTATTGCTGGAAAAACCTTGACATTCTGACCATCTTTTATGGAACACGCAGAAGGGAAATTCAGGTCCCACTTTTTGTGTCTGACTATTCTCCTTGTAATCCATTCATTCATTTGAAGTGTTGTTTCAGGACTCCTGTACTTCAGTTTCACCACACAGACAGCCAGTTGAGCAGCTCCCACTAATCTGAATATTTAAGCCACACAATGACAGAAGCTAGAAGAAGCATACATTGATAACTTTAAAAAATTGAACCAGGGATTAAATGATGAAGGTAACTCAATTTATGATGTCTATTCATTATATTAGGTAGAACACTCTCACTAATAGCACCCTGAGCCTCTCTGAGTTTGAAGTTGCAAGCCCCCCCCCCATCATTGGGAAAGGAGCTGGCCACTGGACTGTCCAGGTCATGAAGCACCCATCTGTTCATAATTCTCTGGAGCTCCTCTTTGGGTATTTCTTAAAAAGCCAGTGTTTCTGTCTTTTCCTTCTGCAGAAAACCCAAGCAGTATAAAACATCTTCCCTTAATTTTGTGCATCCATATGGCACATGCTCTGTCAATACACCTTAGTTGAAATGAGCAAAATAAGTATGTAAAGATATACAAACATGCTCTGTTCTTATGAATATGGTAATTAAAGGCACAATTAAATAGTTGTCTCTTGGATTTTAACACCACCCTATACCTGGGGGACAATTCTTCAAGGGCTGGTATCCAGTGATAAATATCACTTTACTATCATTTGATTGGCTTTACCAGTAAGCCCTTTAGGGAGCAATAAAAAGCAACACATTTTCTGACCCTCAAACATAGCTCATTCATTCTTTTAATTACATTAAAGCACAGTGGACTAGGTAAATTTGCTCATAGTTGAAGCTGTATAGTTTGGCTTCTTCAATCATTCCTGAATCAGTAAAGATAATCCAATAAAAACAGGGATGCACTGCTCCATCCTGATTTAAGAATGTAAAGCCCACCTTTTCTCAGTGCTGGGAATGCTGGAGAGCAGACAGCTGCCTCTCATAGCCCCTCTGTGCACTGCCTCAGCTGAAGAGAACCCAAGTTCATGCCCCTTTTCTGGTTGGGCCATTTCCAGAGAATGACAACCTGGGAGAATAAAACTCACACATTCTGAGCACTCATGCTAGTTTAAGATACCTCGCCACCCCCAGTTGTCTGTGGCCCCTGTCCAATTTTATTTCCCTCCCTTCCCACCTATGGAGCCTCTCTATCTTCATGCATGCATTTTAATGGTCAGTTTCATGGGGAACCAAAATTGTGACAGTTACTTTATTTTGTTTTAAACTATTGGGTTAACACATAGTGAGATTTCCTTATTAACCCAGAAAGGACAAAGAATGTACTAAATGATGTTCTTCTCCAGCAAATGATCATACAACAATTTTATATTTTAATCTAAAAAGCCCAAGTTTCTTGAGGTGAAATTAGTAGAAAATGAGTTTAATAAGAAAAGAGGGATCTAGGTTAAAAACACCTGTGTAATGAGGGAAGAGGTGAGAAGAGTAGGAAAATAGGTGTACACATAAACTATTTGCTTTTAAACTGCAATTATCATTGGGGACTCTGCCACTTTACTTCTTGCAGTAGAATTAGATCTCTATTAATGGCCAAACTTTGGAAGTTGTTATAGATTAATTTATATAAAATATGTCTTAGAAAAGTTTGCCAATGCTATTTTTTAAAATCTATTTTGGAAAAAAAAAAAACACCATTCTGTTTCTTGAATGTGTTGCAGTCCAAAAATTATACTAGTATGAATGTGAGGAAACTTTATTTATGATACCTCTTTCATAGCCAATAGCCACTTTTAAGTGAAAATCAATACAAATACGATTAAATCAAATAACTGTGAATATTATACGTAGAGATGTCTTGCTTAAACTAAAATGCTCATTGGTTGTTTTTTAATTCATATCTAAAATAAAAAAATTAAGATCTAGGGGGAAAATCAACAAAGCCATCCTCTATCAAGGGCAGTCTGAGTAGACGGAATAAGACTTGACCAGCAAATGTGGTTAAATATTTCAAAAGAGATGCAAAAGTCCTGAGGTTTTCCAGATTTTACTGGTTATGCCAACTAGTTTATTGATTTATCTTATGTATCCAGTATTGTAAGATCAATCAATAAAATACTTGGCATAAAAGGAAAGTAGAAGAGAATTTCACCAAGTTTCCCTATCAACTGACATTATCATTGCAACAATAAACGTGACTCACTAATAAGTGTTCAACCTGCATCTCCTTTAAAGAACACTCAAGAAAGTTTGTTTATGAATGTTTTCCTGGAAAAACAAACAGTCTTTACTTTTTTTAAAGTTTATTCAATGACATGTGTTCTTGGAATTGTACTTTGCAATACTTCCATATTACCTAAAGTCAGGGTATAACTCTTAACTCCAGTAGAGTTCAAAAGTGGACAACAGCTGTTGTGATTTCCTGCTTCCTCACATCCTGCCACTTATACTAAATTGGCAAGAAGTGACACACAAGGTCCACTGTAGAAGCACACTTACCACACATGCTTCTACTAGGTGTGCTGGTTAATAATGCAGATTTTTTCAATAGATAGAGTTACATATATGTTATTATATATGCGATTTGATATGTATGCTATTTTGTTGTATTGACAACAAGCTTCAACACTTCATAATTCAAATTTGCTGCAAGTGTTAATGTCATAGATATTTTTATGCTTAAAAATGTTGAATTTTGTGTCAAAAAAAGAGCATTTGATGGAAGTTTCAATTCCTTACTTTGTTTTGAAGAAAAGTGATGCTGAATACTTCTGGAAACTTATGGTGAACATGCTCCATCTCAAGATACTTGTGAATGCTAGTTTAAGTGCTTTACAATGGAATATTTCGATGTGAAAGACAAAGAATGTCCAGGTCAACCGAAAAAGTTTGAAGACTAACAATTATAAGCAAACTCAAAGATGTATGTCAAACTTGCAGAAGGATTAAATGTTGCTCAACAAACGATGTCCAATCATTTACAAGCAATGGGAAAGATTTTAAAGGAAGAAAAATAGGTGCCATATCAACTGAACGAAAGACAAATTGAAAGCCAAAAATTCATCAGTAAAATGTTGCTTCAGTGGCATAAAAGAAAGTCTTTTTTGCATTGAATTGTGACTGGCGATGGAAAGTGGATTTATTTTGAGAATTCTAAATACACAAAATCATGGGTTGATCCAGGTCAACCATCAACATCGACTGCAAGGCCAAATCACTTTGGAAAGTAGACAATGTTCTGCGTTTGGTGGGATCGGGAAGATGTGGTGTATTTAAATGAGCTTCTAAAACCAAATGAAACTATTAATATTGATTGTTACTGACAACAAATAATCAGTTTGAACCACACTTTGATCTTAAAACAACCAGAATGGGCCAGAAGACACTGCAAAGTAATTTTGCTTTATGATGACACACTATCACACACTTCAAAACCAGTTAAAGACACGTTAAAAGATCTTGTCTGGGAAGTATTAACCCACCTGCTATATTCACTAAACCTTGCTCCTTCAGATTACCACTTGTTCTGACTGATGGCACATGCATTTTTTGAGTAGCACTTCAAAACATATGAAGAAGTTGTAAATTGGGTCTCTTAATGGTTTTCCTCAAAACAAGACAAGTTCTGTTGGGACGGTTTCCACAAATTACCAGAAAGATGGGGGAAATGTATAGCTAGTGATGGACATTACTTTGAATAAAACACTTTTAAAATTTCTCTTAAAATTATAAGGTTTTCTTTGATTACAAAATCCTCATTCTTAAACCATTATACCTAGTATTTAGGTATGGGAATGGACAGGAAATAGCCCAAAACACAGAGTATTTCTCAGAATATTGGAGTTCACAATCTCAATGCACAGGGGTAAGAATTGATCAAAATGGGCTTACTTCATTCCTTTCCTTTGTTTCTCCTTCTTTCTCCCTCCTTTTCTTCCATCATTTTCTGTCTAGTTTTGAACCCTGGCCGTGCAACAAAATTACCCATTGAGTTTTTATTTGCCTTATTTTTAATGCATGTACTTAAGTACTGAGATAGTTTCTAGGAATAGGCCCTGAATAACTTTGTGTGTAAAAGCACCACAGGGATTCTGTAGCATGTCTATATTTTAAGAACAGATTTCCCAATCCAGAAAGAAGGTGCCAATGGACACGAGAACAGAATGGGGCATGCTGAGTTGTAACCACCAATTCTTACTCATGTCTACTGCCGTACCACAGAATGCCTGTGCCACCTCTGAGTCATTATCATTCTTTCTAAAGTGTCTCAGTGTTCTGAGGGAGGCAGATATATGGCCTGAGATATGAAAATACTCTTGGTCAAACACATTTTTTAAAAAAATTCTTTGCTTCTCTGGGTTTTTTTTCCAGAGTAACAGAGGTCTTTACAGTTAGAACAGGGCAAAGTATTTATTGTAGTGACACTGATAACTAATTAGAACTAGTTAGCTTAGATTTACATATTTCTGTTATAAATCTCAAAAATGATGATGAAATAATTTTGCAATACATTTTACAGGTACCCACTCTTGCCCTTTAGCAGTTTGTGTTAATTTTTAAATAGTGACACTTTTGGAAATAGAACTATAAATAGATACACTGTAGATGGAGTTTTACTAGCAATAGGTCTTTATTTTATTCTCAGATATCTCTTTATGTGATTTTTTTGTCCTTTCAAACTAAAAAGCAAACATTGAGTGATTTTTCCCCACACTAGTATGTCCTTTCAGACCCTTACCAGTTCCCTGAAGTATTTTCATTTCCTTCTTTTCTCATCTACTTGCAAGGCAGCATACATGCAGTGCATGACCTGCACTCTTTCATTGCTTTTCTGTTTGGAGAAAAGGTGCCTGAGTGAAAGGCATGAGTCCTTCCATCTTTGAGCATTCTTGACTCTGCTGTCTTGGAGCATTACTCTGTCTTATAGATATTTTTCATGTTTTTTCACAACAGCCAAAGAAAGATGCATAGAGAGTATTGATTCTCTTTCTTCTGTAGGACATAGAATATTTCAGATGACTTCAGTTAGAAAAATAGTGTTGTGTGTGTGTGTGTGTGTGTATTTCTCAATCCTAATGTTTCCTTAGGAGTAAATAAACGTTAGATATTCCCAGAAAGCAAACTCAAATAGAATAAATAAAATGAAGTGCCAATTATTTGCTAGCTCATAACAAGAATATCTACCTAATTAAAAGGTCAAATGCTAATTGACCATATCTTCACAATGCCCACCAGCCAATCAGGAGTGAGTATGCAAATTAACCAAACAAAGGAGGTGGATTAATTTACATACACAGGCACCAAATGGCTGGGGGTTGGGTAGGATACTTGCTTTGTTGCCATGGAGATGACACAGGCATTCCATACCACCCAGCCACTCCAAGCCTCTGGGCAGCCTGGGAAGGTGGAAAGGCAACTCTGAACAGAGCTAAGATAGTGCCAGCAACCAGGGAAAGGAAGGCCCATTCTTACATGAATCTTTGTGCATTGGGATTCTAGTAGCATTATAAAAGCTCACATAAGATTTATACTTTTGTATAAGTCATTTTAGAAAAGTATGTTGATAACTTGGTTTTAATTTAAAAGTAGTTCTTATACTGACTTTTATAGATAGGGACTATGTGTCTTAGTCCCTATCTAATTACATAAATACTGTTTTCTAGAGCTTTCTGAAACTCACCTCCCATCATGTCCACTTAAAACATTTCCTAGTTCTTATAACATGTCATACCTTTTTTTTTTTTTAAATCAGTTAAGGGTTCTTGTGTTGCTGTTGTTACTTTTTTAATTAAACTTATTGGGATGACATTGGTTAGTAAGATCCCATTGTTTCAAGTATACATTTCTATGATACATGATCTGCATATCATGTCTTATGCCCACCACCTATTTCTCAATTGCAAGTAAATTACAATGCTTGCTGGTATATCTTCTTGGAATCTCCACTAACATGTCAGTTCAGAATGTACCAAAGTGAATGAATTTCTTAATTTTTCATTGCAAATATGTATCAACTTGTCCTATCTCCCCATCTCTAATTTGTCTTTGTTTGGATTCTTATAATATTTTATTTGTTATGTTGCAATTGCTTCTTACTTGGTTTCTGTGACTCTAGCTTTATAACAAGATCTAGTCTCCAAAGGTGTAAGCCATCTTAAAAATGCAAACATACCATGATACTTTTTCATTGAATATTCTTCATGTCTCACTATTGACACTTTAGCAGGGCACATAGGGGTCAGGATGACTACATCTTTGACTTCTCTAGGCTAATCTCTGGTCCAGACTCTATACTTTTGATTTCTTACACACATCAGGCCTTTTTTGCCTCCATTCCTATTTTATTTGTAAGATGCTATTTTTATCCCTTTGAATGATTAGTTTTTATCCATCTTTCAGAACTCAATATAACTTTCAGCCTTCCCAAGACCCTGAGTTTCCTTTTCCACTGACCTCCCAAGATCTCCTAAACATTTCTATATGTGGTGCTTTCCACTTAAATTCATACATGTCAAGGGATTCATCCCACTAGGTTTTGGAATCCTTGACAGCATAGCCATGACCACTTCCTCCTAGCAGCTTCAGCATTAAGTCACAAGTATTAGTCAATTAAAACTTATTGAATGCATGAGCCAAAGGAACTTACAGATTGACTAGTAAAGTGACTTCATTTTTAAAATTAAAAATTGAGGCACAGGAAACTGAAGGAACATGCCAGGGGTTAAAGGTTAATTTTGTAACTGAGGGAAAACTAGGGCCCATATATCCCTGTTAGCTTTGGACACATTTTGAGTTGTATAATTTGGCCTATCTATGAGAAACATTGCTATAAATTGAGTATATTGATTTTTCCTTATTACCTACATTTGGGAACATTCCAGTAATTCATTCTCTCTCTCTCTCTCTCTCTCTCTCTCTCTCTCTCTCTCTGTTTTTTGTTTGTTTGTTTTTTGTATGTTTTTCTGTTCACACTGACTCAAGAGCTTGATACTTTGAAACCATTGGCCATTTTCTTTCACATCTACTCTGCTCTTGATTGGACAATACCATTGCTTCACAATGTTGCAAATCTTAGACATTCTGCCTACTAAATATTTCTGTAAACCAACCTAACTACAATCCTACTAGAGGCCCAATGCACAAAATTTGTGCAAGAGTAAGTCTTCCTTCCCCATGGCCACTGGCACTGGCTACCCTCTGGCACTTGGGATCTAGGATTTCCTCCAGTACCCAGGACCCAGGCTTCCTTTGGAGCCCCTTTGTCTGTAAGGTTGTCCTGAAGGAGATCCAGTCTAATTAGCATATTATTATTTTTTTATTATAGATTATTATAGATATGATACATTTATTTGCATGGTATTATCAATGTGTTTACTTATTAAAATCAACACATAGAAAATGACTCAAAGAAATTCACATGAGTCGAAAAATATGTAAACAATAGTATTTTGTCATTACTTGGCAATGGCTTGGCCCATCTTAACACAGCCATGTGCTTTTCCATCACAATAAGAGAGGCAGAAAACTAGAAATCCTCCACTTCACATACTTCTTACCAGGTATAATGTGTTTTGACCTTGTAGATATGCAGTGTATAAAGTTATATTTTGGTTCTATTATATGTGCATTATTGTTCCTAATTCAAGCCTGCTATAATCACACTAGAGGCCTGGTGCACAAAATTCGTGCGGGCGGGGGCAGTGGGTGTCCATCAGCCCAGTCTGCACCCTCTCTAATCTGAGACCCTGTGAGGGATGTCTGCCCACCTGGTTAGGCCTGACCCCACCTGGAATGGACCTAAACGGGCAGTAGGACATCCCTTTCATAATCCAGTACCACTGGCTCCCAACTGCTTGCCTGCCTCTGCCTGATTACCCCTAACCACTTCTGCCTGCCAGCCTGATCATCTCCTAACCACTCAACTGGCAGCCTGATCAACACCTACCTGCTTCCCAGCCAGCCTGATCACCCCTAACTGCCCTGCCCTGCTGGCCAGTCACCCCTCACTGCCATCCCCTGCAGGCCTGGACCCCTGAAAAGCCCTCCCCTGCAGGCCTGGCCCCCCTCTATTACTCTCCTCTGAAGGCCTGCCCCCCACCACTGGCCTCCGATGTTGACCTGGTCTCCCCTAACCACCCTCCTCTGATGGCCCAGTCACTCCTTACTGCCCTCCCTGCTTGTCTGATCGTCCATAACTACCCTCTTCTGCAGGCCTGGGTCCCTCCCAACTACCCTCCCTTGCTGGCCAGGTCTCCCTCAATTGCCCTCCTCTGCCAGCCTGATTACTTCCAACTGTCCCCAACTGCCCTCTTCTGCCAGCCATCTTCTGGTGGCCATCCTGTGTCCACATGCAAGCAACCATCTTTGACTACATGGGGGTGGCCATCTTGTGTCTTGGAATGATGGTTAATTTGCATATTACTGTTTTATTAGATAGGATTGTCCCTTTATGATTACTTCCTATTTCTTCTTCCTCATTTATTATTGTGATTGATTAGAATACTTTTTAACTGTGTATTATATCCCTGACATCTCAATGAGAAGAGTTCATTTCCTTGCACATAAATTTTGTGCTTGGCCTTGAAACATAATCTGGTCAATGGACTGTTAGGAGAAACAGAAACTTGAAATGGCTTGACAGTTGAGTCCTGCCATTGTTTTGGAATGAAATTTCTCTGAATAGCTCTTATAATTCTTGCCCTTAGTCCCAGAAAATTCACATATGGAAAAAACCTTAATGCCAATCTGCATTAAGGAGCCAACTCTACCAGGACTCTGAACTTGAAGCCGTTTCCCAGAGAAGTTCAACCTCAATGAGCCAGCTGACAGGCATGAATAAGTGGCCATTATTTTTTAAGCCACTAATTTTGGGGTGGCTTGTTTTACAGAAATATATGAATGATACAATTCCTCCCCCTGGATTATCAAATTTAAAAGTTTTAAGCCTTTTGCATATTTTTTAAAAAATATATATATTTTAATTGATTTCAGAGAGGACAGGAGAGAAAGAGAGAGATAGAAACATCAATGGTGAGAGAGAATCCTTGATTGGCTGCCTCTTGCACTTCACTGGGGATCAAGCCTGCAACCCAGGTACATGCCCTGACCAGAAATCGAACCAGCACCTCCTGGTTCATAGGTTTAAGCTCAACCACTGAGCCATGCTGGTTTGGTGAGCCTTTTACTCCAGTTTTCCTTTCCTAGTCTTTATCTCCTTCCCTTTCTCTGTTGTTGTAGGCTTTTAGAAATCCCATTTGATGCTAGATACCTTTGCTTGTATTCATTTACATTGACTTTCTTCAACTCTTATTCATCTTCTTTCCCCTTTGCTTGGTTTGCTACTTCCTCCTGAAATATTTTTATGTTTTGTTTAACTTTTGCTTTTTTCTTCTACTGCTCACTGAGTTATTTACCTTCTTGCTTTTATTCCTTTTGAGTCTACTTCTGCCCATCTATGCTCTTCCTTTTTGTTTCTTCTTATGTCCAATCCTTCTGGGATGATGGACCTCTATTTTGCTATTCTTTCACCAGATCTGTTCCTCCAGAAGGAGAAAGGAATATTAACAAATAGTCTGAAATCCTTACTTGATAATTCCACTTGGCTTTTTGGCTCTAATGGTCTACCCACCCCCAGCTGCTGAGATGGAGCTCATTAATTTCATTCCCTCCAGGATGCTTTGTCTTTGAACAGTGGGAAAAAGAAGAAGAGAAGGTGAGATGTGCCAAACGAGGGAAGGAAGAACATGAGAGCTTGTTAATATTATCCTTGTTTTCTGAAACAAGAATTTAAGAAAACACAGTATAAGGTACATCTATTGTATCAGACTGAGAAAAAAGCTTCTTACTTGTCTTGCAAAATTCTGAAAAGGTGTATTTTTTCTCTTCATTAGCTCACAGTAATATTGAAGATGTATTTGGCTAAACTGGAACAAAATATCAGCCTCAAATGCCCAGAGGCTACTCAACACAGACATCCATATGCTGCATCAATATGCTAATACAGAAAATTTAGTATCAGATTGTCCCTAGGAATTCTCTAGAATCCTGCTGTTGAGTGAAAAGGGGGATGGCTGATCCATGCACCACTTACAAACTCTCAGGGATGCCCTAGGAATGTATGGCTTAAATGCACTACTTTATGGAATCCTTGGTTTCTAAATCCTTCCTTAAAAGATCAGCAGAGGCTAGATTTTTCAGTATAGATTACAAAATTGCACTCAAACAAATGCATATAGTGGGCACTGAGCTCCCTACCAGCCCTTTCAGGAGATTCAGATTGACATTCAGTCCACAGTCAGAAAGGTCCAAAAGGTGCTATTGTTAGCACAGGCAGTTAAATATTAACAAAAGAGAAGGAACAAAATTGGCTAAACTTAATTAGGTTGAAAGCTACAGCTTTACAAACTCCAGGACAAGCATGTCAAACTCAAAGGCTAACATAGGCCAAATAAACAAGGCTTAAGTTTATGTGGACTTCAAAAAAATCTTCACTTTTCAAAGAAATATAGGTTTATTTGGATAGAGACATGCTGAATACAAAAGGCTGAAATAAATTAGTAAAATAATAGAACATTTTAATAAAAATTAATATTTTTTCTTGAAAATTAACTTACCAGACACTGAATAACTGTACAAATTAATAAACGTAATTCAATTAAACCTATTTTTCTCATTCTCCAACAGCAAAATATTTCTTGTTGCGCACACCAAACAAGTTAGTACAAGACTAATGATATGGCTATTGGCTGATAAAATATTCGCTGCTAGTATTAGTGGAGAGAAATGGTGCACCTGCGCCTAATGTGCATAAGGGAAATGAATGCAACATGATTATAATAATCAGTCATTAGCAAACATTTAATTCATTATTAATAATTATTATGACAGGATATTATAAAAATTGTTATGAAATTTTTATTAAAAGTTTCTTACATACCGTTATATTGGCTGGGCCTCAAATATATTAATTGTGAGCCGCGAGTTTGACATGCTTACTCCAGGAGATAGCTGTATTGCTCTGCCTAGAGGATTAATATCTCTTCCTTATCACCCCCCTCACTGGTATGGGACCAGTTTTCAATCTCCTCAGGGTATAACTGGCCATCAACCAGGAACACTGAGTGAGATAAAACTAATGAGAAATTCTGCTATAGGCACATGCCCAGTAGAAGCCAAGGTGTTGCAGCAGGAGGTGCTTCTACTTTTAGGGATGTGCAGTAAGAGTCAAGATGGGGACCATAACAGGAAGGAGACTGATCTGGGAAAAGGATCAGATTGGTTAGGGGGAGGGCTCAGCACAAGTCCAGGAAGGTCTGGGAAAGAGATGGTTGGTTTGAAAGCCAGACATAATATAATCAAAGTTTAACAAAGGCCTCTCTCTAACACCCTTTTGTCCATGTGCTTGTTACAGGCTCCCTTTCCATAGGAGCCATGTGGGCCGAACAGCCAGGCAGTCCCAAGCATGGGCTCCAGGGTTGACTCAAAGTATGGGCCTGTGTGGCAGTTCAGTGCCAGCTGGAACATGGCAAGAATAGAGATTGGGTTAGCTGGAAAGGGACAGAAACTGACCTGGATTAAGCTTTGGCATGGACTAAACTGATGGCACAGAATTTCTGGACCTGGCCCTTCTTCTGGGCTAGATTAAAACAAGACTAGATTTTTTCCACAGTGGACAGAGCTGAGAGTGAGACACAGACTCTGGGCTCCTGGGGACAGTCCTTAGTGTTTGCTCCAGCTTCAAAAAAGCTTACCACTACACCTTAACCTCCTGAACCTGGCCCTTTGAAATGCTTTTCTCCTGGCACTACAAGAACCCCATTTTCACCAGCAACACTATTACTTTCCTCTATAGCATTTAATCCATGTAATCTTTTACAAATCCCCAGTTAATGAGTTTCATGGAATATTGCCATGTGGAATACTCTTCTGTCTCCTTTTTTTCTAGCACTCCACAGACTGCCTGAAACACAGGCAGTTATAAAATTATGTTAAGAATTTTTCTTAACAAAATCTACTAGCTAGCTCCTAGCCCAAATATTAAGTGGGCAGATTGAACATAAATTTCATGGGCAACCTCATTTTGATATATCCATTCACTTACTCTGCAATCATTACCAGTTTATTCCTTCCCCTAAATGGGAGCACCATCTTAGTTTCCCAGGGCTTCCCTAACAAATTACCATAAATCAAGAGACTTAAAACAACAGAAATATTTTATATCAAAATTCAATAGGCCAAAAGTCTAAGATCAAACTGTCCTCAGGATTACTTTCTTTCACAACTATCCTAGCTTCTATTGGATGCTGGCAATCCTTGGCATTTCTAGGCTTGTCACTGAATAACTCCAAATTCTGCATTTGACTTACCATGGCCTTCTCTGTTTGTCTCTTCTCCTTTTTTTGTCTAACAGTGACATTTGTCATAGAATATAAGGCCAGCTCATGTATTCCAAGATGATCTCATCTGGAGATCCTTAATTTAATGGCATTTGAAGAGATTGTTTTTTCCTCAATATGGTCACATTTAAAGATTCCATATGGTCATATCTTATTTTTTAAATATGTTTTTATTGATTTGGGAGAGAGAGGGAGAGGGAGAAAGAGATAGAAACATCAATGATGAGATAAAATCATTGACTGGCTGTCTTCCCTGTGCTCTGCCCAGGAATTTAACTGTGACCTCCTGGTTCATGGGTCAGTGCTCAACCACTGAGCCACATTGGCTGGGCTGGGCCTATATTTTAAGTGGGCCACCTGATTCAACCCACTTCAGATACCTTGTGGGTAGACCTCTTTGTCTTTAGCCATCAACATTTCTCTGAATTTACCACGTGCTTTGGGCTTGGAGGTAACCAGAGATACCTCCTCAGCTATACTTCAGTTCAGTCTCTAGTCTTTGAATTATTTTGGCAAATGCCACTGGACCAGCAAAAACGGTTGCCTTTATAACTTGGCCTTAGTCACATGTCAGAGACAGAAGAGAAACAAGATACTCTGGAATTTCAGAGCAATGCAGAGTTAAGATCTTTACCGACTCCATCTGATTCTCTTTCATTTTCTCTTTTAGCAAGAAAAAAAAAAGGTTTTCCATCCTCAGCAAATCACCATGCTGGTCCTTGAATCTCCTAATACCTATGGACAGTACTTCCTACATTGCAGTTCTAATAGACTCCTCTCAGTCTGTACACATAAGAATACACTGGCCATTGTTGATAGCCTGCTCTGTGCTAGACACTGCACTTACAAATTGCATTTTATTTAATCTTCATAACAAACCTTTAAGGTAGAAATATCACTTGTTTTATGGATGAGTTTAGCTGAATCTCAAAGAAGTTACACAATATAAAGCTGTCCAAAGGTAACATAGCTAGTTCATAGCAGAGTCAGAGTTGGAATCTTACCCTCTGATCTTGTTGTCCAGACATTTTTCATGACTCTTCCATCCAATATTATGTAGACACTTGCTAGCTTGGCATATATGCTCTAATCAATTTTTTATACCTATGATTTTCTCAGCAAAAATTTTAATAGGTGTCCTGATCACTTACCAAGCACCTACTGGGTGCTCTGTCTGTTCTGTTACTCCAAGTTGATGAGCATGAACGACCACACAGTTATCTTGATAGGGCAGTCACTGGTCTCAGCCTGAGGGATTAACATTCCAGCCAGCATCCCTCCACACTTTATTGCAATTAATTCTATCTGACTCTGATTACTCCTTCATGCTGTGACACTCCCTCCCTAGGCACTTACATGCTAAGGTTGTGCTGTATTCATTTGCTCTTGTTGAAATATTGCTTTGTAACTGCCTCTAGACAATTTCATTTCATTTCTGTATCTATTGTAGGCAGAGTGTAAAATCTGGCAGTTTAAGCAGTTGCTCTGACACTATTTATAAGGCCCTGAGAAATTCCTAGAGTCAGGCACATTGTAGGGATTACACTGTACCTGAACATGCATTATTTTGTGTGTGTTTCTGTGTAGTGAGCATTGTCAGACACAGCCTGTGGCTTCTTTTATTTTATTTATTCCTTACCTCTCTACTCTATCTGTCTTCTTTTGCCTCTTTGGGATTCATCATCTAGCACCTTTTCACCCCACAACACACAAGTGGTCATACTTCCCACAATGAAATAACTTCACAGTGACTATCAGGCTGAGTAGATTTCCCTACAGTTCTTGAGAAAGAAGCAGATGTTTGTAAGAATTAGACCATAGCACATATGAATCCCATTGCTACTTTAGTAAATAAAACCCATTGCTTTAATTTCAAGAGTCAGCCTTGTTCCAACTACTAGAGGATAGCAAACAGCTATCGCAAGATTCTTCTGTACTGGCTTAGGATTCTTGTCTCTTGGCTGTTGCCCAAATCTGAATATTATCTTGTCCCCAAGATTTTACTTCTGGCATGATTCAGAAAATGCTCTAATCTAATTGTCTACCTCTGTTGTGTTGTTTCTTCTGGGAAATAATGATCCCTGATGCTGTTCCCCTGCCTCACTTTTGACTAATTTTGCATAATGCATATTACAGTATCTCTGTCTTTTCCTATGAAGGCCTGCAAAAGCATGGGTGATTGATTAAGCCCCAGACTCTCCTAGAAATATCTTTTGCAATGAAAGCTCTTTCAGAAGTAACATTTAAAAGAAAAATCATGTATGCTTAGGACATGTAGCAAAATAAATGAGACTGCAGATTTGCACATTCCTTAGAAGGATGCTCTGCTGCTGGAGCTTCAGCTATTCATCAGGGGCAGTGGAATTAGAGCCACAGAAGTTCTAATATCAGAGAAGATGAAGAGGAATGATGGCTCTGTTGTTTTCTCATAGTCAGTTTTAAAATGTTCTATAGAATGTGCCTCTATACAAAAAGGAGTGAATGCAAATGAGAGAGAGAAAGAGAAAGAGAAGAAAAATGTAGAAATTTCTTTTAAACATGGCAGGTTTCTGGCTCTAGAAAATTACCAATAAAATGAGAAAGGCAGACGGACAAACAGGCTTCCTAACAAGCAGACTCACATGAGCAGCCAAATGGAACTCCAGTATGTTCTGTTACTCACAACCAAGTAGAGCGTGATTTCCAATTCTAGCCTGAGTACAATAGCCCAATGGTAGTCATTTAATAAGTGGATGGGAGAAATCATTTTCCCTGTAGCAAAATAAGGAAAAATGTCCAGCATTATCTTCAGAAAGCTATCAAATGAAAATTAATATTTTCTGGGAATTAAGCTACACCTACTTTATTAGTGTGACAGTACCCTGGCCAGTTGACTATATTAAAATGACAGACACACTAACCCTGTTGAACTATCTGTGTTCATAGGCAGGCAGAAATTAATGGCTTTAAAGTTTTTCATTCTCTCGGGTCTTTTCAAGTTTGTTAAAAATTATGAACAGCTTTTTCTGTCAACTCTCTCCTCATTTGGGTCTTATATGGCATACCGGCATTGCAGCATTATATTTTGGTTTGTCTATCTAATAGTAAAGAAACACTTCCTTTAAACTTTATTTGTACCTGTCTCTCCTGCCTTTAAAATGGTAGATAGGCCCTAGCCAGTTTGGGTCAGTGGACAGAGCATTGGCCTATGGACCAAAGGGTCCTGAGTTCAGTTTCAGTTGATCAAGGGCATGTACCTTAGTTGCAGACTCCTCCCTGTCCTGGGCCCTCATTGGGGCTCTTGCAGGAGGCAACCAATCAATGTGTTTTTCTCATATTAATATTTCTCTCTGCCTTTCCCTTCCACTCTCTGTCCGCTACCCCCTCCCTGCCACCCCAGAAAAAAAATCAATGGGAAAATATTTTCAGGTGAGGATTAAAAACAAAACAAATAGATAAAATAAAATGTAGATAGATTGGGAGATGTAACAGAATGATTAAAAACTAAACCTCCTTTTTTTATCTCCCTCTATGCACTTGAATTTAAGTAACAAGGACTTTTTGTTTATTACTGTATGGTGTGTTCTTTTTCTTTGTATAAACCACCATGTTTAAAGCTTTAAGATATTATTTAATTTAAGCTTCACAATAACCCTGAAAGGTATTCACAATGACCCATTCTATTGGTAAGAAGATGGATGTTTCTGGAAGTTAATGTGGCATAAGGTCAGATAGCTGGGATCCAAATGCTACTTTAAAATCTTTGATTCCACCCACTATAGGCTGCTTTCACACAGTGAAGCCTGCCTCTTAGCAACCCAGTTGAGAAGGATATAAAATAATGGAGTCTGACCATTTTTCTTTAAAATGAATAAGGCTAGCTGAATACAGAAACAGACAGACTAATGGTCCAAATGATGTTGCTCTGTGTATAGATTTCTGACCTGCTGTTGCCATTATTTGTAGAGCTAGTTACTATTAGTGACTCTCCCTTAGACAGCAGAGGTGCAGGAGGGCTGGGAAGGAGTTGCCCTCATTATGTAAGCTTCTAGGACTGCAGAGAAAAGCCAGGCCATTAGGTATACATTGTTGTTCTTTAGTTGTCCACAGGAAAGCCCAAGTTTAAGTCCAGCTCACTCGTGCTATGTGACCTTGTGGAAGCCGCTTTCATTATTTCCAGTTTCTGATAGATGAAAACTAAACAAAATAAATTTTGTGACATAATGTAAAGTGACAAACAACAAAAAAAGGCATTCAATAAATGGTAGACTTCAAAGACTCTTGATTTTATTTGCCAATACTTGTTTATTCTTTCATTCCTATGGGTGAAAATAAGAATTACTCTTTCTCTGATAATTTTATCCCAAACCAGTTCCCCTCGCTACTCCTGTAGCTCACTGAATTTCCAATTTTTTCCCACATCTGAAACTCTGCAATTGAAATTCATTTTATAATTCGAATAAGGGAAAATATGCCAGCTGCCCAGATGGTATCATCTGTGAATGAGCATATTGGGCCATGTGTTCAAGGTATCTGTTCCTCCAATTGTCAACACAGGTGAGCTATTTGCATTGGCAACATCATATATGGTTGAATTTTAAGTTAAATTGCTATAACTATCACTAAATATACATTATGCAACATTGAAACAAAACGTATTGTGCATATACAAAGTGGTTTGCAGGTGCCTGGCAATGCAATTTAAGGCAGAAATGGCCAGGTTATTGGAATATATCAAAGAATGGCAAAGCTGACTGAAGCCAATTTGGCTCAGTGGATAGAGCATTGGCCTGTGGACTGAAGGATCCCAGGTTAGATTCCAGTCGAGGGCATGTACCTTGATTGTGGGCACATCCCCAGTAGAAGGTGTACAGGAGGCAGCTGATCGATGTTTCTTTCTCATCAATGTTTCTAGCTCTCTATCCCTACCCCTTCCTCTTTGTGAAAAAATCAATAAAATATATATTAATAAAAAAAAGAATGGCAAAGCTGGAAGAGATTGATGTATCTTAAAGAACAAACCAGTGCTCAGGCCTCCTGATTCTGATAAGATGCAGCATGATGGGTGTTAACATTTTATTAAGTTTCCAAGATCTTTGCCAAACAGTTATACCCATGTCTTTATGCAAGAGACAAAAATTGTAAAATTTAATTTTTTTTCCAGATAATTCTTACTTCTAGATTTAAAAATAAACTTGTACATCCTTCTGTGTGTGTGTGTGTGTGTGTGTGTGTGTGTGTGTGTGTGTTTTAAAAGCACATTTTCTCCTGGTTATTTTGTTTCTTTTCTTTGCTGAAATTATTCTGATCCCTTTGTGTGGTGTGCCACCAATAGGGAGTATCACCAAAACATGTCTCTGCTACTTACCTTTCCATCATCTCCAAAGGGCAGCCAACAGGAAGGCCCCATGATTCTAAGGAGATAATTTCCCCCAGTCTACATCAAGGTCTACTCAGAAGCAGGAATGTCTGCCCTATCAGTCTATTAAATTGGAGTCCAGGAAGAACATTCTTTTTATTTTTAAATATTTTATTGATTTCAGAGAGGGAGAGATAGAAACATCCATGATGAGGAGAAACCAAGATGGCAGGATAGGTAAACATCTAAACTGCACAAAAATTTCAAAACTACAATTAAAAGACAAAATGGACATCATCCAGAACCACAGGAAGGCTGGATGAGTGGAAATTATACAACTAGAAGGAAAGAGAAGAGCACACTGATACTCAGAAGAGCTTTAGGAGGCAGAAGTACTGAGACACACATGTGGAGAGGACTAGCAACTGAGTGGGCGGCTGGCTTTCTCAACCAGGAAGGAGACTAAAGTTCCCAACTGTGCTGAACTCCAGGTCCAGGTGAGACTCTGGGGACCCAGACTCATACGGGGAGAAACTGGACTGTCAGGAAAGAGAAAAGCACACTGAGACTCAAAGCCGCTTCTGAAGTCAGAGGTACCAAGGCTAGGCACGCATGCAGAGAGGGTGGGCACCTGAGTATGTGGATGGCTCTCTCAAGCGGGAGGGAGACAAAAGCTCCTGACTGCTCTTAACTTCAGTTCTGGGCAAGACTCTGGGGACCCAGACTCATTTGGGGAGAAACTGGAGTGTCTGGCAGTGGGAAGAACTCAAGGGCAACTTTCTCTCAGAGGTGCTTGCAATGATTACCATGGGACACTGAGACACAGGGATCTATTAGGGCAGGTCTGACAGGAAACCAATGCTATCTGCTCTGCCCTGAGACTCTGCCCCATCCAACCTGAGCATAGAAACTTTTGCAAGTCTTACTCACAAAGGTGTCTCCAGCACAGAAGTTCTTCCAGTGTAGACACAGCTGATCCTAACAGCCAATTGGCCTGGAGGTCAATTCCTCCAGTGATACCAACAACAATCAAGGCTTAACTACAACAGCCCACAAAGGAGTGCACTAAGAGTGTCCACCTCAGGTAAGTGGGGAGGCTGAGCTACTGGGCTCTATAGGACACCTAGCACACAAAGCCACTCTATCAACTCAGGGAAGCAGCCAAAATACAGAGACAAAGAAACAGATCAAAATTGAAAAAAATAGAGGAAAGCAAATGACTGGATATAGAGTTCAAAACCACGGTTATAAGGTTTTTAAGAATTTTCTATAAAAGACCAATAAATTTAGTGAGACCTTTGAAGATTTGAAAAGGGACCAACTAGAAACTAAGCATACACTGACTGAAATAAAAAATATTATACAGAGATCCAACAGCAGACTAGAGGATTGCAATAATCAAGTCAAAGATTTGAAATACAAAGAAGCAAAAAACACTCAACTAAAAAAGCAAAAAGCAAAAAGAATCCAAAAATTGGAAGATAGTGTAAGGAGTCTATGGGACAACTTCAAGCATACCAACATCAGAATTATGGAGGTGCCAGGAGAAGAGAGAGAGAAAGATATTATTGAAGAAATAATGACTGAAAATGTCCCCCACCTGGTGAAATAAATAGACTTACAAGTCCAGGAAGCACACAGAACCCCAAACCAAAGGAATCCAAAGAGGACCACACCAAGATACATCATAATTAAAATGCCAAGAGCAAAAGACAAAGAGAGAATATTAAAAGCAGCAAGAGAAAAACATCTAGTTACATACAAAGGAGCACCCATATGACTGTCAGCTGATTTATCAACAGAAACTATGCAGGCCAGATGGGAGTGGCAAGAAATATTCAAAGTGATGAATAGCAAGAACCTACAACCAAGATTACTCTACCCAGCAAAGCTATCATTCAGAATTGAAGGGCAGATAAAGAGCTTCACAGATAAGAAAAAGCTAAAGGAGTTCTTCAACACCAAACAAGTATTGTATGAAAGCTGAAAGGTATTCTTTAAGAAGAGGAAGAAGAAGAAAAAGGTAAAGTTAAATATTATGAACAACAAATACATATCTATCAACAAGTGAATCTAAAAACCAAGTGAATAAAAGATCTTATGAGCAGAATAAACTGGTGAATATAACAGAATCAGAGCCATAGAAAGAAAGTGGACTGACAATTCCCAGAGGGAAAGGGGTGTTAGGGGTGCGGGAAGAGACTGGACAAAAATTGTACACCTCTGGATGAGGACAGTGGAGGAGGATAAGAGCAGAGGATGGGGTGGAAACCGGGGGGGAGGGGAGTTATGGGGGGAAAAAAGAGGAACAATTGTAATAATCTGAACAATAAAAAATTATTAAATTAAATAAATAAATAAAAATAAAAAATAAATTAAATATATTTAAAAAAAACATCAATGATGAAAGATAATCATTGATTGGCTGCCTATTGCTCCCCGTACATTGGGGATCAAGGCCACAACCTGGGCATGTGCCCTCTCTGGGAATCAAATTCTGACCTTTTGGCTCATAGGTCGATGTTCAACCACTGAGCAACACCAGATGGACTAGAACAGTGTTTTACAAAAGAGTCTAAGAACTCATCCTCTAACCTGAGGAGATTGCCCATCTTTTCATCTAAAGAAAGAAACTTTTGGCACTCTATTGACCTAAAACATGAAAAAATAAATTAATAAAATTGAGAGAGAGAGAGAGAGAGAGAGAAATTAAGGCAAAAATCATTTTCAGGTTTCTAATGAGTTAAATGATGAGATGGAAACACTTAGGTATTCAGGAAAAATCCAGCAGAGCCACAAGACTAAAGGAATATAGCCAGCACAGGACGGTCCTCTTTTTTTATTTTTTTTATTTTTCTTAATTTTTATACATATCTCCACATTGCCCACCCTACCTCCCAGGCATACCCCAATCCCCCAGTGTCTATGTTCATTGGTTATGATTATATGCATAGATACAAGTCCTTTGATTGATCTCTTATCTACCTCACCTAACTTTAATCTTCCTGCTGTAATTTCACAGTCTGTTTGAAGCTTTACTGTCTCTGTATCTATCCTTTTGTTCATGAGTTTATAATGTTCTTTATTATCCCCCAATGAGAGCGATCATGTGATGCTTCTCCTTCATTGACTGGCTTATTTTGCTAAGCATAAGGCTCTCCAGTTCCAACCAGGTTGCTGCAAATGGTAAGAATTCCTTCTTTTTAATGGCAGCATAGAATTCCATTGTGTAGATGTACCACAGTTTTTTGATCCAGTCATCTGCTGACGGGCACCTAGGCTGTTTCCAAATTGTGGGTATTGTAAATAGTGCTGCTATGAACATAGGGGTGCATAAATCCTTTTTGATTGGTGTTTGTAATTTCTTAAGATAAATTCCTAAGAGTGGTATTACAGGGTCAAATGGGAGATCCATTTTTAGTTTTTTGAGGAAACTCCATACTGTTCTCCACAGTGGCTGAACCAGTCTGCATTCCCACCAACAGTGCACAAGGGTTCCTTTTTCTCCGCATCCTCGCCAACACTTATCGTTTGTTGATTTGTTGATGATTGCCATTCTGACAGGTGTAAGATGGTATCGCATTGTCATTTTGATTTGCATCTCTCGGATGATTAATGACTTTGAACATGTTTTCATGTGTCCCTTGGCCTTCCTTCTGTTGTCTTTTGAAAAGGTTCTATTTAGGTCCGTTGCCCATTTTTTTTATTGGATCCTTCATCTTCCTTTTATTAAGTTGTATAAGTTGGCTGTAGATTTTGGAGATTAATCTAACCTTTATCAGTGATAACATTTGCAAATATGTTCTCCCATAGAGTGATCTTTCTTGTTGTTTTGTTGATGGTTTCTTTTGCTGTGCAAAAGCTTTTTATTTTGATGTAGTCCCATTTGTTTATTTTTTCTTTAGCTTCCATTGCCTTTGGAGCAGTATCAGTGAAGAAGTTCTTTCGGCATATATCTGAGATTGTGCTGCCTGTGGATTCCTCTAGTATTTTTATGGTTTCCCTTCTAATGTTTAAGTCCTGTATCCATTTTGAGTTTATTTTTGTATTTGGTGTAAGTTGGTGGTCCAGTTTCAATTTTTTGCATGTATCTGTCCAATTTTCCCAACAACATTTATTGAAGAGGCTATCTTGGTTCCATTGAATGTTCATGCCTCCTTTGTCAAATATTAATTGAGCATAGTGGTTTGGGTGGATATCTGGGTTCTCTATTCTATTCCATTGATCTATATGTCTGTTCTTGTGCCAGTACCAGGCTGTTTTGAGAACAGTTGCTTTGTAGTATAGCTTGAAGTCTGGTATTGAGATCCCACCTACTTTATTCTTTTTTCTCAGAATTGCTGTAGCTATCCGAGGTCTTTTTTTTGTTCCAGATGAATCTATGAAGAATTCTTTGTAGGTCTGTGAAAAAAGTCGTTGGTTTTTAATGGGTAGTGCGTTGAATCTGTAGATTGCTTTGGGTAGTATGGACATTTTAATGATGTTGATTCTCCCAATCCATGAGCATGGTATGCTCTTCCATCTGTTAACATCTTCCTCTATCTCTTTTTTCAGTGTCCTGTAGTTTTCTGCATAAAGGTCTTTTACCTCTTTAGTTAGGTTTATTCCTAGGTATCTTAATTTTTTTGGTGCGAAGGTAAATGGGATTTCTCTTTTAGTTTCTTTTTCTATAATTTCACTGTTAGTGTATAGAAATGCCACAGACTTCTTAGCATTAATTTTGTATCCTGCTACATTGCCGAATTCATTAATTAAGTTAATTAGTTTTGGAATGGAGTCCTTTGCGTTTTTTATGTACAATATCATGTCATCTGCAAATAAGGACAGCTTTACTTCTTCTTTTCCAATTTGGATGCCTTTTATTTCTTCTTGTTGTGTAATTGCAATGGCTAATACTTCCAGTACTATGTCGAACAGGAGAGGTGAGAGTGGGCATCCCTGTCTTTTTCCTGTTCTTAGGGGAAATGGTTTTAGTTTTTGCCCATTGAGTATGATGTTAGCTGTGGGTTTATCATATATGGCTTTTATGATGTTGAGGTATGATCCTTCTATTCCCACTTTGCTGAGAGTTTTTATCAAGAAAGGATGTTGGATTTTGTCAAATGCTTTTTCTGCATCAATTGATATGACTATGTGATTTTTATCTCTCAATTTGTTTATGTGATGTATCACATTTATTGATTTGCGGATATTGAACCATCCCTGCATTCCTGGGATGAATCCTGCTTGGTCATGGTGTATGATCTTTCTGATGTACTGCTGGATCTGGTTTGCTAGAATTTTGTTGAAGTTTTTGGCATCTATGTTCATGAGAGGTATTGGCCTATAATTCTCTTTCATTTTGTTGTCTTTATCTGGTTTTGGTATTAGGGTGATGCTGGTTTCATAGAAGGTGTTTGGTAGTATTCCTTCTTCTTGCATGTTTTTGAATAGTCTGAGTAGGATAGGTTTTAATTTTTCCTTGAATGTTCTGTAAAAATCTCCTGTGTAGCCATCTGGACCCGGGCTTTTATTTGCTGGAAGCTTTTTGATTACTGCTTCAATTTCTTCCATAGTTATTGGACTATTGAGATGTTTGGCTTCCTCCTCATTGAGTTTTGGGAGGTTATATTTTTCTAGGAAAATGTCCATTTCTTGCAGGTTGTCCAATTTGTTGAAATAGAGTTGTTCATAATATTTTTTAACAATCCTTTGTATTTCCACAGGGTCTATTGTTATTTCTCCTCTTTCATTTCTGATTTTGTTTATTTGGGTCTTCTCTCTTTGCTACTTGGCGAACCTGGCTAGGGGTCCATCAATCTTGTTTATCCTTTCAAAGAACCAGCTCTTTGTTTTGTTGATCTTTTGAATTGTTTCTTTGGTCTCCAAGTTGTTTATCTCTGCTCTGATCTTCACTATTTCCTTCCTTCTGAGTACACTGGGCTTTTCTTGTTGCTCACGTTCTAGCTCTTTGAGTTGTAGGTTTAGGTGATTTATTACCATTGTTTCCTGTTTTTTGCAGTAGGCTTGTAGGGCTATGAACTTCCCTCTCAAGACTGCTTTTACTGTGTCCCATAAATTTTGTATTGTTGTGTTGTCATTGTCATTTGTTGCTATGATGTTTTTTATTTCTTCCTTGATCTCCCTGGTTACCCAGTCATTGTTTAAAAGCATGCTGTTTAGTCTCCATGTGTTTGATTTCTTTCTATTGTTTTTATTATAGTTGATTTCCAGTTTTATGCCACTGTGGTCTGAGAAAATGCTTGATATGATTTCTATCTTCTTGAATTTGAAGATACTTTTCTTATGACCCAACATATGATCTATCTTTGAAAATGACCCATGTGCACTGGAGAAGAATGTATATTCTGTGGCTTTGGGGTGAAATGTTCTGAAGATGTCAATTAATTCCATCTGGTCTAGTGAGTCATTTAGGATTGATGTTTCTTTCCTGATTTTTTGTTTAGAGGATATGTCCAATGGTGACAGTGAGGTATTAAAGTCTCCTACTATGATTGTATTGCTGTCAATCTCTCCCTTAATATCCTACAAGAGTTTTTTTATGTACTTAGGTGCTCCTATATTGGGTGCATATATGTTTAGCAGAGTTATTGCTTCTTGTTGGATTGTTCCCGTTAGTATTATGAAGTGGCCTTCTTTATCTCTTGTTATGTCCTTCACTTTGAGATCTAATTTGTCAGCTATAAGTATTGCAACCCCAGCTTTTTTTTCATTTCCATTTGCCTGAAATACCATGTTCCATCCCTTCACCCTCAATCTGTGTGCATCTCTTTTCCTAAGGTGGGTTTCTTGGAAACAGCAGATAATATGGATCATGTTTTCTTATCCAATCGGTTACCCTATGTCTTTTGATTGGAGCATTTAATCCGTTTGCATTTAATGTTATTATTGATAAGTACTTATCTGTTGCCATTTTTAGTCCTTACCCCCGAGTTCCTTCTTCGCTTCCTCTTTCTTTTTATTACAGCAGACCTTTTAACATTTCTTCCATTGCTGGTTTGGTGGTAATATATTCCCTTAGTCCTTTTTTGTCTGTGAAGCTTTTGATTTCACCTTCAATTTTGATTGAGAGTCTTGCAGGGTACAGTATTCTTGGATTCAGACCCTTCCTTTGCATGACTTTGTATATTTCATTCCATTCTCTTCTGGCCTGACGAGTTTCTGTTGAGAAGTCAGTAGCTAGTCTTATGGGGGCTCCTTTGTAGGTAACTTTCTGTTTCTCTCTGGCTGCTTTTAAGATTCTTCCTTTGTCGTCGGTGTTTGCCAATTTAATTATAATGTGCCTCGGTGTCGGTTTGTTGGGGTTCATTTTGCTTGGGACTCTGTGAGCCTCTTGGATTTGTGTGGGTTTTTTCTTTTCTCTATTGGGGAAATTTTCTGTCATTATTTCTTCAAACACATTCTCTAATCCTTGTTCAGTTTCCACTCTTTCTGGAACCCCAATGATGCGGATGTTGTTTTGTTTCATGTTATCCCAAAGTTCCCTTAGACTCTCCTCTTGCTTTTTACCTTTTTTCTAGAAGCTGCTGAACTTGGGTATTTTTTCCTACCGTGTCTTCTAGCTCACTGATGCAGTCCTCTGCTTCTTATAGTCTACTTTTGATGCTTTTTATTGAGTTCTTTATAGCAGTGATGTCATTATTCATTTCCTCTTGTTTATTCTGCACCTCCTCTAGTTTCTTCTGCATTTCTTCTTCATGCATCTTCACCTCCTCTAGGTTCTTCTGCATTTCTTCTTGCTGCTTCTTCATCTCCTCTTGCGTCTTCTTCATTTCCTCTTGGCTCTTACTCATATTGTCAAATTTATCTTCCATTCTTTTCAACCACATTATGATAAATTCTCTGAACTCTTTCTCTGGTAGGCTTATTTGTGGTTCTATTTCGTTTACTTCCTTTTCTGGTGAGACCTGCCTTTCTGTCTTTTGTGGGCTGTTTCTTTTTCTGCCCAGGGTCTTTCTTCTCTGGGTGTCTGGTTATGTAGTGCTCTCTCCTACGTTGATTGAAAGGCACAAACTACAACACGACCAGGTACAAGCACACAAGGCACTGAGTAGAAATGTATTCAAGATGTTAAAAATCACAAATAAGGTGACCACCAATGAAGGACAAATTAGAGGTAAATAGAGAAAGAAGAAGAGGAAAATGAGGAAGAAAGAAAAGAAAGAAGTGCCAAAATCAAATTGGGAGAGTGAGAAAAAAAAGATAAATAAATGAACAATAAAATAAAATAGAATAAGAAAATAAAAAGGAGAAAAAGGAGAAGGAAAGAGGAAGAGAAAAAAGTCAGAGAGAAAAGAAAGTGTATAAGAGAGAAAAGAGGAACAAAATATAGATCTCAGGAGACAACTCCAATAGAACAGTCACTAATCCCAATAAAGGCCAGCAACCAGTACCTAGAGATTAATGCAAATTGCAAATAGCAACTGGTATCGAGGGAGATGAGGGAAAAGAGAGGTAGAAAACAAAGCAAGCAAAAAGCAAAATAAAACAAGTAGAACAAACTAAAACAATCTCTCAAAAAAAATTTCAAAAAATCGATATAATCACTTTTCAGGCAAATAGCAACAAAAGGACATAGAGAAAAAACAACTTTTTGGCTAGTGAAGACAAGAGGGGAAAGGTTTGTGTGGACTGGTAGTAGGGGATTTGAAATTAGATATATAAATGGGGTGAAATTTTAACCAGGTAAAGAGAAAAATAGGGAGAATCTAAAGTTGGAAAAGGGGAAGAGAAACAAGACAGCAAAATGGCGAAAGTTAGGAGGAAAGTTTTGGCATAAAGGTGGAGTTGAGTTGGAGTAAAATTATGCTAAAGGGAAGATGAAAATAGAATGTAGAACTCTAATCCCGAAATAAAATAAAGAGAAAACAAAATGATACTTTTTTTTTCCCAAAAACGGTAAAGTACTAGTAGTAATTAATAATACTAGTTTAAAACAAAAATGTAATAATTATAAAGGTAAAATCAATTGAGGCAGATAGAAAAAAATATTCTTTTAATTAAAATATGTGAAAATGAAAAATAAAGAATTAAAAATTAAAAAAAAGAAAAAAGAAAAAAGGAAAAATAAAAAAAAAGAAGAAGAAAAATAGAATGGTCCTTCACTTCCACTATTAATTCTGCTTGACACACATAGTAGGGGAGGTATTACAGTTCCCTGTGTTCCCCTCTTGGTGTTTTAATCTCTTTATTCTCTTGTGGTTATGCGAGAGTCAATTTGTGTGTCATCCATTGGGTGGCAGTGTTTTGGAATTGATCTCTGAGACAAAGCACAGGACCTCTCTAGGCTGTGCTCAGATCCTGCTACTCCGTGGTTCCCAAAACCAGTTTGTGGGGGTTTTGCAGCCTGGACACTGCAATAACTCCCAGGTTGTCCCTCTGCCCCAGAGAAAAAGAAAAAACAACAACAACAACAACAACAACAAAAAGTCATTTTCCAGAGCTCTCCTCTGTCAACAGCTCAGAGGGTCTACCTTCACACTCAGGGATCACGCCTTGACCACCTCTGCGGACCTCTCCAGAGGCAGCTTTCCCGAAGCCCGGCCCCTACAGTGTGCGCGTCTCTGCCCTGCGGGGGTAGGAGACCGCACCCTGGCCCAGGCGAAATCTGACCCTTCTGCGTGGGCCCTGTGGATCTCTGAATCCTCCGCCTGCGTGTCTGTGCCGCCTGGGAAGCCGCGCTCTGGGTCCTGGCTGCTCTGTGGGCGCCTCCGTCAGCCTCAGCTTTCAGACCTCGGCAGACATCCACCTCCCCCTTAAGTCATGTGCAATCTGACCTTTCCGTGTGCTCTGTGGAACTCTGATTCTTCCGCGTGTCTGTGCCGATTGGAGTGCGGAGTTCTGGGTCCCCGGGTTCCTGGCTGCTCGTTGGGTGCCCAGCCGAAGGCTTCAGACCGCCGCAGACATCCACCTCCCACTGCAAGATCAGGAGGGTCCTCTTGATACTGTCAGAGCCAGCACTGGATGCATTTATCCCAAGAGACTAGACCAGTGAAATATCAGAAGAGGTCAGCAAACAAAGGGTCATAGCCTAGCCACCACATTCCCTGCCTTGCAGGGCTTGCATCAGGCTCAGGAAATGGGCTCCTCTTTTGCATCTCTACTTTGAGACCCTCATGTGCTTAAACCAACCCTATATCCCACCCCTTCTGCCAGGTGTCCTATACATAAGCCCTTGGGGAAATTAGAAATGGCACTCAGAGAAGAAAGCAAGGAAATGCCTGTGATAAGTAAAAAGGAGCCCTGCAATGGAGATTTTAACTGTGGTTTAGAAATATAATTAATTTAAGTGAAACTTTCCAAAGAGAGACTGTTTTGAAATCAGAACCGACAGAAAGAAATTACCTACTAAAATGGAGTATAAGTGTCAGCTCTACACAGGCCATGGGACCAAGAGCAAAGCTGGTATCAACTGTGAGTTAAAGAAAGGCAGCCTCATTTAGACCCCTCTGGTGGCTGTAGTAAGTTCCCACTAAGTAAGCTCCTCATTCTTTATGACAAAGTAGGAATCAAAGAAGTCCCTTTACATTTGAGCTGAAACCTATTCTTGGACATGTGCCTGGAAGCTCATTACTATTAATCTGTGACCTCGTTCTTTGCCTTCAGCAAACTCTGCTCTGATATCCTCCCCAAATGTGACTGTACTGGCTGCCTGCCACACCCCCCAGATGCTAGTTTGATTTGTTCCTTCCCTGTAAATTGCCTGTCTCTGACTTTAATTCTATCCCTGACTCAATTTCCTCTCTTGCATCTACACAAACTTCTCTGCTATCCCTGAAGCTAAAAAAATGTTTTTCAGGCTCTATTGGGAAGCAATAGGTCCACATGGTATTCTGGACTCTTTCACCAAAGATCCTGCAATTCTTTGCCTCCTGTCATTTGCAGTGGCCCGTTTTGATGGAGTCTCTAACATTACATATGACTACTAGAGTTGGATATCCATGTGGGCTTCAATTTTATAAATTCATTCTTCCTGTCTGCTAACACTGTTCCTTCTATTCAGCCTGGGCATTTCTGATCTCCATTCCACATTGTGAGTATCTGTGTCCCTAGTTGTGCTAAAATGGTGACTTCTCAGGGATATTTTGCAGGGTAATTCCTGCTGGGTTGTTTTTGATTTTAGATTATCAGACTTTGTGGTTTGTTTCTGGTCATTTTTCTTCTAGTGTTTGTTTCATGTATTGCTTTCTACTAGCATATGCTCAGGCTCAGTTGGGCTAGTGAGATAGTAAGAGAAGATGAGGGACAGGACAAGCATGAATAGACAAGACAGAAGAATGAAAACTAGTTTTGTTTGGAACTAAAATTTTCTCAGGACAACCAAGGAGTGGTTGTAACCAATGGCTGATAGCTGAAAAAAATACCTCGTTTTTCTAAATTATTACCAAAAAAGTAACAATTCATATGAAATGATAAATATGAACATACTTATAAGCATAACTGAACAGTTTTTAAGACTGTAAGGAGTACGTACAGATGCCATATATTTGTGGCAGAATAATCCCATCTTATTCATCATTCATTCATTCCACACATAGTCAATGTGCAGACTCTGTGCCAGGCATTGTAATAAGCACTCAGGTTACAGAGGTAGGAGACATGGTGTTTGGTCTCACAAGAAAAAAGAATAGCTCATTCATTGAAGGTGTTTAGTGCAATGGAGGACATCTATGCTGGTTGTGTTGGGGTGAGGACATTCAGGGAAGGCTTTTTTAGAAGTGAATATTGAAGGATGGAGACAGGAGTTTCAGAAACAAAAGAGAAATGATGCAGGCCTGAAAAATAAGCAACATGTATTGTCTACATAGGCATGAAAGAGAGAGTGAATGAAAAGTGAGACAGGAAAGGTAGGTAGAGATTAGTCCAAGTAGCTTTTTTTTAATGTCTTAGAAATTAAGATGGTTTCTCTGAGAGGACCATCAATAATCTTAAGCTGGGAGATGGTCTAACAAATTTTCATCCCTGGCTTTGAGGTAGATATAGGAAGTCTACCAGGAGGCTGATGTGGCTATTAAGGATAGAGGTGAAGATGGGCTGAATTAAAACAGTACTTCTAGGACATGGTAGGGATACTAAGAGATATAATGACTGCAAGGAGACATGGTATAAGGATGAGCAGAAGGCTTAGAAGAAGGACCCTTTCCTGGATTGACACACTAGGTGGGTTGAATACTGTCCACTGAGTTAGGAAAAATCAAAGAACTTGGGATGGAAGAGAATGAGGTGGTTTTGTTGTTGTTGTTTGGTTGTTTTTTGCTCACTAAGTTTATGTTCAGGCTCAGAGCCTGAGGACATCAAAGAAGAGATGATCATTTTTTACCTGGAGCTCAAGAAAGAACCTCCCAGGCTGGATATTTAGATCAGTTCAGTGAAAAGAAATAAGGCCCAATGACAACATCTTGTTACTTGACTTAAATGGTATCTACCTCTGAGAGTAGTAGGATAAATTTGCATAATACTGTGTTAGATACAAAGAAGACACATGTGCAATGAATGTTAATTTTTATTAATATTTATATTAACTTGAGGATGGAGAAATGATTTAATCTATTCATAAGATTTATTTCTGAATTTAGATGTGGTATCTAGATATTTTGCCAGAGACTCTCTCTGGAGGTGCCACACCTTTTATGAGGTGTCCCTGGCATCACCCACTAAAGGAGGATAAAATCTATTAAGAGTATCAAACTTCTTTTGATAACATCATTTTCAGTTTGTTGATATTTTTAAAGTGAGGACACACTGAGAAAAGTTGAGGAACTTTTTTAAGTAGTAGAAATCATACCTGAAAATGAACAGAAAAGAAGCAAATGACTTTTTCAAAGCTCTGGGAACATGTCCCTCAGGCCTGGAATGGTTGCCATCCATTTGACTTTAGAGGTCACACAAAAATGCTGCTACTCTTAAGGGATAACTGACTAGCATGGAAGTTATCTAGCTCAGATGGGCCTGTTCTGGGTTACAAGCAGGCCATGAAATACCCTGGGATATCAACATGTTATCTGCTATTCTAGAAATCAAGAAGAATGCTTGAGTGAACTTTTAGACTGCTTTCACATTATTCTGTTTGGGGTAGATTATTTTAACTCATTGCTCTTTGCTCTCATTGATTCATGGTCACCTGTTCACTAGAATTCTGTTTCAAAGTATTTTCCTCACATGTTTGGAACAATCCAGGCATTACATCTTGACTTCAAATAAAGTAAGACTCCTAAGAGCTCATGGACATGAACAACAGTGTGGCAACTGCATGGGGTTGGGGGAGAAGTGGAAGATGGCATAAAGGAGAAAAATGATGATGAAAAGATAAAATGAAAAGATTACTAAGTTCAAACTTGACATGACTACTGGATATGGGTGGCATTTAAAACAATTTTTTTAGGCTGAAAGGAGCCTCAGGGTACACTCATTCTTACAGAATATTTTGCCCAGGCTATGCAGAGTGCAGGAATTAGCTTTTTAACCTCTACATGTATTAAAAACTATTTGAAAATATAGAAATATATTTTAGACAGTTTGAGAATGGTCCATTGCAATAAAATCTATAAAATGAATTCACACAATTTATTCCTTTCTAGAAATAACATTGGAGCTAGCAACTTATTGAAAATTGAAAAAATTATTTCCATCTGGAGAGGACTTTATAAATGCAAGTTCTGATACTTTCATGTTCCTAATGTCCTTAGTATTTGGCTCTAAAGTACTGTTTTTATTTAATACTACACACACACATCTCAGATTATTTCTGCCATCTAAGGAGATGGAGAACCCGTGGTTACTTAAAGGAGAGGAGAGAATGGGGAACTATTACCAAGGAGATTCACTTGCCACGCCAAGCCACTCAGATTATACTTTTAATGGATAGTTGGTAGTTTAGGCTCTTCAAATCTGTATGGACACTGTGGGCTTTAGTTGTGTTTTATAGGTGCTCCCCCAAGAATTTCTGACATTTAAGAAAGATTTGTCCAAAAGCACACCAATACTATGTTTTGGAGGAAAAATCTTTTTTTTTTTTTTACAATGATTGTGCTTTGGTTTCTACAGTAAGAAGGACTAAGTTTATCTCTTTGGCTTTATTTGTGGTTCCCCTAGGGAGACTTCAGTCAAAGATTCATGTGTAAGTACTTTCCTTAGGGAGCAAAAGAAAGGGAGGGCAGAAGTGGCATCCATACCACAGTGGCCTGGAGTAACAGGAGAGAGCCTTCAGCCATGCACCAGGTGCTGGCAGTTGTGACTCAGGTGGGTGTGTACTGAAGTGGGAAGGTCAAGGAGATATAGACTTGGCATCAAATGTCTGCTTTGAATGGAGCGGTTGTTTCATTCTGAAAATTCATAAAAACATGCTCTTTAGTGCTTTGAGTTTGGCTAATGGTGCATAACATCATTCTTTTGATGAGAAAATTCAAACTTGTATGTTGTCATCATTGAAAAATAAGCTTTCTCCAAATAAGCATAAGGAAGTACTCTTCAGGGAGAGCAATATCTTAAATGGGGAAATTTTGTTTGTTTGATTTTTCATAAATCATGATAGTATTTTGTTAATTCTTGAGCAATATTTTAATTTTGGTGTCAAATTCCATCAGAGAGAAAATTTTAGGCTATGCATAATCCAAGAACCAATGAGTGAAATATGACAGTAAGAAGAGAACTGTGTGGGTGTGTGCACACACTTGTGTTTTAATATAAATTTCACCTGTGTGAAAGGAAAACAGTACTTAATTATTGTTAAATAACTAGAATGCAAACAAATATAAACTGTTTTCAAAAATTCAGTTTGGCTGAGACCGGTTTGGCTCAGTGGATAGAGCGTCGGCTTGTGGACTGAAAGGTCTCGGGTTCAATTCCGGTTGAGGGCAGGTACCTTGCTTGTAGGCACGTATCCACTGTGGGGTGTTCAGGAGGTGGCTGATCGATGTCTCTCTCTCATCGATGTTTCTGACTTTCTATCTCTCTCCCTTTCTCTCTGTAAAAAATCAATAAAATATATTTAAAAAAATTCAGTTTGTTGTCCCTAAGTTTCCTACAGATAGGCATATATAACTGTGATAAATCATATTCACCAAGAATGTTTATCTTGTATCCTATATGTGTAGTGTTGATAAATACTTGTTGAATAAATACATAAAAGATAGGAATTTGCTTTCTGACAATGTCTTTTCTGAGTTTCAGGTCATTGTTAGTGAGAAGAGAGAGAATGATTGAGGAGAAATTTGTAAAGTAGGGAGAGGATAAGGAGCTAAGAATTAATTTATTTTAAGAAGTATAGACACCTTTATCTGAACCAGGCCATGTGCTGGAGGCTAGGTGCACAGATAGAGAACAGATAAAGGATTTGCTATTAGCAAGCTTCTTGCCTTATAAGGTCACAATCTCAGAAATCTTGCTTAATTCAGTTTAGGAAGTCATATGCCTGTCATCTATCTAATTATTTATTTAATCTACACAAATACATAGGTAGAGGTAAACAGACATGGTTGTGTGATACTCAGTAATACTATGTGTAACTTGTGTCAAATGATGATGTAAATCCCTAGCTTTAATGAAAACTTATTGTCATCAATCATTTTAGTCATTATACTATATGGAAATAAAGCTCTGCTATATATAGTATATTGACATATATGTGGACTGGGGTCAACAAGCCAATACTCACAGGCCAAATCAGGTTCAATACCTGTACTTATAAGTAAAATTTACATGTCCATTCTTTTATGTGTCTCTATAGCTGCTTTCCCACAAATAATGACAAACAATGGCTGAGTTAAGTTATTGTAGTAGAGACCAAATATCCCAAAACTTGAAATATTTTCTGTCTAGCCCTTTAAAGAAAAAGTTTGCCAATCCTTGTCATTGAACATTATTACATAGTAATTTTTTATTTTAAGTATTGGATACCACCAGTTAAGTTCCTTTTCTGAAATATTATATATATGTATTAATCCTGCAGAGCCCAGGCCCCTATAGGTCATAAATCAGTTATTTATTACACACTACTGCTCTAAGTAATTTCTAATATTTTATCCTCCTTTCTAAAAACTCATTTGGTACGCTTCTTTCTACATCTGACAGTCATATCATATCAGCAGTGGGTAAGTCTAAGAAACAAAAATTTGATATATTGGCTAGTACTATTTTGTCCAAAGTCAAAATGGGGGAAAGAAAGAGGAAAATGATCAATGTTCTTTTCTATATAGAAGCACTCACATGTAGAGAGGACCATAAAATGATTATGAACTGAGATTAAGAAGACCCATAGCCAAGAGATGTGCAGGTGGGCACAGAACATATGGTGTTTTGGCACCTGCATTGCAGATGTCCAGCTCTAGAATATTACAAACAAGTTAAAGATGACTATGTAACCTTCAGTGGAAATGAGTAAAGAGATAGAAAATAACTATTTCTGTAAGGGTAAAGGAGATTTACTTAATTTACCTTTGAAAATAAAATGATGAGATGGCTTGATACATTTTTTCTACCATCTAAATTCATTATGATATAAAAAGTCAGCACTTGATAACTGATTGAAGCATATATATGATAGAGAATGACTTGGTAAGAAATGTTTTGGTTGCAAATGAGAAACACAGGAAGAAATAGCAAAGGCTAATTTGTACCTTTAGAGCTGAAGTATCCAAGGAGGATTTGAGTAACCAAGCCTTATAAATGAGTGGCTCCAATGAGTGTCAGGAATGACTAGAACAAGGCTCCTGAATTCCCTCTGGATTCTTTCTCCAGCTCTTCTAAATGACCTTTCTTATCTCTCCTTCTAAACCTGCTTTTCTCCCCATAGCATTAAGCATGGCACCTGATAGCTTTTGAAATTTATATCAGATATCCTTGGCCCCTAAAAAAAAAAAAAAGACTGATCTAAAGCTCTTGTTATAATCTCAGGGAAGATAAAATCTTGGAGAAAAGATTTATTGTCTCATTGTGGGTCAAGCATCTACTCTAGGGGCAGTCATCTTGGACTAGTAAGTAATGTTGATAATATTGTGCCTCTGCATTAACCATATAGATGGAGGAAAGAACATTCAATTGCAAAAAGGGAAATTGAGAGACAATTCTAAGTGACCACTGCATTATTTCTTTATCTTCACTTGAAAAAAAATCTGTGAAAAAGAGCTCAGTCTGTAACATGAAGCATTGAGGTTAGAGAGAAATAGGATTATTCTGACATTAGAGCTTATTATATACTGGGATATGTTACTGACAGAAGCAGTAAAATATCTTTTCTTAGAGATTTATAAAAATAGATGTGATTTCTCATCACTTGAGATTTAAGTAATTTTAAAAAATGGATTAGACACACAAAAATTTTGTTTGATGTGCAGACCCTTGACAAGTTCTTGCCTTTTTGTCAGTAAATTTTGTGCACTTCTAGCTTTTTGGTCCAGTTCAACAAATATTTATTAAATTTCCACTAGGTGCAAGTCATTTGGCTAGACCAAAAGGTTTTGCATTGTGTTAGGGGTTCAAAAAATTACAAATGACTGTAATATGTAGTTGTTTAAGGCAATTGTCACAGAGGAAGTCCAGATTCATTGCTATGGAGTTCATTGCTATGAGGAAAAGTCCTGGCAGAGAGTAAGAGCAGAGAAAATAGAGAAGATTAGGGAAAAAAGCTAGGATCATCTATGGAAGGCCCTAAATGCTAAGTTTAAAATTTTGTTTTAGGAAGATTAGTATGGTAACTCCGTGATATTTATAATGCCACCAGAGAGGGACAAAAGGTGGAAGATAAATTTGAAGGTCATTGTAAAGGTCTATATGAGAAATCCTGAGTAAGTTAACTGGGTGATTGTAGCAGAGATGGAAAGAAGAATATTGGTGGGAGAGAGATGGTAAGGATGTATTCTACAAGGCTCACTGATTAATGGGGTTTGTATATTTTATACTTTCAATATATCAAATACTTATCAGAAAATGACATTCATCAATTTTCTAGTTCCTTAAGATGTTGAACCTTTATTTACATTCTAGAAGCCTGATGCAGAAAATTCGTGCAGGAGTAGGCCTTCCTTCCCCCAGCTTACCAGACCAGCTTCCTTCTGGCACCCAGGACCTGGGCTTCCCTCTGGCACTCAGGATCCGAGTTTCCCTCTGGCCATAAGCAGGTACCTTGGATTCAGGCTTCCCTTGAAGCCCCGGCTTCGTCCAGAAGGTCGTCCAGAAGGATGTTGGTCTAATTAGCATACTATACTTTTATTATTATCAGTGTATTTAAGCCTTAAAATGATAGACTATCTTTTATCCCCAGTTTTCATATGAGCAAACTGGGAGTTAGAATACGTGCATCACTGAAGCCAAGCTGCTGGTATTCCCCAGAGTAGAACTTTGAACCTGGAATGTCTGGATCCAACATCTATGTTGATTGCTATTGAAGTGAAAAGATAAGAATGAGAAAGAAAGGAAGGTTCAATCTGGGTGGACTTGGAGGTATTCCAGTCATACTTTACTGCCTAATGAACTGCCCAAGATTTGGTAGTTTAAAACAGCAGCCATTGTATTGTGGCTCATCATTTTGTTGGTGAGAGTTTGGATAGGCTTTTCCTGGAATGTCTTCTATTATATAAGATATTGACAGAAGACACTTAGTGATATTCAGCCGGGAGATGGAATAGTATAAAAAGACCAAGACATCTGTATTCACATGCATTGTACCTTGGCAAAGATGACTTAAAATCTGGGTTAAGCTGAACTGACCAACAGAGCCCTGCACATGGTCTCTCCAACAAGGAGGTCTCAAACAGTCAATAGATTACTTTTGCTTGTTGTGGAACTTTATATAAAAGGAATCATGTATGTATAATATTTGGGTCTGGCTTTTTGGTTCAACATTGTGTTTGTGAAATTTCTTACATTTTGTTGCATGTATTTGAGTTCATTCTTTCTCATTGCAGTATTGTATCACTTTATATGCCATACCACAATTTAATTGTCTGTTTTTACTAGTAATGGGTATTTGGGTATTTTCCAGTTTGAGCTATAATGCATAGAACAAGTACAAATATTATTTGATTATGTCTTTGTGTGAAATATATTCACATTTCTGTTATAATAGTGGTAGAATCGTGGGTCACAGTGCATGCTATGTCAGCATTAACATTTTTTCATAGTCTGTACAAGTTTACACTCTTGCCAGCAGTGTATGAGAATTTAAATTGCTTTGTGTCAACTGGTAGTATCAGGTCTTCTTAATTTTAGCTCTTTTGAAGGGGTTGCTTTAATGTAGATTGATCTTATCTAATTTTCTGCCATTCAATCATTCTTTGCTTAGCTAATTCTTTATGCTTTCCTGACAGATAAAGGGAGATTGTTATCTGATTATTCCATTTAAGTCTCAATTTTCTTATTCCACAGGGATATGTGGAATCTCTCAAATCTCTACTGAAGCTTTGAGAGCAATAATTCAAATGGATCTTAAACTAAAATTACCATTTCTGACATCTTATTGGTGGTTTATACACATCTTAGAGCCAAATAACATTCTCTCTCTCTTGCTGGTCTGTTCCTATAATCTCAGTATCCACTGCAATACAATTAAATATGTGAAAAAATATTTTCAGGTAATAAATTTGAATTTTGGATATTTTTAAAATCTTTAAATTCAGTTCAACTTCATCCAATATGTGTGTGTGTGTGTGTGTGTGTGTGTGTGTGTTTTCAAAGTAAGAGACTTAAGGATGAATTTGAGGTCAACTTTCAAGAAATCAAGGAGAAAAATAAATTATTTCTGCCTGGGAATACAGATGTAGTGGAAGAAGTCTCCTCAAATTGCAAATGCAAAGGAACCATAGCTACACATGCCTCTGCTAGAATGGAAGTCACTTTGTAATGTGGGATTAGTCAAAGTATGCACTTTTCTTCTGCAAAACCTCTTGCTCCTGCCCTTTTATTTTCCTTATTTTTTCACTTTCTTTCCAGGATAGGGAAATCTCTTGATGCACTAGCTAGCTCATAATGAGGATGATGATGATGATGATGATGATGATGATGATGATGATGATATAGAGGAGATATCTACCCTTTTAAGATATTTTTTGAGTATGAAATTAACTGGGTTAGGCCCGGCCAGTTGACCTAGTGGTTGAACCACCACCCATGCACCAAGAGGTTGCTACTTCAATTCCCAGTCAGGCACATGTAGGTGTTGTAGGCTGGATCCCCAGTAGGGGGCTGGGAGCATGTTCAGGAGGCATCTGATTGATGTTTCACTCTAACTGATGTTTTTTTGTGTTGTTTTTTTTTATCTCTCTCCCCATCTATATCCCTCTTTCTAAAATTCAATAAAAACATATTAAAAATTAACTGGATTAATCTTTCTACATTACCTTCTAGAATGTTTTGATGTATAGTAATCCTCAGAGCAAAGATTTAGAGGAAGCTATATAATAGAGGAGAAATGAAGCAGGCAAGATGACACAGCAAGAGATAAGACAAGAATTCCCTGCTGTCTTCCTATGACTTTCATGGAAACCAGTTGTTAACTTTGCTTGGGCTTTCTGCAAAAAAAATAGTTCTGCATCTAAACTTGAACAACTTTGAGTTGCTTCTCCCCCTTGAAAATAAATAAGCCCTGACTTGAACAGTCTCTTTAGAAGACATGTCATACTTTAAGGTAATTTTATGCCTCTCTCATCCCTACAACTAGATTATAAAATCCTCAAGGGTAGAGATGTCTTAAATACATCTTTGTACTTTGCCTTGTACTTAGCACAAAGTGGAGAAATGTCATGTTATCCTGCTGATTAAATCCATTAAGGATTCAGGTTGCATAACTCTGCTAATGGGAAATAGAGAATAAATTCTACAAGTGAGCTTAATGTTCACAAAAAGCATCAACAGCAAATGTAGATGCCCTTTGGTAATGCATGAAATGTAAGGGAGAGAGTGGTCTTTTTCTAACTCTTTGTGAATTACCCTCAACTAAGTTCTCATCTCAGGGGCAGAATGCTATGTGGTTGTTCTCATATAGATTATTTTGCAGCCTTGGTTTGGAACCACCTACTGAGCTGGAAGATCCAAACTGGGACAGGGAGTTCAAAGAAGGGACACAAAATAGTTCCAACAGAACTCCAAGTTTATCTGGGGTGAGCTTCATCTGTAGAACACAGAGGCATCTGCTCAATAGATCAATGTGGATATGACTACAAATTCCACATAAAATAATATTTATAGGATGATCTGCCTTTTTGTATACATAATCAGTTTATTGAACAAGACTATATTCAAGGCCAAACTGGGATTCACTGTCTTAAGACTCTCAACCTAACCAAATGGTAGGAACATACTGTGTGAAGATATATCCCTCCACATATACGAGGGAAAAGAGATACTACTAAATACTTCCACAGAAATATGTTAATCCATCTCAATTCCTAAATACATTCTTATGAAACATTCAGTAAAAAAAAGTCCATCTGTGTGTTCCACTGGATACTAGGACCAGAATTAAATTTAAGGACCGGATTGTAGTGTTATTGATTATTTCTTTAATGAGTAGAAGCAAGTTTCTTTTCAATGATTACCAATGAGTATCCATTTTTTTTCATCTAGGAAAAATGATTTTTAATCTAAACACACTCTTCCAACTCTGTTTTAGCCCCCAAAGAGTCATTATGAGAGAATAGAGAAGAATATTGTCCAGAACCTGGGGATGGGACTTTTGGTAGGAGTGGAGGGTGGGGAAACTTAAATTCCTCTACCTTGCACAGTCTCACTGTGTCTTCCTCACTTCTAATACATTTGGAGAGGCAAGACTTAGTTGCAGAAATGTTCCTTTTACTTGACACAAAGCATCAAAAGGGGCTGAACAATGGCTCCAAGACAATGATTCCCAAACTTGGCTGCACATTGGGGCCACCTGGAGAGCTCTGTAAAATACTGATGTCCAGTTTTCATCCTCAGTCATTTTTACTTCCTTGATCTGGAGGAGGAGCTGCACATGGGGATTTTGAAAAGTCTGGCCTATTTTGTGGACTCTAATAGGAAAATCTGTTTAAAAAATCAAATAAAAATTAAATTTTAAAGAAATGTTTACTCTGTGCATACACTGTGTGAAGCCATAGATTATGTTCTGGGAATACAAACAGAAATAAAAACATATATTCCTGACCCTAAGGAGCTCACAGTTTAGTGGTGAGGGAGGCCAGTTAGAAGGACAAACAAATGTAATCCAATTACAACTAAATAGAATACAAAATAGTGTAATATAATACAAAATTAGACATTAGTTCAAAGCAGGAAAACATCCAGAAAAAGAGGAGAGTAGTAATATTCTACAGAGGAATTTTTCAAATATAAAATAACAAATGATTGGTATTTTTGAAACTTTAAGGGCAAAGAGAAGAGAAGGGAAGGGCTTAGGTTGTAGGAAGGAACTCAGTAAGGACTTTATATGAATGTTGAATAACTTGAGTCTCATGGGTAAAACCAGCATCTGTAAATGTGGTCTTAGTAATGGTCCAGTGAAAATCAACACAATTATTTTTCCTTCTTCTCTTCCTTCCTTCTTTTATTCCTTCAACCCTTCCTTCTTTCCTTACTTCCACCCATTTCCCACATTCATACCTATATACTTACCTAGTGAAGCCCATAAAACTTTGCTTTATATTGTTATAAACAATCGGTTTCAAAGTCAAAAGTGGCTTTTCCACTGACCTTACTTTCAATTTACTCTGTGGTTTCTAACTCATGCATCACTTATGGTTTTGTAGACATTGCATTCATATTATTTATTTATTTTCAATTGGAGGAATATGGAGGTATAATATTGTGACTAGTGCATTTAATTTCAAAGTTATACTAAAAAGGAAAAAAATAATACGATGACTAGAACAACTACAAGAGTTACTATTTAGCACAATTTACTGTATTCTCAATATTGGACTTAAGGTAAATATCTTAAGTAAGAAAACAGTTACTTTCCAATGGAAGTGTAAATGATAATGACAGATGAGCATGAGTCCTACTGTGGGACTTCATTAGTGTGACAAGCAGGAAATAGCACATTTATTCCCTGAACTAGAAAATGACATTCACAATACTAAAGTGTAATCTTTATCTTTGATTTGGCTTTTATATTAAAGGGAAATATTAATAGACAACAAGTATTTTGATTTATTCATTTTTAGTGAGGTAGGAACTCTTTTATCCATGACAAATCTCATTAGTCATTGTGCAGCATTCTTTGAATTTTTTTGTATTATTTCATATGTATTTACTATTCCTCTGTCCTAATCTAGTTATTACCAGGACTACATCACTATTAGTCAACACGTTATTTTAAAATTGAATAAGCTAATATCAACAGCCCATGCTTTTCTGGATTATACTGAATCTATTATCATAATTAAGTTAGTATTTTAAATGAATGCTTATTTTTTATTACTCTGTAAGGCAAAAACATAATTGTTTGTATAAATACAAATGGTTTAGGAGTATTTACTCTATAAATGGTTTTACATGACTCTGTCATAAGAAAGAATTCAGCTTCTTTAGCATGTTTGATGAGTCAGGATTCAATGATGTTATGCCTCTTTAGTATGCATTCATATTCTTTCTCTTTCTCCAGCTTAATGTCTACTACATTTTCTTCTTCTCTGTTTGCCTATTACTGATGGATTGTTTTTTAGGCCAATCACAGAGTAGAGAGAACAAGAAGGATCAATAGACAGGTATAATGACATTCGTACATTGAGGAGAAGATGAAAGAGCAGTTTGAATCACTGATAGTTCTGCTTTATCTTCGATCTACCCATTTGACATAATATATTATTGGCATGGATAATTGGAGGTTCATAGGGTGTGATTCCATATGTTTGTCATAAAGAACAGATGTAAAAGCTGATTTCCTGTTTGAATTGTAACTTGAGCACTAAGCCATGTATTTAATCAGAGAGTATTTATTTATTATTCATAAACCTTCTCTAGTATGAATCCATGCATTTGCTTTAATTCTGAAAATGACTCTCTATTCAAGACTGAAAAACTCTGCTCTTAGGATGTTAACTAGGAAAGGTTGTGTGTCTGATTCCATATGGTCCAATTAGAGTAAAAAAAAATCTGTAAGTGGTTACAGATTGCAGTACAGAAACCAAAATCACTTACCTTGGGGAGTTAAAATTGCTACAAACTGTGTAGCAAACTGTTCCTATGTCTGTGATAATGGTACCAAGAACATACTCTATTGATGGTAGAGATGGTAGAGACATGAGCTAGGAGCAATGTGAGGTATATTCTCAGTTAGCATTCAGCATCCATGTCTACCTTTTTCTATGGAATTTACTGTGCCAAGGGACTTTAGAGTGAAAAACCAGCTTTTCATATTCCTTTGAAGCTAGTGTTTTAGACGAAAAATGTGTTCTGTTAATTAGACACACTTGCATGAGATTTGAAAACAATGGATGCAGAGGCCAACTTTTTGCTGCTGTTCCTGCTGCTGAGTGTGGTGAAGAAATGAGTGTTTTAAGGTGGTTGTGGCCATCAGATTTGGCCTCATGGGTGTTGGAAGCAGTTATTGCAACCACAGTGATGGTTTTAACAGCTGCATTTTTTTGTGTCTCTGTCTTCTGATTCATCACCCCCTTTAGAAATTTTGCAAGGAACTAATCTCCTGCACTGAACACCATTGTGCTTGAAATACTAGGATCCTGTTGCCTGCAGTTAACTGTAACAGATACAAAAACAGAATAATAGCCACAGAAACCATGTTAGAGTTTATTAGGTATCTACTAAATGCCAACCAAATTGAGCCTCAGTAAGACTGGGTAGCTTCAGAGCCAGGGAATGTCAGAGCTAGCATTTGAATTTGGGTCCCTCTGCCCGCAAAACTACTATACAAAGGAAAAGAAAAACTTTGATATATCTCTTGTTATTAAAAATTAAGGAAATCTCTAATGGCTGGAACAATGTATAAACCTAAATATAGGATCTATAATGCTACTGACTAAAAAAACCTGTAAGAACACACGATTGGTGAATCAGAACAAATATGTGCACCCTTGACCACCTGTTGGAATAGCTACATCACTGAAGCAATCTCACATCAGCCTGATATCTGTCATACACAGTTATAGGTTAAGAGCAATTATTTAGCCTATCACATTCATCCATTCTGTTTTGTATTTCTTATAACAACATTGAGGGGAAATGATTGCATTAATGGGTTAGATGTCATGCTTCAGTTCCCCTTGATGCTTTTCAGAAAGTTTTTCATATTTGTAAATTTTCATATGCTGAAGTGGACTCTGAAAAGACAAAGTGCCTTCTTTGTCTGGGTTTTTCAGCCACTGTGGCCCAATTTAAAACAAAAGGGAAGGCAGTGGGAGGGGGATACGCTTCCATTGTCAAGAGAGACAGGGCTGAGCACACAGCCCCATTCAGAAGTAAGTGGGCCTGAGATCAGCCCATGGGAGGACTCAACCTGGGGTCACAAACACAGAGGTGAAAGGACTGAAGACAGGGTGCCTGAGGAGGTCTGACTGTGAAGGTCAAGGGAAGGGAGAAACTAAAGTGGATGTTATAGAGAAGTAAAGAGGTTTCTAGGAAGAACTGCCTGGAATGAATGGGGCTACCCCACTGGTGGGGTCCTGAGCACGATGCGATGGCTGTGATAGAAGATGCTGCAGGTAATTCAGTCCTTTGGAGTGTACAGATGTCTTCCTTCCCTGAGTGTATAAAGCATTCCTTGGGAAGGGCTGCTTGTTTCCTTTCTGACCCCTGGCTCTGGAGGCAGTCGGCTTAGATTTAAATCCTGTCCCCATTATATCCTTGCTGGATTATTTTACTTCTGTTCTTCAGTTTTCCGTCTGTAAAATGAAAGAAAGAATAGTTCTGTCTCATATAGGAAAGTGTGAAATCGAATAATTCAAGTTAGGTAAGTGGAATTATCAACTTATTCTTATTGGCTCTATGCTAATATTGCAGCTCCTAAATGATTGAGTGGGAGGAAGTGGCCTTACACTCTCACTCTAAATCTTAAGAACCAGAACCCAGGAGTCTGGTGGCAAACATTCAGCACAGTTTGGCCTAGCCAGTAGGTTGTCTCAAAATGGCTTTCTTGATGCTTAGGAGAGAATCCAGATTTCAGGCACTCATCTCAAAACAGCCAAGCAGCTGAGAATAGGGACCTAAGGTGAGCTCGTTATATTGATGATTATTCAAGAAAGGGATAGAGATCATGGACCCAGGTCAGATCCTGGTTCAGTTCCTTTCTATGCCCTCTCCATTCCTCCACAATGAGGGAAGGATTGGGAAGTTGAAATTTTGGTGGTTTTTAACCTCAGCCTCAGCCAGAAATCCTATTCATTCTTTTTAAAGTTCTAAACAAGAAAACAATGATTGCTTATCTTTCTGTCTGCCTAGTAAGTAATCAAAGTTTATAAAAAGTCTTGGCTTACTTTGGCAGTTGTCCTGTTGGGTTTATTATGTTCAACTGTAATTAAAGATGATGCTGTGGGTTTTGACCTCCTTTAGTAAAAGGGAAATCATGGGAAGGCCCAGATATTTTTATTAAGTTTGTGTCCACTGAGTTAAAGCACATAACTGAGGTCCCTTGGAATGAGCCCTGCATTCTTCATGCCACGTGGCTGTCAAACAAACAGGGAGAATTTGGCTCTGGCATGAAAAAATCCTCAGTTTTAGGGCATGGAGCTATATTCTGCAGGAAAACATGGCAACGTCAGGCTCTGTTAATTCCTTCCCTCCTGCCAGCTCTTGTGTATCTCCTTTCTTTCCAGGAGAGGGAGAAATAAAAATATCTTAACAGAAATAGAAACCAGTTATTTTACTTTTTTTCTAACAGGGTGCACCACTCAGTCAGCCATACCAAATATAAGATTGCTTGGCATGGGAAAGAAATAACTACTTGTGCAATCTAAAAATATTCATAGAAGGTGAAAATCATGGGGCATCATTTCTATGTGCATCAAAAAAGAATCCCAGGCCATTGGACAAGGCGGGCAATCATCTTGGACGGGCAGGGTGACCCAGGGCTGTGGGTAAGAGTCTGTCTGTGTCTTCAGTATTGACTTAACAAGTTCTTGGATTCCTCTTTTGACAAATCCAAGTTACTAACAATAACCACTATACCCCAGTGTTACTAAATCATAGGATAGTAAAGCACTACAAAATCAGAATTCTACTTAAGAGCTGATGATTATGGGTGAGAGTAGCATGCTGATTGGGGCAAAGGAGCCAGGTGGTTAACTTCTCATGGTTCAAGAGATGGTAAGGGGTGTATGAGTTGTGGACCAGTGAGGAGGACATTTTGATGATTATTTGGAAATTTTCTCAACTCTAACAAACACCAGGTTTAAATATTTTAAAGTCAGTGGGTGTGAGTAGACAGTTGGTTGACAATCTCAGTAGTTTTGTTTCCTCAAAGGCTGAAGCTGCCTGGCTAACATGGCTGAGTGTTTGAGCATCAACATACTAGTGTGAACTGGGAGGTCACAGTTCAACTCCAGGTTTTAGGGTTGATCACCAGTGTGGGTAATGCAGGAGACAGCTAATCTGTGATTCTCTCTTATTGTTGATGTTTCTATCTCTCTCTCCCTTCCCTTTCCTCTCTGAAATCAATTTATATATATATACATAAAGGCTCAGTGACTATCTGACTGGTAGCTATGACATGCAATGACCACCAGGGGGAAGATGCTCAATGCAGGAGCTGTCATGCTGCAGTGACTTGGCAGCAGCAGTCTGGAGTGATGTATCCAGGAATCAGAGAGGAGGGAACCTGATTCCGAGGTGTGTCATCTGAGAACCACCCTCTCGTAATCCTAGACCCCTTGGGGGATGTTAGAGAGCTGGTTTCGGCCCAATCCCTGCAGGCCAGGCTGAGAGATCCCAGCTGCTGGAGGGACCCCACTCACTCTCCAGAAACCCTTTGAGCCCTGGTGCTGCCAGGTGCAGCTGGCTGGATAGGGAATCAAAAATAGTTGGCTCCAGGGCATGTCCACTCATCCTGCCCAGTCCCACCATGCCAGCCAACTTCAAATTAATATCCTTTCAATGTGCAAGAAGACATGCACTGGGCACTAGTAAAAGTATAAATAAAATAATAAAATAAAATGCTGAAGCGAAATGCACCTCTCAAAGACTTTGGAATGTAAGAAAAACATCAGTGAAGAGGCTCAGGGCTTATATCTGGCTGCCCTATAGATGAATCCTGGGCACAGAGTCAGGAACACATACAAATAAAACTTCAATGGAAATAGCTCATAACAGAGGGGCTGATACCATGCTGAATGAATAATAAAAAATACAATAAAGACCAAATCTGATAGGAATTAAAGTATATGCAAAGAAAGTAGTTCAGAGGAAAAGGAGATGATGGAGAGAGTTGGGCCAGATTGAAGAATTCATAACCAGAGCAGCTCATAACTTGTATTGCTTAATCCTAGAAGATCTGAAGGCTCTATGAGAAAGCATTAGATGAAAGCAAACTTCATCAGCTTTTCTTTGAAATTTTAAGTCACCTGTGTCCTGAGACTGTCTTGTATTCCCACTTTCTTGCCCCCCCCCACACACACACCAGGGTAGGAATGCCGTGACCTTATGAAGCCATTTGCAAAGATGCTGCAAAAAGGCTCCTCTCGCTTGGAGGCAGGCATGGGTCTGAGCCTTCACAGGCACATACTTCTTGGTCATAGTAGCCCTATGTCCCAATTTCTTCTCTAAAGATGTAAGCACAGATGTCCAAAGGTGCCTCAGCCAGTCTCTAGATAGGGACTGACACTTACGACCCAAGATACTTAATTTATATATTGGCCAAGCATAAATTACACAGGAGACAGACATGCAATGCATGAATCACACACGGTTTATTTACCAGAATCCTGGTGGTTTCTAGACCTCAGCAGGCCACCTGGATATCCACACTGACAGACACACACACTAGACGTTGGACGTTGCAGCTGCGGCTCAGTGTCTCATTCGAGGCATCGGCTTCATGGCTCACTATGTGGACCCAAGGTCCTTGGCAGAGCTCGGGCAGGTGCAGTTAGGAGAGCAGAGAGTAGCCATCTGTGGAAGAGCAGAAAGAACATCTCTGATCTCCTTCGGGGCTTGCTCCTTTTATGTGCTCAAGTGGGCGTCTTCAGTGTGTCTTATCAGTGGGTCTCAGGAGTCCTGCTCTCTGGTCTTACATATGGGTTACAGATTACTTTATCTGTTTCTTACACGCATGGGTGTTAACTTGTTACATTTCATATTTTCACTCTTTAATTATACACTTTAATATTTTATCCTATTATTATTACTATAACCATACTTCAATGCTTATTATATTTTATCTTATTAATATTACTATAACACCCTGCCACAGCCACACTCAGGGGTCTCTCTCTAGCCCATGCCCCTTCTTTGATAGTAACCCCAAGGGAGTAGTGTCCTCTAGCCATATTTGTTCAGTGAAACCTCAGATTCTTCTCTACAGCCACCAGAAAGAAAGGAGGGGAGTTATGGGGAGAGATATGGTGAAAGGGGAAAGGAAGGAGATAGTGAGAGAGAGACAGATGCATGAGACAGCAATAATGAGTGAGTGAGACAGTGAGGGGCTGATAGGGAGGATGGTGAGAGAGAGAGAAAGAGTCAGGCAGAGAGCAAGAGATGGAGAGCGAGACAGAGACAGAAAAACACACACACAGCAATGTGACAGTTGAGAAGAGGTTGGCTTAGATGATTTCTCTGCTCTGGGAGTATGCTTGGCTGTGTCTGCAGCTCTGGGTCATGTCCTTCTGCCACTACACACCCAGAAGCTACTAGCACCTTTGCTTTGCCAGCCATTACACATGCTACACACAGCACTACCTATGCAGAGAACATAGCCAAGTGGCTTTCCTATTGTTGTTGCCTCTTCACTCTTTCATATAGCCTTCCTCCATTCTAAGCATGCATTGGAGGGACCTTAAAGGACAGACACATTGTAATAAGGTCTGACCTTCCCATCAGACACTCTAAGAAGTTCAGGAGCCTCCATTCTCTTCCCCTAAGAAGGTTCTTTCCAGGGAGGCTTCTGAGTCCCACATGTAAACAGACCCTGATGGGACATCCTGCTGGGTGTACAGCCACATGGCAACGCATGAGCAGGGGCTCTGATCCCCAGAATATACCTCACAGCCTACCCCAGGCAGACTTGTGGGAAGTTTTTCTTTAAATTTCACATTCCAGACTTGCTCCATTTCCTTCAGGTCAATGGGCAGGATGACCTAGTAGCTGTGCACATCAATGTTCTTTTACAAAGAAGCAATCCTGTCATAGCATATATATTGACAATAAAAGAATGTATTGAACAGAATGATTATGGAGGCTCACAGGGGACCCTTTCCTTTTCTTAAAAGTTGTATCCCTCCACTTACAAACCAAGCTCCCTTGATCACCCTGCCTACTCTTTCCTCATTCTTAGTTTTATTCTTTTCTTTCTCTTCCTATTTAACTGCTTCTCCCAGACCTTCACCCTTGCATCTAAGTACTTTGGGACATAGTGTTGTTTCAAATAAGACTAGAGTAGAATGTGTTGGCATTAAAATAAATGCAGCCAAGTCAGCTGAGAATTAATTGTACAGATTAATGGAAGGAATATCACTAACTGGCGGGAGAGCCTTGCTGAATTTCCGAAGTTCAATGGTCTTCTCTAGACTTATGTCCATTTATCATCACTCAGAAGCATAAGCTATTTTTCCTCCCATGGATCTAATATAAAATGCAACAAGGGCCCCATTATTAATGGGGAAGATGTACAGACAAAATATAGATTGGAGCATGCCTTTGGGTGTGTAGGGTCTTTGTCCTTCTGACAGACAAATCTCTCTGTAGCTCTTTGCCTTTTTCAAAGACATCAGTATGTTTAGGAATTAATTCCAGTGAATAAATGACTAGCCTGGGAGGGTTAAAAATATATGATATTTAAATTTTATTATATTATCAAAAAGGTGTCTTTTTTATAACCAAAAAATATCTTTAGCCATTGTCAAATAAAATTTTCTCCTAAGTATTCTTTGTTTACTAAAATTCTTTTTAATAATCATTCTGAATCATAAAACAGGAGGATTCATTTTAAAAGAAAATACATGTGCTATAGACACACACACACACACACACACACACACACACACACACACACTAGAGGCCTGGTGCATGAAATTCATGCACAGGGGTTGGGGAGCTGTCCTTCAACCCAGCCTGCACCCTCTCCAATATGGTACACCTCGAGGGATGTCCAATATGGTACACCTCGAGGAAGGAATTATGTGCCTGTGTAATTCACACACATATACACATACACCCATTTAGGCCTGATATGGTAGGATTGGGCCTAAACTGGCAGTCGGACATCCCTCTCACAATCCAGGACTGTTGGCTCCCAACTACTCACCTGCCTGCCTTCCTGATTGCCCCTAACTGCTTCTGCCTGCTAGCCTGATCACCCCCTAACTACTCCCCTGCCAGACTGATTTATGTCTAACTGCTCCCTTGCCAGCCTGTTTGCCCCTAACTGCCCTACCCTGCAGGACTGGTTATCCCTAATTGTCCTCACCTGCAGGCCTGGGTCCCTCTCAACTGCCCTACCCTGCAGGCCCAGTCACCCCCAACTTCCCTCCTTTGCTGGACTGGTCATCCCTAACTGCCCTGCACTTTAGGCTTGATTGCCCCCAAATGCCTTCCCTTGCAGGCCTGGTCCTTCCCAATTGGCCCCACCCCTTGCTGGCCTTATCACTCACAACTGCCCTTCCTTGCAGGTAATCTTGTGGTGGCCATCTTGTGTCCACATGGGGGCAGGATCATTGACCACATGGGGGCAGCCATCTTGTGTGTTGGAATGATGGTCAATCTGCATATCACTCTTTTATTAGATAGGATAAAGGCCTGGTGCACAGGTGGGAGCCAGCTGGTTTTCTCTGAAAGGATTTGGGTTTCCTTGGGACATGAGGCAGCCTGGGTAAGGGACCTGTGGTGTTTTGCAGGCCAGCCATGCCCCCCAGCGACCCAAGTGGAGATTCTGGGATCTGGGATTTATTGATCTTCTACAATTGAAACTTTGTAGCCTGGAGCAGAGCCAAGTCTCCTGCTCGCTTTGTGGTAGCAGCCATTTTTATTGGGATTTATATCTTCTATAATTGAAACTTTGTAGCCTTAAGTGGAGGCCAAGTCAGGCCAGGGCTGTGGAAAGCTTGGCTTCCTCCATCACTAGGGGCATCCTCCCACTCTCTCCAACTCCATGGCTGCTGCTGTTTTTGTTGGAATTTATTTATCTTCTATAATTGAAACTTTGTAGCATTGAGTGGAGGCCTGGTCCATCCAGGATATGCAGAAAGCTTGGTTTCCTCCATCACTGTGAAACCCAAGCCTCCCTCCTGCTTTCTTTGTGGCCACAGCCATCTTGGTTGGGGTTAATTTGCATAACCACTCATAATTGGCTGGTGGACATGGCTTGTGATACAGCAGAGGTTTGGTCAATTTGCATATTGCTCTTTTATTAGAAAGGATCAGTCTCCCATTTTCTAAGTGATCTGAAGATGGCTTTGCTGCAACAGTGACTTTTGGCATAAGAAGTCCTAAGAATCCAGAGATAATTTTGGAAAGCCTGTTTTCTTCCTTGTCTGCTCAGTATTTGTGGGAAACAAGCAAGAAGAGCATAAAGAAAGGCAAACTGCCCAAGCTTACAAAAGATTCTCTATCTGGTGATCAAGCAAACCACAAAAATAATAGAAGTTTTCAAACCATTGCAGCTCATTTCTGGACTGTGGTGATAGTTCAACATCATGTCCTCATTTATTTCAGAGAAGAGAGATAACATCACAGAAAAACAATCCATACAGGCCTTTTTGCACAAACAATTACAAGCATCATAAAGCAAGCGGGTCTAGAATCGATCCTGGCAACCATTTCCCACTCTCACTCTTCTTTAGCTTTACCTATTAGATGGTTTGCAGATTCAACCTTCTGTAAGTGTTCTTAGTGGCATGGTATCAATTTCTTCAGGTAAGAAATGTCTGTACCTGTTTCCCCTTCAATAAAGCAAAATATCATGCCATTAAGTTGTTTTTCTTTCTGATTTGTGGTTATACTAAAATAGAGAGTAGAGGAAGGAGTTATGTGCCTGTGTAATTCACACACATATACACATACACACATACATATACACACAAATACAGAGAGGACTGTTTGTATTTTTTATTCGTTTGGTGTGTGTGTGTGTGTGTGTGTGTGTGTGTATGTGTGTGTGTGTGTATGTGTGTGTGTGTGTGTGTGTGTGTAGGATGTGTGTACTCCATTTAATCTTCACTTTCCTCCCTGAAGTACACTGTTTTCTTTCCCATACTCATATACACATGTATGATATTTGTTTGGGCACTGATAACAAGGCATTACTTGTGTTTTAGCTTATTGCCTTTCACATCTATCAGCAGCTAGAGCTTCAGGGATAAGGGACTACTTCACTGGATCTAACCACACATGGACCTATACCAGTACACACTCATAACATCTGGCTACCAATTAGACATCTTATTGTGATATTTGTCCACTTAGCTTTTACTGGAGAAAAAGTTCCCAATATTGCAAAAATTAGTATAGTAACATGTGGCAGGGCTTAACTGCACTAATCATAGATTTGGGGGTGACCTAAATGTTACTCTCACAATGTATATTTATGGGTACCTCCTCTGCCAGTTGCTCAAGATACAATATGATTTTTTCTGTGCCTACCTTAGTCTCATTTCTGACCTTCAACCTTGTTCTCCATGCTGTGGCTGGAGAAACTTATTTTGATCCCATAGTAATTGTCTTCCTACTTCAATGTCCTCCAACTTACACTTGTGCTTCCTCCAAAATATATGCCTGATTCTCTTCTTATTATCACAATGATATTTGAAATGGTCATTTCCTCCAAGAGACTAACTTTGATCACTGTAACTTACCCTCCCTTATTCCAATACTTTCTATTTCATACCTTTTTAATTGTTTATATGGTATATCACTCTCTGTCAAAGTAATATTCTTCATTGCATATTTAGCATCTTTCTCTTGCCTGAAATGTGGTCTTTTAATGGACCAGTCCTTGTAATCTTATTCACCATTGTTTATTCAATGCCAACGAGAGGTTTGGAGCAAAGTATGTATGACAAATATTTAATAAACTAATTGCCTGGTGCATGAAATTTGTACATGGGAAGGGGGCTGTCCCTCAGCCCGGCCTGCACCCTCTACAACCTGGGACCCTTTGAAGGGTGTCCTACTGCCAGTTTACAGGGATTTGGCCTAAACCAGCAGACATCACTCTCACAATCTGGGACTGCTGGCTCCTAACTGCTCACCTGCCTGCCTGATTGCCCCTAACCACTCTGCCTGCTGGCTTGCTGGCCCCCAAATGCCTGCCCATCAACCTGATCACCCCAACTGCCCCCATGGTAGTGTGCTTGCATTCTACTGCCTCTCACGCTGGCCTGCTCACCCCCAACATCCCCCCACTGTCCTAATCATTTCCAACTGACCCCCAGTGATGGCCTGCTCACTCCCACTGGCCCCCTGCTGGTCTGCTTACCCCCAATGGCACAACTCCCCACCAGCCTGATTACCCACAACTGCCATCCAATACTGGCTTGATCACCCACAACTGCTCTCCCTCTTGGATTCTAACTGCCTCTACCTTGAACCCACGATCATGGCTTTGTCCAAAAGAACATCCATAAGATCTTCTGGAAGGTCTTCCAGTCTAATTAGCATATTATCCTTTTTATTATTATAGATAGAGGCCTGATGCACTAGTGGGGGCCGGCTGGTTTTCCCTGAAAGGTGTCCCATATCAGGGTCTGTGATTGTTTGTAGGCTGGCCACACCTGGTGCAGTTTGTTGACCACTGGTATAGATTAATGAATTTACAAATATATTAAAGTAGACTGTGTGTTATGCACGAGTGTAGGTTTCCTTCTGCCCAGCCTGCTCCCTCTCCAATCTGGGATCCCTTGAGGAATGTCTGACTGCCCATTTAGGCCTGATCCTGAATTGGACCTAAATGGGCAGTCAGACATCCCTCTCACAATCCAGGACTGCTGGCTCCTAATTGCTCACCTGCCTGCCAGCCTGATCACCCCCTAACCACTCCCCTGCCAGCCCGATTGATGCCTAACTGCTCCCCTGCCAGCCTATTTGCCCCTAAATGACCTTGCCTACAGGCCTGGTCACACATAACTGCCCTCCCTGGCAGGCTTGATCAACCCCAACTGCCTTGCCTTGCAAGCATGGTCCCTGCCAACTGTCTTCCCCTGATGTCCATCTTGTGGTGGCAATCTTGTGTCCACATGGGGGAAGGATCTTTTGACCACATGGGGGCAGTCATCTTGTGTGTTGGAGTGATGGTCAATCTGCATATTTCTCTTTTATTAGATAGGATAAAGACCTGGTACACAGTTGGGGACCAGCTGGTTTGCCCTGAAAGTTGTCCTGGATCAGGGTGGGTGTTCCCTTAGAGCAGTGGTTCTCAACTTTCCTAAGGCTGCGACCCTTGCATACAGTTCCCCATGTGGTGGAGACCCCCAACCATGAAATTTTGCTACTGTTATGCATCATGATGTAAATATCTGCATTTTCCGTTGGTCTTAGGCAACCCCTGTGAAAGGGTCATTCGACCCCCAAAGGGGTCGCGACCCACAGGTTGAGAACCACTGCCTTAGAGCATAGGGTGGCCTGGGCGAGGGGCTTGTAGTGGTTGTCAGGCAGGCCATGCCCTCTGGCAACCCAAGAGGAGGCCCTGGTATCTGGTATTTATTTATCTTCTACAATTGAAACTTTGTAACCTGGAGTGGAGCCAAGCCTCTTGCTGGCTTTAAGGTGGCAGCCATTTAAACTTTGTTGCCTTAAGTGGGGGCCTGGGCCAGCAGGGTGTGCAGAAAGGTTGGCTTTCTCCATCACCAGGGGCAATCCAAGCTTCCCTCCTGCTCTCTCTGTGGCCACATCTTGGCTGTGTTAATTTGCATACTTTCTCTGATTGGCTGGTGGGTGTGGCTGGTGGGCATGGCTGGTGAGCGTGGCTTATGGGTATAGTGCAGGTAGGGTCAATTTGCATATCACTCTTATTTTAGATAGGATATTTTCAGAATGATGGTTCTAATTGTCATCTGCTCTATCATGCCCAACATCAATGCTAAGTGCCTAGCCATCACTTCTGTTTCTATGCAAGAGGCTGAAGGAAGACATAAAAGAAAGAAGGCCTGATGTCCATTTCTGAAATGGTTTAACAACTTCATGTGCAAGGCACCTCTTTTCTAATAATTATAACAAAAAAGATGTTTATAAATCAGACATTGTCAACCCCAGGACATTTAAAAAGCTCCAATATTGCAAAATAAAGAAAGAACCTTGTCCACAATAAATACAGGAACTTTAAAAAAATGCATATAGAACTATAGTAACATTTTCTAAGTATGGAGATATTAGCAAAGAGCCCTTCCCTTCACTCTTCCTCTTCTCTCTTCTCTACCACATCAGTGGCTAAATACAGAACACCTGCTTTCAAGAGGTGGCTTAACAAAGACACTACCAGACAGAAGTCCTTCCTAAAAACTAATAAGAAGGCTTTTATAAAGGGAACTAGAGGCCTAGTACATGAAAGTTTATGCACTGGAAACGAGGTCCCTCAGCCTGGCCTGCCCCCGCTCACAGTCTGGGAACCCTCAGGATGGGAGGCAACCCACTGATCAGGCGAAGGCTATGCACACATCACATCTCTGCTGCTGTCAACATTCAAGGTTTGCTGCACCTCAGGCTGGTCTTAGGCTGCTGGGCAGCCACCATCTGAGGCTTGCCTGAACCTCAGATCAGCCATGGGCAGTTGGGGGGTTTGAGTGGACTTGGGGAGGACAGAGGCAGGCAAGCAAAGCATCTGGACCTGCCTGAGGGCAGGCCCATCCATGCTGTGTGCCTGCTGCCCTGATGGGTCTGAGGGGACTGGGCGCTGCTATCTTGTGGCTGTGGCGCTGCCATTTTTGAAGGGTATGGAAGTCAATTAGCATATTCCCTCCTTATTGGCTGTGGGCATTGTCAGCTTTGTGATGGTGTGACAGTCAATTAGCATATCCCCTCTTTATTAGGTAGGATTATTTTATTACTTCTACTTTTAATATATTTCAGACATTATCCTTGAATACACAGGAATATTAACTAACATGCACATCTGCAACAATGGTTAGATAATTTTAATTTCTTTAAAGAAATTAAATGATTCATGGGCACAGAATTATTTTTCTGTACTTCCTTCCCTCTTCCTTCCCTTGTGACCAGTTAGCATATTCTCCAAGATATCAAGTTTAACATTCCATTCCTCAAATACCACCATTCCTATAAATTAACAGAAAAAAAATACTAAAAAGGTGTCACTTTAACTCTTTTAACATATATTGTGCACTTTCAAACATCTAGAAAGACTAGCCATCTCAAATAAGAATTTGTTTGATTAAACAGCACATAAAGGATGTAACCTGAAAGTGTCTTCTGAATAGGAAGGACCCTAGAATTCTTCCCCTTCTTATCTCTGTCAACACAGTGAACAGTATAATAAGCATCTCTAATGCTGAGAGAGGATTTTAACAATTTTACTTCAAATGTTTTCAGAACAGTCCTTTTTGGTAATTTAACACAAACAATTCACTATGCATTTGTTTACAAACTATTTTTGTTATATACTGGAAACCTCTGTAACATCTAGAAAGATTATTGTAAATTAGAATAGTTTACCTTTCACATACAATATATACTAGTACATAGCTAAGTAAAACACAATGCGCAGATACAAGGGAAGATGGTTATGTGAAGGGTGTGTGTGGATGTGCTCAGATTCACATTGTGATAACCACCAACGTGCCTGCATCTCTTTAGGCTGTGCTATAGGAATATGTTGTTAAGTACTTCAGTCAAAACTTGCCACCTTGCTAATATTTTAAACTATAAATCATAATTTTCTTAGAGGCATTTTACTTTGTGTACTCTTATTCCGGGTCTTGTTTTTAATGAAACATTAAGGGAACACAGTATTTTAATTGTAACTTTGTGAACATCTTTTATCTAGGGGTCTGTTGCTATTTTTGTCCTTTATGAAATTTTTAAAAGGTAGGATTACATTTTCTTCCAGATTGAGTTGTTGTAGGGTATTCTTGGTTATCAAAATACTCATAGCTTTGGGACTTTGAAATGGTAAATATCCATGATGTGTGAGAAAGCATCATACATAACTGTACCATCTTAATTATATAAAAATGAAAGCTTAGTTGTGTAGGTACACAGGATTTAGAAGGACACATCAGACTGTAAACTGCTTGTGATTATGGATGGCTCTGTTCTTTGCTTGTGTTTTTCAGTTTCCTATATGTGCACGTTAACTTAAAAAAAAAATAAATGTTACTTTAAAAGCAAAAAAAAAAAAGAGGTAATGTCTTGGTCCCTTTAAGAAGCTCAATAATAGCCCTAACCAGTTTAGTTCAGTAGAGCGTTGGCCTGTGGACTCAAGTGTCCCAGGTTTGATTCTGGTTAAGGGCATGTACCTTGGTTGGGGGCATATCCCCAGTAGTGGGTGTGCAGGAGGCAGCTGATTGGTATTTCTCTCTCATCAATGTTTCTAACTCTCTCTTTCTCTCCCTTCCTGTCTGTAAAAAAAATCAATGAAAAAAAATTTTTTTTTTAAAAAAAAAGCTCAATGATAGTCTTCACAATGTTTTGGATTATGTTTCATTGGTCAGAATATAGATACATGTTACATCTCTATATAAGACAAGGTGACAAAATCAATCTATGCTGGATCTAGAGTGTCCTGCCAGATGTGGCTCAGATGGTTGGAACATCATCCCATACACCAAAAGGTGGCAGGTTTAATTCCTGGTCAGGGCACATACCCAAGTTCCAATTTCTGCAGTTGGGGTATAGACAGGAGGCAGTCTATAGATGTTTTTCTCTCACATAAATGTTTTTCTCTTTTTCTCACTCTTGTTCTCTCCAAAAATAAACTAAAAGAAAGTAATTTAGGGCCACAATATATTTACCTAAAACAAATAAGAGGTTCTCTTTCTGAGAAGGAAAGGGACTACTAACACTTTGTGCTACACCTCCACTGAATCTAGGAGAGAGAAAGAAATTCCCAAATTCACACAACTAATAGATTACAGAGCTGAAATGGAAACCCAGGTCTAGCATCATTTCATTCTCCCCAAAGCATCTAAGTGTCCCATTCACACCAGGTAGTATAATTGCTCTCTAAGTCACTCTAGAGAGATCCATGTAGACTATAAAGCTAGGATTTAATTCTAATCTCAATTTTATAGTTCCAGAATTCAGGGAGGATCCTATTAATTGTCAGACAGACATTGTATGGGCCTGCATTCGCCCAACCCCTTCTCATTTAATTCAATGGCCCTTCCCTTTCTCTCTTCTTACATAAATATCCCCTATTCTTAATACTAGTAATGATAATAATACTTACTATTCTTTTTTAAAATATATTTGTATTGATTTCAGATAGAGGGAGAGGGAGACAGATCATGAAACATCAATGATGAGAGAATCATTGTTTGGCTGCCTCCGGCACACACCCAGTTAGGGGAATGAGCCTATAATTCAGGCATATGGCCTGGCCTAGAATCGAACTGTAATCTCCTGGTTCATGGGTTGATGCTCAACCTCTGAGCCACATCAGCCAGGCAATACTTTCTATTCTTAATTTGCTTTTATTCACTACTCTACTGAATGTTTTATTTTTATAAGAATCAGTTCATTCAATTCCCATAAATGAACCCATTGCAGACAGGGTAATTAGGCTTAAAGAGATTAAATAATTTTTTTCCAAGGACACCCAGAATTTGACTTCTCAGTTCATCCTTATAACAAGCTTTCTCCAATGGAACCATGTTGCCTTTGGTGCTTTCATCTCCCTTTCTCTAAAATAATCATGCTTAAAAGTACACCTTAGTTACTCAGAATAAGTGATTATCTCTGAGCTGAAGGGAAGTTTGGGCCTTATTTTGTTGTTTTTTTTAAAGTAAACTCTGCTCTTGCTATTATGTTTCTTGTGCCTGAGGCTTGATAACCTTTTGGCTTCTTGCTGGTCTGGCCACACAGCGTGTTTTTCTATCCTGGGATGTTTTAGTCCTGTCTGGGTCAGCAGGGCAAAGGAAAGTCAATATGCAAATTTAGGGAAGATGCTGAATTTCTTCTAAGAATGTCATACCAGATGCCCTTCCTGTCTATAGGTGGGTCTTTAGGTTTCTTGTGATGGAACTTGCTTACCAAGGACTTGATTTTCATCGTGCATGCATTTTACCTGAACCACCAAGCAATTGACACACTAGAAAAATGGATAATTACCTTCTACCTGTGCAAAACGATAGCCGGTGACTCAGAGGCGGAAATTCACCGTGTCATTTCAGATCCCCAAATCCTTCATTCACTGCAGAGATGAAGGTGGAATTTCCTTTTGCTTCTGTGTTCAATAAACATCATGCCATGATAATGAATTCTGCCATGTCATTTTTCTCCAATTATCTACACAATTCCAGGGATACTAAGATGGTGAAATATAGGTTGAAGATAGTTTCAAACATAAGTTAAAGAGTTCTTTTCTGTATAAGTAATCATTTGCTCTGAAAATTTAGAAAAGCTGACTTCCTCATCTTGCATGGGAAATCTCTTAGTTGTTTTTTTTTAAAAAAAACAGAAAAACAAAAACAATAAAACAAGAAACCTGGCAAATAAAAGGCAAATATTATGAACACTCTCTTTTTTAAAAATGTTTTCATCATGGATAAAGTAGGTGGGAAGAAATCTGAATTCTCTAGGGAAATGTCTCTCAAAATTTAAGATGTCCTACTTTGTTAAATTGGAATAAGTAAGGTGGAATAAAGCAAGCCATGTAAATATATAATATGTGGTATTGAAGACAGGCTAAAAGAATGGTTAGGACTTTATTTTTAAGCAGCATATATTTAACACATTGCACTCACTCTTTTGGCTTTGTTACACTTGGTTGGATTAAAAGGCAACTTAGCAGGCAAGCTCATTTTGAAATCACATACACATGCTATATAATAGTAGGCATGGCTTTCAGAACCATTATTTACTGTTTACAAACTCATATTATGCAAATTACAAATGAATGCCTAATATTCCCTATTAACATTTTTTAATGGCACTACTTTATCTATACTACTTTAACTCATCCTGCTCCTCCTCCTCAGCACTTTTTGTATGAATCACACTGGACTACCCCACATTTCTGAACTCTGAGGATCACGTTATTTATTATTCAAATACTCTTCCCAGCATAGCCCTGAAGTGAGTCAAAGATGAGTTCAGAATTACTATTAAACTCATGGCAAAAATGCTACTGTGTCATCTAAAAATCTGATGTTAGGACTCATACTGGTCTCATAATAACACTACCTTATCACGACAGGAACTAAACCCTCTGATGAGCCCCAAACATAACTTTCTCTCTACCATAAAGCAAGAGAAGAATTTCAGATTCAGGACAAAGACTAGGTAAAATTTTGGTAGTTAAGATGGTAGTTTGTGCTGGTAAGTCTTCATATATTGGCTCCTTTAATTCTGAAAGCAGTGTTTTTTAACTGGGTGTTATTATATGACCCCATTTTTACAGATAAGGCAGCTGAGGTTTAGAAAATACCTGAAGAAAGACTTGCTTCGGGTTTGTGCAGAGTAATCTAGCAAGGCATGTATAGATGATCTGTCTGGGCTCAGTGATACTGACTTTATTGGAATCTAATATCTAATCAGTTTTCTTGAGGGGGAACATAAAAGGATCACAGGAAAGCTAAACACCAACTTTTCTTCCCTTCTGATAAAAGATAAAGCATAATAAGTTCTATGTAATGGGACATTTTTCTCTGCTTTTGGGTTTCTGTAAAAGAAATTCTTATGCTATTTTCCAATATCTGATTTCTTTATTTTTTTTTAACTACCCTTTTTTTGGGAATGGTTTGGCAGAGTTTTTTTCTTTATTGATTAAGGTAGTATTACATATGTATCTTTATCCCCTCATTTCCCCCTAGCCCTCCACTCATGCTCTCACCCCCTGGTGTCTGTGTCCATTGGTTAGGCTTATATGCATGCATACAAGTCTTTTGGTTGATCTCTCCTATAGGACTACCTTTTCTTTCTTTGATATTTCTCTCACACTTTTGATGTCCTCTTCAATTGTATTCTTTCACTTGGCAAACAGTCATAGCCAACTAGTCAATTCAATGTGCTTCTGATTTGAACAAATTCTTTGCTTTAGGCTGGTCTGAGAATGACCATCTTTGTCCCAGTTGTAGAACTAATGAATACATACTTTAGTTTTTTTTTTGTTTTCCCACTCAGTTATTATAAAATAATGTCAACATTAAATTACATGCTTGTTTTCTAAATACCATTTAGCAGTTAAAGTCAATGATACTGATGGTTAGCAAGCAGCTCTGATGTAATAGCACAAAAAGGTGTGTTTTTTTATATTTAGTGGATTTAAATGTAATCTAGCATGAAAAAAAGTATTAAATTATAGGACACAAAGAAAAACCTATAAAATCTACATCTCTGTCTTCTCAAAGCTCTATGTTCTTAACCATATGAGTATTATCAGTATACCCTACCAATGATCCTCCGATCCTTTTAGAACTAGAGCATTCAGCCTCTCTATTTGTGTTTGGCACATACACTCTTTTCTTACAGGGTTTTGTTTATTACTTTTTGAAATTGAAATGAATGAATGTTATTTTAGCTGGAAGCATATTTTTGAGAATTTCATGACACCATTTAGGAATCTGAAAATAGTCAGCCCCATGGTTTGGCTCTGAGACCATGTTTGAGGAATACCAACTTTTGAGGCAAACAATATTTCTGCACAGCTGGCCCCAAAGCAGTTATCATGCCAAATCCAACCATGGCACAGTAGATCTTTATGCCAACAAGTTCAGAAACACAAATCCAATTTAATTCTGGCACAGAAAAGCAATAAGTGTTTAAATTGGATTTCCATGGAGTTTGTTCTTATTAGACTCAGCATGCAAACTGCTTTATGGACATTTATTATTTAATTATTTCTAACAAAGGATCTTATAGACCCAACAACTATAATTAATTGGGAATGAGAGCAGAAGGGGTCTGATGCTAGCCAACATGTACTCTCTGACCCAGAACTTGCACTAAAAGAGAGATCAGGTTTGTAGCAAACACTGAGGTCTTTGGCAAAAGTCCGCCTCATTAAATTCAGCTTTGTAGTTTTATACTATTAATTTAGGCTCTCAGGTGTACCTGCTCATCTTATCTGCATCACACACAGGGTCAATAGGATACAAGGGGATGGCACCCAGCAAGTGTTTCATCAATGGTCCCACTTTCAATTCACTCATCCCTTCCATTGTGTCTCCTCTTCTTCCAAGGCTTATCTCAAGGACCCCCATTCTACATTCTTCCAGAATATTTGTCCACCCCCTGTTTCCCATACTTTGTAATGATTGGTTTTATTGCATTTTTCATAATTTTTACTTGCATTGATGAAATAATTTGATAAATCATTATGCAAATGCGTTTCTTGGTGTTTGAATGCTTAGTAATCTTTCTATAATTGCTTTGTATTATAGGCAGAATCTTCAGAAAAACTTTTTGAACAATGGCTATGATGGTGGAAATGGCAGCTCCATAGAGGATAATATGAAAGAAAGTTGGGAATAGATTAATTACATGGCCATGTGTGGTCTGGCCCTGCATCCCTATTTCTTGTGCTTGGCTCAGAAAATTACTCACAACATTTGATAAGCATTGTGATAAATTATATCTAATTTTTAGATTCTATAAAGTCATGTCAGAAGCAAGCACTTATCTGCTAGTCTTAGATGCTCCATGATTATTTACAAAAAGTGTTTTTTCTTACTGAGGCTGTTGTTCAGTAGACACCTTATAAGCACAAAAGGTAATTCTCACAAATTCAAGAGTTTGGAAATTAGTGTTCTGACTTTTCTTGGTTCATGTTTTTATGAGAGATGTGTACTTTGCATGCATATATTTATATTACAATTAACTATTATTTCATCTCTCACTAAGATTCTCTCTTCTTAATGGTCATTTTTTTTCATAAGAGAACAAGAATGTTTACTACAGCAGAGATATACAGTGGTACCTCGAGATACGAGTGCCCTAACATATGAGATATTTGAGATATGAGCCGTTGAGCGAGCGATTTTTGCTTTGAAATATGAGCAACATTTGAGATAGGAGTAATTGCGCAGATCAGCCGGCTGCACACGACCCACCAGTTTACCTCCACTCGAGCATCTCATAGTTTCCCATGCCTCAAGGTTATGGAACAAATTAAACTCATATCTCGAGGTACCACTGTACTATATAATAAAGAGCTAATATGCTAATTAGAATGAACAGCAGAACAACTGTCCGGACGACCTTCCAGATGAAACTGGGGCTGAGAAGGCCAAGGAAGCTGGGGCTCTGAGGGCTGAGCCCTTTGCATGAATTTTGCATTGGGTCTCTATTAGGAAATATAAAAAGAAAATAAGAATGTGTGCTGAGGAGTGATTGCTGGGTGAGTGACTAGTTCACACACTAGCTGGGTGACTCTATGTCAGCCTCACAGTGAGCATTCCCCACACTTGGGCATCTGTACTTCATCAAGGACTTTGAGTTCAATAATAAATATGGAAACCCATAGATGTTAAATGTGGATTCCAGGTATTTATTTTATTGATTTTTAATTTTGTAATGTCCCAGCTCTTCTTACTTAGCTTTGTGACTCAAGTGCTTCATCTACTCTTTCTTCCCCAGTTTCTTTACCCATAAAATTTGTACACTAATGACTAAAAATACTATCTTCCTTAGGGTTGTCATGATGTTTAAACACATTTATATAAGTAATTTTCATAGACGAATACCTTACACATAGTAAGTGATAAATATGTTATTACTGTTGTAACACTAACACTATAATTAATACTAATACTACTGTCATAATGATTGTGTTATTGTTAATTGGCATGATAATTGCATCATCTCCTCTGATACAATTGATACAATGCTAGTACATAAAATAAATTGAGGTTGGAAAGATCTAAAAGAGATGACATTGAAAAAGACAAAAGTATAAGAAGTCTTAAATTCTAGTTCCAACTATAAAACCTAGACACTGTTCAAATCCTAAACTACGAGGTAGATGTGGCCAAAAAGTTGGCACCTTCTTTATATGTGCACATATATTGCATGTCTTTATTGGATAAATAATTGTTGGTCAATTATTCTACTCATGATATTATAATTGATAGAGATGAGAAACACATGGTATCTGGTATCTGGGAGAAAGAAGGGAAATGTATATAGACATGTAGCTAAAGTCAATATGCTATATCTGCAAATATGGGCAGAATTCATTGTACTGTACTGATAGATATTTGGGTTATATGCAGGGTCAATAGATCATCAATCACTCAGTTTGAATGTCAAGCAATTTGATTCATTTGGGATAATCATCTTTACTAAATCTCACTACTTCATCATCTGCTTGTCCCATAAAAGTGTTCATTATCTCTATAAATCAGTAGCAGTTACAAAATCACACACAATGCAGAAGTTCAGTGAAAGCAACCAAAAAGAATTATAAACAATGAGGAGCAGAGAGATTAGCAGGCAAGTTCTTCCTTCTGATAGAAGCTTCACCTTTTTCTCAAAGACCTTCTGCTCAAAAATGAAGTAGGTGAATGTCATGAAGGCCGCCTAGAGTTTAAAATGTGCCACTACCAATTACTCTTCACCTCTGGGGAGTAAAATGCTTGACTATTGAGGCCAAGGCTGGGATAACTTGGGATTTCAGAATTCTTTGCAAAAGATTACATGACGCAATATATGTCTCCCCCTTCTTTCCCAGCATTCCATTAATTTAAGTGCTTTTATTTTCTACACAATGTTTGAACCAATTCAAAGTACTATCTTCAAAATGAGGGAGTGGTGTGAAGAGATGGTTAAATCTGACATCTAAACTGGCCCATGTTTGTGGAGTTGGGACGGACATGAATCCTTGAACATCTGTTTAATGGTACACAAGGAAGAAAAGGCAGTTTACATATCTGCCTCTTGCCCTTTGGCAGCAGATCAGAAATGCCATAACTTGTGAGGGTACCAATTAGTACCACTTGTAGCCTAATTTGCCACAGAGAGAAAATGCTGACCAACTCTCAGTTTGTTCCTGTGAGATGGGATCCATCCTTCACCGCATGTACAGTATTAAAATGTGAAAGCTTCACTGTAGATAAAGAATACATGATTCTCAGCTGGAATAAGGTGGAGACTGCTGAAAGGAGTCATGTGCCCTGAACCAAGTCTTGTGTTAGGCAGCAGTTAATAGAAATGCTAGGAGGTCAGATGTACAGAAGTTATTTCAGTCACTTGAAGGATATGTCTTTAAACATAGAGTGTGTGTGTGTGTGTGTATACATATGTGTATTGTACATACTAATGTGTGTTCATATGTGTATATATTGTGTATATATATTGTTGGTTGTGTGGGTTTGTATGTCCAGAGAATGGGTGATAGTTTAATACTTAACATGTGAAACAAGACAACCCTGATAAATATAGAGAATTAACTGACATGCACACATACACCTTATTTATAGATATTTAGGAATTTTATACTCACTTTATTTGTCCCACTTTTACATCTTCTTCCCCCTTCTCTTTTATTTTATTTTTTATTTTATTTTTTTTATTAATTTTTTATACATATCTCCCCATTGCCACCCCTCCCTCCCAGGCATACCCCAACCCCCCAGTGTCTATGTTCATTGGTTATGATTATATGCATAGATACAAGTCCTTTGATTGATCTCTTATCTACCTCACCTAACTTTAATCTTCCTGCTGTAATTTCACAGTCTGTTTGAAGCTTTACTATCTCTGTATCTATCCTTTTGTTCATGAGTTTATAATGTTCTTTATTATCCCCCAATGAGTGCGATCATGTGATGCTTCTCCTTCATTGACTGGCTTATTTCACTAAGCATAAGGCTCTCCAATTCCAACCAGGTTGCTGCAAATGGTAAGAATTCCTTCTTTTTTTTGGCTGCATAGAATTCCATTGTGTAGATATACCACAGTTTTCTGACCCAGTCATCTGCTGACGGGCACCTAGGCTGTTTCCAAATTGTGGCTATTGTAAATAGTGCTGCTATGAACATAGGGGTGCATAAATCCTTTTTGATTGGTGTTTGTAATTTCTTAAGATAAATTCCTAAGAGTGGTGTTACAGGGTCAAGTGGGAGATCCATTTTTAGTTTTTTTAGGAAACTCCATACTGTTCTCCACAGTGGCTGCACCAGTCTGCATTCCCACCAACAGTGCACAAGGGTTCCTTTTTCACCGCATCCTCGCCAACACTTGTCGTTTGTTGATTTGTTGATGATTGCCATTCTGACAGGTGTAAGATGGTATCGCATTGTCATTTTGATTTGCATCTCTCGGATGATTAATGACTTTGAACATGTTTTCATGTGTCTCTTGGCCTTCCTTCTGTTGTCTTTTGAAAGGGTTCTATTTAGGTCCGTTGCCCATTTTTTTATTGGATCCTTCATCTTCCTTTTATTAAGTTGTATTAGTTGGTTGTAGATTTTGGAGATTAAACCTTTATCAGTAATAGCATTTGCAAATATGTTCTCCCATGCATTGATCTTTCTTGTTGTTTTGTTGATGGTTTCTTTTGCTGTGCAAAAGCTTTTTATTTTGATGTAGTCCCATTTGTTTATTTTTTCTTTAGCTTCCATTGCCTTTGGAGCAGTATCAGTGAAGAAGTTGTTTCGGCATATATCTGAGATTATGCTGCCTGTGGATAACTCTAGTATTTTTATGGTTTCCCTTCTAATGTTTAAGTCCTGTATCCATTTTGAGTTTATTTTAGTATTTGGTGTAAGTTGGTAGTCCAGTTTCAATTTTTTGCATGTATCTGTCCAATTTTCCCAACAACATTTATTGAAGAGGCTATCTTGGTTCCATTGAATGTTCATGCCTCCTTTGTCAAATATTAATTGAGCATAGTGGTTTGGGTGGATATCTGGGTTCTCTATTCTATTCCATTGATCTATATGTCTGTTCTTGTGCCAGTACCAGGCTGTTTTGAGAACAGTTGCTTTATAGTATAGCTTGAAGTCTGGTATTGAGATCCCACCTACTTCATTCTTTTTTCTCAGAATTGCTGTAGCTATCCGTGGTCTTTTTTTGTTCCAGATGAATCTATGAAGAATTCTTTGTAGGTCTGTGAAATATGTCGTTGGTATTTTAATGGGTAGTGCGTTGAATCTGTAGATTGCTTTGGGTAGTATGGACATTTTAATGATGTTGATTCTCCCAATCCATGAGCATGATATGCTCTTCCATCTGTTAACATCTTCCTCTATCTCTTTTTTCAGTGTCCTGTAGTTTTCTGCACAAAGGTCTTTTACCTCTTTAGTTAGGTTTCTTCCTAGGTATCTTAATTTTTTTGGTGCGATGGTAAATGGGATTGCTCTTTTAGTTTCTTTTTCTATAATTTCACTGTTAGTGTATAGAAATGCCACAGACTTCTTAGCATTAATTGTGTATCCTGCTACATTGCCGAATTCATTAATTAAGTCAATTAGTTTTGGAATGGAGTCCTTTGGGTTTTTTATGTACAATATCATGTCATCTGCAAATAAGGATAGCTTTACTTCTTCTTTTCCAATTTGGATGCCTTTTATTTCTTCCTGTTTTCTAATTGCAATGGCTAATACTTCCAGTACTATGTCGAACAGGAGAGGTGAGAGTGGGCATCCCTGTCTTGTTCCTGTTCTTAGGGGAAATGGTTTTAGTTTTTGCCCATTGAGTATGATGTTAGCTGTGGGTTTATCATATATGGCTTTTATGATGTTGAGGTATGATCCTTCTATTCCCACTTTGCTGAGAGTTTTTATCAAGAAAGGATGTTGGATTTTGTCAAATGCTTTTTCTGCATCAATTGATATGACTATGTGATTTTTATTTCTCAATTTGTTTCTGTGATGTATCACATTTATTGATTTGCGGATATTGGACCACCACTGCATTCCTGGGATGAATGCTGCTTGGTCATGGTGTATGATCTTTCTGATGTACTGCTGGATCCGGTTTGCTAGAATTTTGTTGAGGATTTTGGCATCTATGTTCATGAGATATATTGGCCTATAATTCTCTTTCATTGTGTTGTCTTTATCTGGTTTTGGTATTAGGGTGATGCTGGATTCATAGAAGGTGTTTGGTAGTATTCCTTCTTCTTGAATGTGTTTGAATAGTCTGAGGAGGATAGGTTTTAATTCTTCCTTGAATGTTTTGTAAAAAATCTCCTGTGTAGCCTTCTGGACCCGGGCTTTTATTTGCTGGAAGCTTTTTGATTACTGCTTCAATTTCTTCCATAGTTATTGGACTATTGAGATGTTTGGCTTCCTCCTCATTGAGTTTTGGGAGGTTATATTTTTCTAGGAAAATGTCCATTTCTTGCAGGTTGTCCAATTTGTTGGAATAGAGTTGTTCATAGTATTTTTTAACAATCCTTTGTATTTCCACAGGGTCTGTTGTTACTTTTCCTCTTTCATTTCTGATTTTGTTTATTTGGGTCTTCTCTCTTTGCTTCTTGGTGAACCTGGCTAGGGGTCCCTCAATCTTGTTTAGCCTTTCAAAGAACCAGCTCTTTGTTTTGTTGATCTTTTGAATTGTTTCTTTGGTCTCCAAGTTGTTTATCTCTGCTCTGATCTTCACTATTTCCTTCCTTCTGAGTACACTGGGCTTTTCTTGTTGCTCACGTTCTAGCTCTTTGAGTTGTAGGTTTAGGTGATTTATTACCATTGTTTCCTGTTTTTTGCAGTAGGCTTGTAGGGCTATGAACTTCCCTCACAAGACTGCTTTCACTGTGTCCCATTAATTTTTTATTGTTGTTTTGTCATTGTCATTTGTTGCTATGATGTTTTTTATTTCTTCCTTGATCTCCCTGGTTACCCAGTCGTTGTTTAAAAGCATACTGTTTAGTCTCCATGTGTTTGATTTCTTTCTATTGTTTTTATTATAGTTGATTTCCAGTTTTATGCCACTGTGGTCTGAGAAAATGCTTGATATGATTTCAATCTTCTTGAATTTGAAGAGACTTTTCTTATGACCCAACATATGATCTATCTTTGAAAATGACCCATGTGCACAGGAGAAGGATGTATATTCTGTGGCTTTGGGGTGAAATGTTCTGAAGATGTCAATTAATTCCATCTGGTCTAGTGAGTCATTTAGGATTGATGTTTCTTTGCTGATTTTTTGTTTAGAGGATTTGTCCAATGGTGACAGTGGGGTATTAAAGTCTCCTACTATGATTGTATTGCTTTCAGTCTCTCCCTTAATATCCTCCAAGAGTTTTTTTATGTATTTAGGTGCTCCTATATTGGGTGCATATATGTTGACCAGAGTTATTTCTTCTTGTTGGATTGTTCCCTTTAGTATTATGAAGTGGCCTTCTTTATCTCTTGTTATGTCCTTCACTTTGAGATCTAATTTCTCAGATATAAGTATTGCAACCTCAGCTTTTTTTTCATTTCCATTTGCCTGAAATACCATGTTCCATCCGTTCACCCTCAATCTGTGTGCATCTCTTTTCCTAAGGTGGGTTTCTTGCAGACAGCAGATATATGAATCATGTTTTCTTATCCAATCGGTTACCCTATGTCTTTTGATTGGAGCATTTAATCCGTTTACATTTAAAGTTATTATTGATAAGTACTTATCTGTTGCCATTTTTAGTCCTTACCCCCGAGTTCCTTCTTCACTTCCTCTTTCTTTTTATTACAGCAGACCTTTTAACATTTCTTCCATTGCTGGTTTGGTGGTAATATATTCCCTTAGTCCTTTTTTGTCTGTGAAGCTTTTGATTTCACCTTCAATTTTGATTGAGAGTCTTGCAGGGTACAGTATTCTTGGATTCAGACCCTTCCTTTGCATGACTTTGTATGTTTCATTCCATTCTCTTCTGGCCTGACGAGTTTCTGTTGAGAAGTCAGTAGCTAGTCTTATGGGGGTTCCTTTGTAGGTAACTTTCTGTTTCTCTCTGGCTGCTTATAAGATTCTTCCTTTGTCGTCGGTGTTTGCCAATTTAATTATAATGTGCCTCGGTGTCGGTTTGTTGGGGTTCATTATGCCTGGGACTCTGGAGCTTCTTGGATTTGTGTGTTTTTTCTTTTCTATATTGGGGAAATTTTCTGTCATTATTTCTTCAAACACATTCTCTAATCCTTGTTCAGTTTCCACTCTTTCTCGAACCCCGATTATGCGGATGTTGTTTTGTTTCATGTTATCCCAAAGTTCCCTTAGACTCTCCTCTTGCTTTTTAACTTTTTTTCTAGAAGCTGCTGAACTTGGGTATTTTTTCCTACTGTGTCTTCTAGCTCACTGATGCAGTCCTCTGCTTCTTCTAGTCTACTTTTGATGCTTTCTATTGAGTTCTTTATAGCAGTGATGTCATTATTCATTCCCTCTTGTTTATTCTGCACCTCCTCTAGTTTCTTCTGCATTTCTTCTTCCTGCTTCTTCACCTCCTCTAGGTTCTTCTGTATTTCTTCTTGCTGCTTCTTCTCTCCTCTTGTGTCTTCTTCATTTCCTCTTGTCTCTTACTCATATTGTCAAATTTATCTTCCATTCTTTTCAACCACATTATGATAAATTCTCTGAACTCTTTCTCTGGTAGGCTTATTTGTGGTTCTATTTCGCTTACTTCCTTTTCTGGTGAGACCTGCCTTTCTGTCTTTTGTGGGCTGTTTCTTTTTCTGCCCAGGACCTTTCTTCTCTGGGTGTCTGGTTATGTAGTGCTCTCTCCTACATTGATTGAAAGGCACAAACTACAACACGACCAGGTACAAGCACACAAGGCACTGAGTAGAAATGTATTTAAGATGTTAAAAATCACAAATAAGGTGACCACCAATGAAGGACAAATTAGAGGTAAATAGAGAAAGAAGAAGAGGAAAATGAGGAAGAAAGAAAAGAAAGAAGTGCCAAAATCAAATTGGGAGTGTGAGGGGAAAAAAAGATAAATAAATGAACAATAAAATAAGAAAATAAAAAGGAGAAAAAGGAGAAGGAAAGAGGAAGAGAAAAAAGTCAGAGAGAAAAGAAAGTGTATAAGAGAGAAAAGAGGAACAAAATATAGATCTCAGGAGACAACTCCAATAGAACAGTCACTACTCCCAATAAAGGCCAACAACCAGTACCTAGAGATTAATGCAAATTGCAAATAGCAACTGTTATCGAGGGAGATGAGGGAAAAGAGAGGTAGGAAACAAAGCCAGCAAAAAGCAAAATAAAACAAGTAGAATAAACTAAAACAATCTCTCAAAAAAATTTTCAAAAAATCGATATAATCACTTTTCAGGCAAATAGCAACAAAAGGACATAGAGACAAAACAACTTTTTGGCTAGTGAAGACAAGAGGGGAAAGGTTTGTGTGGACTTGTAGTAGGGGATTTGAAATTAGATATATAAATGGGGTGAAATTTTACCAGGTAAAGAGAAAAATAGGGAGAATCTAAAGTTGGAAAAGGGAAAGAGAAACAAGACAACAAAATGGGGAAAGTTAGGAGGAAAGCTTTGGCATAAAGGTGGAGTTGAGTTGGAGTAAAATTATGCTAAAGGGAAGATGAAAATAGAATGTAGAACTCTAATCCCGAAATAAAATAAAGAGAAAACAAAATGACACTTTTTTCCCAAAAAACGGTAAAGTACTAGTAGTAATTAATACTAGTTTAAAACAAAAATGTAATAATTATAAAAGTAAAATCAATTGAGGCAGATAGAAAAAAAATATTCTTTTAATTAAAATATGTGAAAATGAAAAATAAAGAATTAAAAATTTAAAAAAAGAAAAAAGAAAAAAGGAAAAATAAAAAAAAAGAAGAAAAATAGAATGGTCCTTCACTTCCACTATTATTCTGCTTGTCACACATAGTAGGGGAGGTATTACAGTTCCCTGTGTTCCCCTCTTGGTGTTTTAATCTCTTTATTCTCTTGTGGTTATGCGAGAGTCAATTTGTGTGTCATCCATTGGGTGGCAGTGTTTCGGAATTGATCTCTGAGACAAAGCACAGGACCTCTCTAGGCTGTGCTCAGATCCTGCTACTCCGTGGTTCCCAAAACCAGTTTGTGGGGGTTTTGCAGCCTGGACACTGCAATAACTCCCAGGTTGTCCCTCTGCCCCAGAGAAAAAGAAAAAACAACAACAACAACAACAACAAAAAGTCATTTTGCAGAGCTCTCCTCTGTCAACAGCTCAGAGGGTTTGCCTTCACACTCAGGGATCACGCCCTGACCACCTCTGTGGACCTCTCCAGAGGCTGCTTTCCCGCAGCCCGGCCCCTACAGTGTGCGCGTCTCTGCCCTGCGGGGGTAGGAGACCGCACCCTGGCCCAGGCGAAATCTGACCCTTCCGAGTGGGCCCTGTGGATCTCTGAATCCTCCGCCTGCGTGTCTGTGCCGCCTGGGAAGCCGCGCTCTGGGTCCTGGCTGCTCTGTGGGTGCCTCCGTCAGCCGCAGCTTTCAGACCTCGGCAGACATCCACCTCCCCCTTAAGTCAGGCGCAATCTGACCTTTCCGTGTGCTCTGTGGATCTCTGATTCCGCTGAGTGTCTGCGCTGATTGGAGAGCGGAGTTCTGGGTCCCCGGGTTCCTGGCTGCTCAATGGGTGCCCAGCCGAAGGCTTCAGAGCGCTGCAGACATCCACCTCCCACTGCAAGATGGCTTGGGCTCCGCGTTCGCGCTGGTGGCTCCGGCGGACAAAAACCCTGTGGCAGTGGGGCTGCCTGGCCGGGAGAGCCCCCTCCAGCAGTTCCCCGCCTTCCCCTGGAGGACAACTGACTCCTAGCTTGCCAACAAACACTCCCAATGCAACTCTCAGCCGCTCTCTCTCCCTCTGCCCAGCGACAAAGCTCCAGACAGGTCCGTCTACTCCGCTGCCATTTTCTCCTCTCCCACCCCCTTCTCTTTTGATTTAACTATTAAATATGTGTTTGTCAGGACACTTGACAAGAGAGTAATAGGGCTGGGCTTTGTTCAAAAGGCGGAATTTTCACAAGTGGTTTGAGTTTTAGGTGTGGGGAGCAGAGAGTCCTGGGCTTTAACATAACTTGAAAAGTTGCTCCCCTAACATTAAGTTTTGAAAGAAGTTATTCATAGTCTTTCTTGGACTTTTTAAAAATTGTGTAAAATTACACCACCTACCACAAAAGAAAAAAAAGTTATATAGGAAAAGTCATATCAACATTTTTTAGAATGATATATTTTTAATGTCACAACATTCTATTATAATTTCATCTGTCAAAGAAAACATATGCTGGAAATTTTTGGAACGCACCCCCAAACACACACACACACACACACACACACACACACACACACACTCACACACACTGGGGTCTGGAATGCTTGCTCCTAAATGCTTGCTCCTGAATATGGCATACATCAAACAAAATGAGCAGCTCAAAAGAAGAAGAGATAATTTATTTCTCCATATTTGATCTCTGTTCCTTTTAATCTCCTCATTAAAAATGAAATCTTTACCATCACTTAATACTATATAGGCATGTAAGCAAGATAGCTTTACAAGTACCACCTGTATTTTAGAAACTTCCCCAACCATCTTGTATTAGTAGTAACTCTGATTAAGCTAACTCTCCTATTGTTTTTATTTCAGACACATGCCTTTGTAATATAAGGTGGGGGGTTTCCGGGGGTTGCAGTGATGGTAGAAAGCCATGATGCATAATTGTTCTGGGGTTACAGCACTGAGGCAAACCCTGGTGATCCTCCCCTAACTTTAAGCAGCTTGTCAGGAGTAGGAGGCTTCTTCTCTAATAACAGGGCTAATTAGTTCGTGAAGTAACATATGGAGTAAGCTTCTGTCAACTTCATAGTCTTAAACTGCTGAAGTTGTACCCTGCATTCTTTAAGCAGGAAATGCAAACATGTACTAGCTATGAAATGTGTGAAAACAAGAACAGTGATGATTATCATTTTTGCTTCCCTCAAGTATGACATCCAGAGCAAAGCTTTATCATATTATTCACCTTGTCTGTGAAGCCAGTGTTTGTATCTTGCCGAGCCCTATTTCGAATACTGGGTAAGGGAACAATCAGAATCATCTGTGGCAATCCTGGAACTAGTGCTGTAGCCCCTTTCATGTGTCCAATAAGGGAAATGGAGATCAGTGTAAATGGAGATCAGCTGCTAGAGGTCCTCACCCTAGACTCTGCCACAGGAATGGGGTGCATGAGGGAGTTTTCTGGGTCTGGCTATAAACTAAATGCCACACACTTGCTCTCACATGGCTAACTTATCTTCACTTATAAAAGGCTTATAAAATACAGATGAATAAATTAATTAAACATAATGATCTGGCCCTGCCCCTGAAAATGGATCTTGCTATCAAATTTTGACAAATGTAAGAAGAGACTATTAAGGAATATTAGAGAAAATTAAGGAATCATTTATTAAAATGTGGCTATGAGCTTTATTTCCAAGGATTTACTTTGCTTCCTTCTGAAATTTTCCAGAGGATTTGACTACTGGAGCCCAATACAGATAGAGCTAAGATGGAAAACAAGTACAGTGGTACCTCGAGATACAAGTTTAATTCGTTCCATAACCTTGCTCATATATCAAGTTGCTCATATCTCAAAGCAAATTTCCCCATTGAAATCAATTGAAATGCCATTAATCCGTCCCAGCCCCCAAAATACCACCCCAGTTCTTGTTACATGTTTTTGAATAAGAAAAATGTATTTATAAATGACAAATATTGTATGAAAACATAATAAAAGAGAATGTAAAGGAATAAACTGGTTTTATAAAGTGTATTTACCTACTCTTTACACTCTTGATGCTACACTTTATTCCTAAACTGAATGTAACTTAACTAATCTTCACTGAACTTAATTGCTACTGGTCTTTGCATTTTTGGCCGATTTCAAAAAAAAACGTGTCCAAGGAGGTTTGCCTCTTCCTCCCTTTCAGAATGTTTCTGAAATGGTTGAGGCAAGTTTCATTGAACAGCTCCAATGCACGACCAGTAGCAACTTTTTCGGGGTGTTTCTTTTCCATGAAGTGTGACACCCTCTCCCACATTCCTAAGATCTCCTTCAACTCACTTGTAGAGATCTTCTCCACCTCTGGCTCCTCCTCGAAACCAATTTCTTGGAGAACCTCTGCATGTTGCTGGGACTGCAATTCTTGTAACTCCTCCGTGGTGAGTTCCAGAGAGTGCTCCTTGACAAGCTCATTCACTTCTCTCTCATCCACCTCCAGGCCCATGGATTTTCCCAGAGACACTATCTCCTCCTCCACTTGAACCTTGGGTTCAAATCCTTCAAAGGTCCTTTTGCCTACGGCCTCAGGCCACAGCTTCTTCCATGCAGAGGTCAAAGTCCTCGTTGTAACACCCAGCCAGGCCTGATCAATAATTCTGAGGCATATCACGATGTTAAAGTGGTTCTTCCAGAACTCTCGAAGGGTGAGGTTTGTGTTCTCTGTCACCTCAAAGCAGTGCCAGAACAGGTGCTTGATGTACAGCTTTTTAAAATTAGAAATCACCTCCTGATCCATGGGCAGCAGGATAGGAGTGGTGTTGGGAGGTAGGTAGACAACCTTTATAAACTTGAACTCTTCGAGGAGTTCATCTTTGAGGTTCGGTGGGTGAGCAAGAGCATTGTCGAGGACAAGGAGGGCTTGCATGGTTAGGTTGTTTTCCTGTAGATATTTCTTAACAGAAGGGCTGAAAAACAGGTTTACCCACTCCACGAAGAACTGCCTGGTGACCCATGCCTTCGGGTTTGCCCTCCACATAACTTGCAATTTATCTTTTAAAATCTTATGTGACTTAAAGACTCTGGGGTTTTCCAAATGGTATAGGAGCAGAGGCTTGATCTTGCAGTTGCCACTCGCATTGGCGCACAGTGTGAGAGTTAGCCTATCCTTCATGGGTTTGTGGCCTGGCATCGCCTTCTCCTCTGCCATTATATAAGTCCTATTCGGCATCTTCTTCCAGAAAATCCCTGTCTTGTCACAGTTGAAGACTTGCTGGGGGATACGTATATCCTTTGGCTTCTATCAGTTCAGAAAAAGTTTTGAGGTAATTCTCAGCTGCCTTCACATCCAAACTTGCGGTCTCACCATGCCTGACGATGGAGTGAATGCCGGACCTTTTCCTGAAGTTATCAAACCAGCCTCTACTGGCTTTAAATGAGTATTTTGATGCTTCATCCGTGGAAGTGCGTGGGGTCTGCTCCAGCAAATCACCGTAAATCGCTCGCGCCTTCTCACATATGATGCCCTGTGTTAATGTATCTCCTTTAAGCTGCTTCTCCGTCAGTAGATTCCCCATCTTTTCATGGAGAGAGCTAAGGAGCTTAGAAATTATTGTAATGCCCTTAGCTAGCGTTATACCCTTTATCGACTCCTTCTGTTTAAGCAAGTCAGTCACTCGCATACCTTGCTCATATTTTTCTATGATTTCACGCTTTAATTCAATAGACATCATCCTCTTCTGAGCACTGACCTTTCCACTGGCTTTCTTCAGACCCATGGTTATAAAAAGAAATGTGATAAAGTATGTAAATGCACAAAAGATGCTTCAACAGCGAGGTAAACAAGCACACTGACTGAGGCGTGGGAAACTATGAGACGCTGGAGTCGAGGTAAACTGGTGGGCCGTGTGCAGCAGGCCGATCCTCGCGATTACTCCTATCTCAAATGTTGCTTGTATTTCAAAGCAAAAAATTGCTCACTCAATGGCTCGTATCTCAAAAATCTCTTATTTTAGGGCACTCGTATCTCAAGGTACCACTGTACTTTAAAAAAGCTTTTTACACATTGAGTAGGCTTTGGGGATATTAAATACCTTTTCTTGGCCTCTTGATGCTCATTATTTATTCCTAACTATTATGTTAATAAATACAGAACTTATAGGAATCACCAGTGACTGAAAGTAAAATAAACCATGCTACCAAGCAACGACTTTTTTATTTTATTTTAATGAATATTTTAATGTTATGTATAACAGAACATTATGAAAACAATGGAAACAAAGTTTTATAAATTAAAAAAATTTCAACACAAAGTGGGAGATAGGTAATAATTTGATACCTATATTACACTATTTGTGTTTTAAAATATTCCCATTAGATGGTGAAACAATTTTGCATTCCAAACTCCAGAATCATGATTTCTCATGTGATCTTAATGCAGAATTACAGCAGAAAAACAAAACATTTTAATTAATTTCCTTTATTTGCCATTAAATCAATAAAATCTTTGACTGCTACAGGTCTCCTTTAATTATATATATTTAACCTCTCTCTATTGAAACCATATTGCTAATGCCTTATTATACACACTCGGAACCAATACAAAACAAATACTGTATAAAACCTAAAAGCCCACATTGCTGAGTTCTAACATTTATATTTAATTTAAGTTCTTAATGGATTTTTATCTTTCTAATTTTTTGAAAAGAGACCAAAAAATAAAAATAAATATTTTTCTCTTTTGTCTGTTGCTAACTGGTAAATGCTGGCTACAGGGACAAACAAGGAAGAAAGACTTGCCAAGTTAACCACTGCAAATTGTAAATAATGACTTCTAAAACAAACAAAAATACTGGAGGTGTTTTTCTTTTCTTTTCTTTTTTCTTTTAAAGGAAACAATAGAGCAGTCTTGAAAAAAAATATTTTTCCTAATTCTGCCAGAATAATCCAAGCACCAACTTTTAACCACAATCTACATTACATTTCTGGGTGCCTTTTCCTTCTTTCACATTAGGGCACCAAATTCCATTGTTGCCAACATGAGGACTGTGAATTACACTTAGAACAAAGCCTGGACTGGTGTTCTAAGGGACTCCTGTGCATCAGTCCAGTTATGATCTTCATCCATGTTAATCTCACATTTGAGTCAGGAGACAATGATAGAAGGCCAAAGAAAAGGAATTTCAAAAACACAAAATGAATCTATTATTTGGTAACAAAATAAAAAATGTAAGTAGCTGTATATAGTTTCCCATTCAGATATGTGATAAATTCACCTTAACATAAATTGTTTTTCCATTTGTGCTTAGTAGATGTTTTGTAATTCTTTCCCTCAAATAATGTTTGCAAGTTTACTTTAAAAAAGGTAAGAAGAGACTATAAATTAATATTAGAGAAAAGTAAGTAATCATTTATTAAAATCTGGCTATTTTTAAGAAAGGCAATATATTGTAAAAATCAAGATTTTCTGATTTGATTTCTGAAACTTTGCCTCTTCAGTTTCCTGATTTATTTGCTTGACATGGAAAGAAGAAAAGAACAAAAAAATTGCAGGCAGGTAATAATAGAAAAGAAAGAATAGGAAGAAGAAAGGAAGAAGGCAGGAGGAATAGTTGAATAAATGTGTATGAATGACAATAGGGGGAATTTTGAAATTATCTAATGCTGAGTAAAAGCAATTACAGCCAGTAAATAAACCCATTTCTCTGTATTAGATAATGCCTCAATTATCTGGCAAATGGGATTTTAAAAAATCATAGCAATATCCATTATTTTTGCTTTTCTTTTGATTCTTTTGTTTCTCTTGCTTTCTTTTTTTGTTCTTTTCTTTCTTTTTTTTTTTTCCACAAGCATTAGTGCATAGGCCTTACTAAAGACATGGCACAGAGAAATCTAATTCAGCTGTGTTGTTGGGGAAGTGTGAAAACTCTGTGGTTGATTTTCCTGAAATTGTTTTTCCTTAAATCCATGGTCGGCAAACTGTGGCTCTCGAGCCACATGCAACTCTTTGGCCCCTTGAGTGTGACTCTTCCACAAAATACCACGGCCTGGGTGAGTCTATTTTGAAGAAGTGGCGTTAAAAGAAGTTTAAGTTTAAAAAGTTGGTTCTCAAAAGAAATTTCAAACCTTGTGCTGTTGATATTTGGCTCTGTTGACTAATGAGTTTGCCAACCACTGGCCACTTAAATCAATAGCAGTTTAGATTAGTCAGTTTTCAGACAGTCTTTACCATAAATAAAAGGTACTTTTAAAAATATTATTTAAAACATGCTTAAACTCTAAAGATAAAAAATAAAATAAAATAAAACAGCCCAGCCAGAGTGGTTCAGCGATTGAACATGGACATAATAACTAAGAGGTCACAGTTCAATTCCCAATCAGAGCACATTCTCAGGCTGTGGACTCCATCCCCCGTAGGGTGGGGTGCAGAAGTATCAATCCAATATTCTCTCTCATCACTGATGTTTCCAGCTCTCTCTCTAGCTCCCTTCCTTTCTGAAATCAATCACACACACACACACACACACATATATATATATATATATATATATATATGTATGTATATATATATATATATATATATATATATATATATGGGCATATCAACATCTATATTGTGCTCATGTTTTAAATAGATTACAGAAAAATGGGCAGCATATCAGATGCTAGAACTCAGACTCTGTTTAATAATTCTAATAACTAGTTCTGTGCTGCTAGGTAGATCAAACATAATCACTAGATTTTCTTTCATAACCTTTATTTCCTCATTTGTTAAAAGGAGCTAATAGAAGTTCTGGCTACCACAGTATTAATGGTTAAATAATAATAATAATAATAATAATAATATGATAATAATATAATAATAAATAGTTAATAAGAAAAAATAAAATATTGTTTAAAATTGCTTCTTAAAAATAAAAAATGTAGGCAAAACAAAAGCATTTCTATTTTATTCTGTGAAATTCACCAAATCCTATATAGACTACTCCAGTGCTTGACCAGCTCAATTTCTCTCATGGGATCTCAGAACTTGCTATTTGAGTATGCTAAGGGAGTAATGGGGGAAACCAGTTAGATATTTTCACATGATTTTCATAAACTTGTTATTGCTTTGCTTGTATGCAGTTGATTTTTATATTCCCTGCTTTGTATAACTGACAGTAGATATTGCTGGCTGTGGGCTGGAATCACCCACTGGGCAAGAAAAGCATTTATTAGTGGATCTTAGTGTTTAGGGGCCTCTCTATGTGTGGTCCAGTCTAAAACCTTCTCTTCAAATCTCTGGCCAGGGGTGGAGGTGGTGGTGAGGTGGGTTGGGGGATTCAAAACAATTCAGAAGAACTCTGATGAGCCAAGAACCAGCTATCATTGTATCAACATCTACCTGTTATCATCTGACCCAATGACTGGCTATCCAATCCACTGTACACACACACATACATCCTTTCTTACCTGCCTACTGCCTTGATTACATTATCTGCTTTCCAAAGAAACTTTCTTTTTCAAATGGTATGTGTTTTGCAAGATTCAGCTCTGGGGAGGTTTTGATTGCCAAGTTATAATGTACCTTTCCCAAAGCCCCCACTACAGCTTAGGTAAACACAAACATGTAATTGTCTGGAAATTACAGTCAGGATTCCCACTTATGAGCACTAGAAATAGTTGTACTGTTTTATCTTGACTGGTTAAGTGTTTAGTGAGGACAACCTCCCCTACATCTGCCAAACTAGCCAATCTACCTACTCAGGTGGAAGAGTTTTTACAAAGATACCCCAGTGATAAGACAGTTCAATTCAGGATTCCTCATGTTAGAATGTCCCTAGAGGACCCACAACAATGGTGTTAGGGTCATATTGATTCACCTGGCCAGAAGGGACTAGAAAAGGTGATATAAGAATCAAGTATGCTTACAAGACACATAGTAAAATATTTGCCTCCAATTTTTAACTATGAAGGTTTAAATCCCAATTGATCACAGATACAAATGTATTATCAAGTCTAATAATTTTCTGAAGAGCTAAATACAGTGAGATGCAATGTTCAGTGACCTAGATTTGTTTCACACTCACTGTGCATGATCTTAGAAACCAATTTAAAAAATGAGAGCACAAAGTAGATTGTTCAGGTCTTGGTTTGTAAGTGTATGATACCTTGGTTATAGCTAGCTGTTTCTATGATCAGATCTAAACGTCATATAATTTATTGTTTGTGCATGCCTGTCTTCTACAGAAATTAGATTTAAAAACTTGCAAGATAGCAAAGGTTTTATGTTGCTTCTTATTCTTAGGATTAGGACATAGCCTATACCAGGTTGTCCACCTACTTCACCATCCTTTTCTTACTCATGTGCGTTCTACCCTAACCCACCTTCTTTTAGTTCTTCAAATGTCCCCACCAAAGTAGAGATTTTTTGTTTATTTCTTAAGTTGTCTCAATTGCATAGAATGCTTTCCTGTTTCTTACATGGATACCTCCTACTTATCCTTCAGATATTATGTCAGGGAGGCCTCCTCTGCTTCCAGATGAGAAAAGAGTTTTTCTTTAGAAACAGTTGTCCATCTCCCATAGTTCTTACTAGAATTGCAGGTTTGCCAGCTTCAGTGATATTTTGATTGATGTCTAACTTCCCTTCTATATTTAAAGTTTTACAAGAGAGGGCAGGGGCTACATCTATTTTGGCTCACCATTATATATCCCCAGAGCTTCATACAGTGCCTGTCATATAGTGAGAATTTAATAAATATTAAGGAAATGACTGAATGAGTGGATCATTGAAGATATACAGGTTTGAGGAAAAGAGAATATGAGAGAAAAAGGAAAAAAAGAAGGAATGAAGAATGGGGAAAAGGCAGGCAATTAAGACAGGGAAAAAAGCAAGAAGAGAAAGCAAGAAAGAAAGGTATCAGTGTAATATGCTTATTGATTGATTGATTTCAAACCATAGCATTTATGTGGTACAAATCTGTTCTTTAATTTACTTGGAAGGTATAGATGAAAAATAAAAGCTTGAAAAAGTAAGCATCAAACTGTTTTCATTTGACAGGTCATTAATTTAAGCAACTAATTTTTCTCCAACAGATCCTCAGTTGAGAAAATTTGATGATATCCATGCACACAAATTGTCCCACTGAAGCACAATGACACCTGAGAAGGCAATGTAGTTTTGCAGATTTATTTAGCAAATAGAAAAGGTTTCTAAAAGTCTTTCAAAAGTGCAACAGCAGGAATTTGGTGTCAGTAATTACATGCAGTATCTCAGGCTTTTAATTTCCTCAAGATGATATTTCTTATGATCTGAAAGCTTTTCTCCCTTCCCTGCATCAGATCTTATTTTAACCTACTGATTGAGCCTCTTTATTTTCACTTCCTGCTGAGAAAATAGATGCTAAAATGTGTGCAATGTCACATTTACTTCAAGGCATCATGGGGTAAAATTGCAGGAATCATGGGCATGGACTGTGACTTTTTACTCTCACTCCAGACCTCCATTAGCAGCTCAAACCATTCAGGCTCATGAATACTCTGTTTAGTTGATTCTATTCTTTTTATTAAAAACATTAAAGTGATTTTATCTTTAGTTTATACTGAGACTTTTGCAAAATAATTATATCTTTTTGAAAACATAATTTTAATCTGATCATCTTTCTGTTGTGCTAATCTTCTTGGCAAATCTTCCAGAGTTTGAGGTAGGCAATTTGTAGAATAATAATTCTGTGTGGCCACTTACTACTTCTGAGAATTTACTTGTCATGATTTAAACCAGTGGTTCTCATTATAAGTTATTTTTATGCCCCAGAGGGCATAAAATCTGTCAGGTTTGGCGGGGGAGAATGGGGTCACTACTGGCATCTAGTGGGTAGAGGACAGGGTTACTGGGAAACATCCAGCAATGCACAACACTGCTTTTCACATCATCAAATTAACTGGGGTAGCAATAGGGCCAAACATTCAAACTGAAGTTTTCCCTTCTGTGAAATTAGGAGAGTGATATCACCTGCATTGTAGTCATATGGTAGAAATGAAAGAATGCATGCCACATTCTTAGTGTGGTCTATATAGAGCTTATGAGGATTTTATCTATTGTTATGAATATAATTGAGTTATCAGATCCTTAGTGATTTGACCCTTGTTTAACTTTATACTCTTATCTTCTCAACCTTCTTTTACATTTTCAATAACACCTTACCATTTCCTACTCACTATTCTTTTCCATCCAACAAATTTCCTGCTCTGAACCCATACTGAATTTAAATGTCTCTATACTTCTAGCCACTAGACTGGTCTTGAATACCCAAGGATTCATCTGATTTCCTGATTTACCCCATTTCAGAGCACAGTTCACACTTCACTTAATTGGGTGTTATTTTTCAAAGTGTGATCTCTGCACATGTTTTAATAGTACCATTATTAAAATTTATATTCATAAATTCCACCCAGAAATCTATATCTACCCAGATACATCAGTATTTCTGGGAATGCAGCTAAGAATATGGATATTTAGCTCCTAAATTCATTTGAAGCCAGCCATAGTAAAACATAAGAACCACCATAGTAGGTGCTGAGTTCCTGAAGGGCTGTGATTCAGTCTTATTTCCCTTTGTATTATTGGTGCTCAGCATGGTGTCTAGCACATGTAGGAATTTAGTAACTACGGCAGTATTTGAAAGAATACAAGAATAGTAAAAACCTCAATCCTGCTCTAGTCTTTTGTTCCTTACTTCTCTTTTGTCTTACCTACTATACATCTCATTATTGTTGAGGTCTTCAAATGTTTACCTAATCAAAAAAGGTATATTTACTATTGTTTTCCTTTAAAATAAGGCTAATGAGCATAGATACTTAAGTAAGTTAGACAAAATAAGTAAAGGAAGAAGTAAACTACATGTAAGACCAAATCACTGACCTAACTTCCAAATAAAAAGCCAAACTCAGCTCATGTTCCCTTTTCTTTCAAGGGGTGTTGCTTCTTTGGGAGACTGTGTGTGCTAGATAAGAATGGGGAAATGGATGAATGGGGACTGAGCATTGCCAAAACTTTTTATTCTTCAAGAAAAACCAGAATATGGTTTTTACATGGAATCGCTAATGTTAAATGTCGGCCACTAATACAAAGTTAAACAAACAGATTCACAAATACCCTTTGCAGTGTTATAAGCCAACCAATACATAAAAATGGTCTTTGTTCAGTCTAATGGCTCACACTTTCAGACTCTGGTAAACAAAGGTTATCTGATCTAAAACACACTTAATATAAAAGAACAGAACAAATACCATTTTCTCAACTCTAAGTGCTAATACCAATGAGCCTTTTTCTTCCAAGCAAGGCTATCTATCACTCCTCAACATGCCAACTGCTAAACAAAAAGAGAGCAATAACAGTCAGTGCATGTGGCTTCCATGTGAGCTGAAGTTTAATCACAGTGGTATATGTAATGATGGCTCCACAGGTGCCCTTGTCTCTGGAAAGCTCGGCTGTGTCCCCATAAGATATAACTCACAGTCTGAGGTGAGGAACAGGATATAAATCAGTTGGTCAATCTTTCTGCATCATAAATCATGACTGTGGCAGTTTGGTAATTTAGATCAGCAGTAAACCTTGAGACTAAATTAAAGAAATCACCCTCAGTTTGCTTGTGCACCTAGATTAAACAGTTGTGCCTTTCCAAGAAATATGGCCAAAAGTTCTGGGAATATTCAGACAAGCCTCACTTTGTTGAAGGGAAATAAAAGGGGGAGAGCAGAAGAGGAATCAAACCTTCAGTTAAGACTTGAACAATAGAGAGGTTTAGACAACAAGAGCAAGTACAGGCTGCAAAGTGAGCAGAGCGGGTACTCTCTTCTTAATGGGACCTGGTTTAAGCAGAATAAAAGTATTTCTTTTATAACATATAGTTGAAATGTCAAATTTGGGGTAATTACTTTGAGTTTAGTCAGTGTATGACAGCTATTGTTGTATAACACCCCCGTAAACATCAGAGACTTAGCACCACAGACACTTAGTCTCCAGCATGTGTCTAGGGATTTCCTGAGGTTGGCTGATCCAGGCCAGTCTTCCCTCAATGGCTCTGCCTTCACCAGTGTGTCCAGCGGTGAATAAAGCCTGAAGGCTATTATCTTCATCCATGTTAATCTCTCCTTTAATTAAGGAGATGATGATGTAAGGCTTGACACCTCTCTGTAATTGTGTTCAGGACTGTTCCTCATGTGCCTATTCTGGCAGCTCAGGCTTAGGAACAATAGCTAACCAAGAGAAGCTCTTTTATAGCAATGGCAGAAGTACCAGTCATATGTTCAAGTACACTTTTCCTGCCTCTGCTTGCATCTCTTCTGCTATAATCCCAACAGTCATAGCAAATCACAATGGCCAAACCTAAAGTCAGAATATGGGCAGTATACTCTGTCTTTAGTGGGAAGAATGAATACACAGAACGGATGCAGAATTAGGGACAATAATTCAGTCTACCATAGGCTATGTTTCCAAGGATGATGTGTTCAAAGATGATTGTATGATTTATGTGAATATGACATTATAGAGTTGAATTGAATAATGAAAACAGGTATTAGCTAGTGCTAGGCAGATGTTAAAGGTTTACACAAACAGAAATTTTGTCCATAACATCATTCAAAAGCTTTAAGAGAATTACAATGGAAGGTAATTGCATTTGCTGTACCAATGCTGTCTGTTTTACTTCTAAAAGACTGGTGAGCATTTGAGCTAATGTTCAATCCACTCAAGCTTCATCAAGAGTTTATAAGACTTTGTCTGCCAGTTGTGAGGCTTCTTCTAAAGGGCTTATTTTTCTACCTACTTTAATTGGCTTTGAGAGCCTCAAAATTAAAAGTATGGGTAATATTATGTTATAATTGATGCCCTGATGGACAAAAAACTTTCTAATCAGACATAATTTACCTCTTGCAATTAAACTACTCCCATGTAAAATTTTTATACAATGTCGGATAAGTCACAGAACTGTCTGTGCAAATTTGAATGAGCAACATTGGTAATTTGCAAGGAAACGTGGAGATGTAGGGCTGCAATATGATTGCCACAATGAAAAGCAAAATGTGTTGGGTTGCACTCTCATCTGCAGGGGTCAACAGTGGGTAAGAATTTGGCAATCTTTATCTCCCCTTACCTTCATCTAGCAAAAAAAAATTATTCAGTCTCTAGCGAGAGAAAAGAGCCATGAGTTGGAGATGGCCCCTCAAAGCATACTTCTAGCTTAAAGCATACTATTCCCTTGTCCTGCTTTCTTGCATACTAAGCAACCTTCTGATTTTTGGTTAGCTTCTCCATCCTCCAGAGTTCAAATTCTAGGAAGAAGCTGGTAGCTATGATTATAGTGATAAAAGATTTCTATGATTACGAATAAAACATGTGTCGTTCTTATTTGTGCATAGGAGATCCATTCCCTAAGTATCCTCACTGCTGAGCATTCTGATGAAATAAGGTCTACAATGAGATCTGCCTGTGGTGACCCTTTTATAAGTCATGCTATCAGTGAAGCTCTCCCTCCTCAGTTAACTGGCCACTCAGTTCTTTATTCTTATTTTGTTCCTTTTTGAAATATGCTTGAAATTTCATGCTATGAAAAAAATAGTAAAAGAGTAGTAGTTAATACTAAAGAGTATAAAGATAAATGGAAAAATAAATGAAGAGCCTTGTAATTAACAAGGTATTTAAATTACATTTAAGTTGAGGTTTTTATCTACTGTCATCTGATTTCTTACAACCTCATTAAATTGGTTCATATCCCATTGAATTACTAGATTGAACATTTGACAACACAGAGAGCAGGTTATATCCCAAAAGAGGAACAATTTGAAATGGAAGGTTAGACACCTCTTAATAAAGAATAAAAGAATCTCCTGTTCTTCTGGCAACTACAGAGAGGAGGAGGAAAGGATTAAATAAATAATCAATTAATCCTTCTACCTCTAATTCAGAGGGATTCAATCTTTCTTTTTCGCTGCTTTAGTCTTCCACAGCCTGTTGTAGTGTCTTTTCTTTTGACACGTAATTGTTCATCAGATCACCACTCTAACAAAGACTCATTTCCTCCCCATGGAAGAACTCTGATGCCAGCGTTAATTAAAAAAATGATTTGACTCTAGTAAATATCCTGTATAATAAAGAGGGAATATGCAAATTGACCATCACCCTGCCACAAAGATGGCAGCACCCACAGCATGGGCAGGGGTTTAAGTAACAAAAAATGGCTGCACCCACAACAGAGGTGGGGTTTCTGTAACACAAGATGGTTGCACCCACAGCAGGGGGCTGAGTTCCCATAAGGAGCCTTAATGAGCAATTAGTAGGAACCTGAGGCTGTGCCTCCCAACACCCCCATGGGGCTTGACAGGGGACCTCAGGCTGCATCCCCCACACTGGTGCCAGGCCAGAGAACCTCAGGCCATGCCCCCAACCTTGGCGCCAGGCTGGGAGAACTCAGACCGCACGTCCCACCCAGCAGGGCTTGATGGGGGACCTCAAGCCATGCTGCCCCACCCAGCACCTGGCCAGGGGACCTGAGGCTACACCCACTTTCAGCACTAGGCCTGGGGACTAAGGTTGCACCCCCTACTTGGCAGGGCTGAACAGGGGACCTCAGGCTGCTCCCCTCACCCTATACCAGGGGACCTTGAGCCCCTGCCCAGGAGGGCTTGATGGGGGAGCTGAGGCTACATCCCCCTCCCTATGGGGCTTGACGCAGGACCTGAGGCTGCACCCCCATTCAGCAGGGCTTGATGGGGGACCTCAGGCCATGTCCCCCACTCTGGCAGGGCTTGACAAGGGAGGGATCAACTGGGTCTGGATCTAGCCCAATGGGGTGGGCTGACCGGATCTGGGTCTCACATGATTTTGAGGCACACATGGGTGAACGGGAACTTGATTCTGGGTCATATGGTATGCCCCAGATTCTGACAGGAGGAAAATTTTCAAATACATTTTACTAATTTTCTTTCATCTCTGACACTTCTATTATAGAGAAAGGGCAAATAGCAATATTAAAATATTTCTTCTAATTAATCTCCTTTTAATGTGCATGAATTTCATGCACCAGGCCACTAATTTATATAATATTTTTCTAACTATTTATTACTGGTTTCCAAGTTTATTCTGAACATTGAGTTTTGTATTCTTAGGTTTAATCACTATCTGTAAAAAATAAGTTTTGTTATTTCTTTTTAAATCAGAATATGTGATTACTCAGTACATAAACTTGAACGAAATTCAACAAATATTTGCTATGTGTAGCTATGTGCAAGGCACTGGGGCAAAATGGTGGAGATATGATTACACCAGACCTGGCCCTGGGCATCAAGAAGGTCACAATCAAGTGGAGGACAAGCACCCCTGCAATGCAGAGTGACAAGGGCATGGCAGGGTAAGACCTTTTACATTGTTAAAGAGACCCACTCACCCTAACATTTGTATCATTACTCATGGAAAAAGGTACTTTGCCCCCAATATATTTAGTATGAAAATTTTCAAGCCTTTAGAAGAGTTGAAAGAATACTGTGATGAAGATGCATACCTTACATCTGGACACAACAATTAAGTGTTCTTTATTTGCTTTTTTTCTCTCTCCATCTGTCTATCCACCTGTGCACCCATATATACACACACACAAGGTGACCCCAAAAGTTGCATATACACTTTGAAGGCACTGTTTATTAAAATATATTTCATTTTCAAAATGTAATAGAATCTGCAGCTATAAGCAGTTAAAGTGTGTATACATTTTGGGGGACACCCCAAAATATTATATCATCTATCATTTATCTATTAGATTAAAGCAAGTTGGAGAAATCATGACAATTCACCAAAAACATGTCAGTATACATCTTCAAAGAATAATAATATTGTGCTACACAGCCATAATATTATTATACATCCTGGAAATGGACAAAAATGCTATATCATCTAATATTCAGTCATATTTGAATTTGTTCAATGAAGCCTCAAAACTTTTGTAGCTTTGTATTGTTGTTCTTGGAACCATCATCCAATAAAGATATAAGTATTACACTTATTTTTATGTGTGTCTTTAATTTCTTTTACTGTAGAACAGTACCCTCTTGCTTTTGTAAAGTCCAGTAATATTCTGGAATTTTCTGATTGATTTTTTAAGGAATTGTGTAATATGCTCCTCCATATTCTCTATTTCTTGTAGGAAAATATCTTGGGTCTTGACTACGTTCATATTAAGCATTTTTGGCTAGAGAACTTGATAGGTAATTCTGTGTTTTCCATTCATATTAGGATTTTTATAATATTAGCAGAGCTATGTCTGATAAGTTGGCTGTCATATTATGTCTATTATAAACATAATTTTTCTCTTTTCAATTAGTGAATAATCTGTAGAGTGATACTTTGGAATCATTGTACTCCTTGTTTACTCAAACTAAATCTTATATTAATCATTTATGAGCCTTGTCTGAATCACTATGGGGGTTCAGCAATCTGGTGATTTTCTAATTCAATCTTTCTTTCTGCATAGATTAGCTACCATTTTTTTTTTGGTAAATAACTTACATTTTTACCTGTTTTTTTTAAAAGTATATTTGAGTAGAGCATGACCTAGAAATGACAAATATCTAGCCTTATAAAATTAAAAGCTTAAGAACATGAAACAACATTCGAGAAAACATAGCAATTTAGAAGTAGAAGGGACCTAAAACAGTATGTGTGTGTGTGTGTGTGTGTGTGTGTGTGTGTGTGTGTGTGTGTATAAAATCAACTCTTTCTTTTAACAGATAAGAAAAGTGAGGTCCAACTGTGTTGCTCATTGTTATCCCATATCTAATGAGTTTGCTCTAACTGGGACCTTTGGATAAAAGAAAACACATTTTACATGGGTGGAAATGAGGTTAAAGTACTCATGTATAATTACTGCTCAATATTGCCTGTTTAATTAAAATTTTGTAGGATAATAGAAGGTTTCTTATTTCACCATTAGTAGACATTATTTTGCACATGCAAAGAGTAGGCTGTGAATTTTTATATATCCCTACATTACGGGATTGATAAGGTTTCATTTCTGACACTAAAAAATTTTTCACTGGGCTTAAACTAAGCTGATTTATATACCCAGGGACTTTTCTAGTCTTGGAATGGTCAGTAATGTCACAATTTCACATATCCAGAAATACAATATCAACATCACACCCCACTTCCTGATATTCTGAGAAGGAGCATCTTATTAATCCAAGGGAAAAATTTGAAAATCTTTTATGAGTTGATTTAACTCCAATAGTTTTGGAAAATACCAAGCATGAATTGAATGAAGAAAGAGTGGATAAAATATTGATGGGACAGTGAGTAAGAAAATAATGAAAACCCAGTTTACTAATATACTATTTTTATTCCTGGAAGAGCACCTTAAGCTGGCCATTAGAGGATAGAGAAGGAGAGGGTCATTAGAGAACTTGCCCAGCTAGAGTAAAGGCAAGACTGTGAGGACAATTAAATGTTATGTGCCAAAGTTAAGGCTACATCCTAAATTCAAGTAGGGCTCAGCAATATGGTGATTCTCTAATTCACCTTATTAAGAAAATAATTAGGAGGTAGAATTTAGAAAGATGAGTATAGACAACAAGTAGGAAGGTGAACTGGATGAAGACTGGAGACAAAAAGTATTGCCAGGAATTGATTTTATTTGTTCCTTTTTAACCATGTATTGAGTAGTCTCTATGTAATAGGCATTGTTCTGTATGCTTTGTGTGTATTATCTAATTTACCCATCAACAACCCGGAAGCCAGTACAGTTATTTGAGAATAAGAAACTGAGGCAAATTACTTGAAGTCACCCAATTAATAAGGATTGGGATGTCCCTGACCCCTAGGGTTTTACTCAGTAGAGAAATGTTTCTTTCTCTGACTGGTGTTTCCTTGCTGAGAAAGCAGGGACAAGGGTCTAGGATGAAAAGATTAAAATAGGGAAATTTAAAAATGAGAGATTATAAATATTGTGAGATAGTCACTCATAATGTCATTTGGAATTCCTATGGACTTTCAGGCACTAATGAAAAAATAATTCTGCCCAGCATCACACTGTCCCCTGAAATTTCAGACTGCCATGTGTCTTGGTACCAGTGAAGAAATAGCGCAATTCTACCCTAATGATTAGAAACACAAAAAGCAAATTCAATGGTTCAGAACAGTGCTGCTCAAAAGTGTCATGGAGCATTAAGAAAGACAGGAGAACAGCTAAACCAAGGATACTTCTGACTGAGCATAGCTTTTGAGTGTCTGCTTTCTGTTTTTCCTGTAATCATGCCCAGATGAGGTCAGTAGCCTTTCTTGGGTAGCTGTAGTTTTTCTGAAAGACTCCTAAAAAGAGAGACTGGATTTTACTCTCACCACATTGCCAAGAGGAAACCATGGCAGTGCCTGCGTTTCCATCAGTCAGAAACTCTGCCATGCAACTCCTCCCTCATGAAACCACCCTCTACCTTCGAGACTATGCCTAGGTAGACTTAAATGGGATGACTAAACTAAACCATTTTGGAGAAATGTTTTAAGAAAAACAGAAATGTAATTATAAACAAAGTATGTAAATAATAGAGAAGTATATAAATCAAAATAAATATTAAATTCCTCAAAGGAAAAAAATCATGCCCTTACCTGCAGGCCCTGCCCCCCCAACTTCCCTCCTCTAGCCTCCTAACAGCCCACGTGGTCACCCCTAACAGCCCACCTCTGCAGGAATGGTCCCCCCAAATGCCCTCCCCTGCAGGCTTGGGTCACCCCTAAATGCCCGCCCCTTCAGGCTTGAACATCCTCAAATGCTCTTCCTTGCAGGCCTGGTCTCACCCAACTGCCCTTTCCTGCTGGCTATCTAGTGGTGGCCATCTTGTGTCCACATGGGGGCAGCCATCTTGTGTGTTAGAGTGATGATCAATCTGCATATTACTCTTTTATTAGATAGGATAGAGACCTGGTGCATAGGTCGGTGCCAACTGGTTTTCTCTGAAGGGTGTCCCAGATCAGCATGGGAGTTTCCTTGTGGTTAGGGGCAGTCTGGGTGAGGGGCCTGTGGTGGTTTGCAGGCTGGCTACGCCTCCTGGTTACCCAAGTGGAAGCCCTAGTATCTGGTATTTATTTACCTTCTATAATTGAAACTTTGTAGCCTGGAATGCAGGCTTGAGCTGGCCAGGGTGCGTGTAAAGCTTGGCTTCCTCCATCGCCAAGGAAACTCAAGCCTCCTGCTCAATCAGTGGCCACAGCCATCTTGGTTGGGTTAATTTGCATATTTGCTCTTGATTGGCTGGAGGTAGTGGCTTGTGGTGTAATGTGGTGATGGTTAATTTGCATATTACTCTTTTATTAGATAGGATTATAATTGGCTTTGGGTCCAGGTTAGAAATTCTTACTTTTCCATGTGAATTACTTGCATGGCTCTAAATAATAATCAGAAAGCATTAGAATTCAATTTCAAAATATGTTATTTTTTAAACACACTCATACATTTATTTATTCACTCATTTATCCATTCATTCAATTTAAAAGAGGTGGCATGTATTAGACATCTGTTGTTTTAACCAGAATCCATTTTAATTCTGATAGCAGTATCCTGATGTTCCTCTAGGCAATCATGCTGCCTCACACTTTCCCCATATATTTCAGAAGAGGTGAGGGTGGTGATGAACATGTGACTCAGTCCTGGAAATCTGCATAATATATTGTCCTGGCCATTCTCCTGGTCAGAGATGGTAAGTTCCCAGTTAAATCCAATGCAGTGAACTCTCACATTAACTGAGGCTGTTGATTCAGAAGATATCTGTCCTCTCCTGCTAGGAGTGACTTGGAGCAAGAGCAGTCTGGAGATTGTGGCTGTCATCTTTCTATAATTAGAAATCAAAATAAACTTATTGTGTAAAATTTATTACTGAAATGTGGGAAAAGATCGGTGCTATTGGCATATGATTCTAACACACACACCAGCCTTCTCAGATATAGAAGCCAATATATTTTATTTTTTTAAGGCAGCTTAAGTTTCATTTTCTGGCACTTGCTTAAGTTCTGATACCTTACTTTAAAAAAGTCCCAATTAGTTTTATTAGATATCCATCAACTAAGAAAAATGCAGCCAGCTCCTGGGGAATGAATGGAATTTCACTGTCCAGACAACAAAGTCTAAAATTAGTTCAAGTGTTAAAAGTATAACAACTCAGTTCCATCAAGTCCCAATCTTCGGAAGAGAAAACCCAAGGATATTTTTAAAAACTTATCCGTTTATAATATAGCCTGCTTGTTGGTTGTTTATTGTTCATCTCTCAGGAGAGTTTGAAGACCACAGGTAAGAGGGAATGGAAATAGACTTTATTTTGTACCTTCTGTGGGCTAGATATTGTTTAAAGTACTATAATATTTTCATTAATTATATTTAAGAAAAAAAGTTTTCTTTTGTTTTGTCATCTGGAATCCATTTTTATACTAACAGCATCACCCTAACTTTCTTCTGAGGAATCAAACCATTCATTCATTATATTTAAGTTTTTCTTAAATATAATGGATGAAAATATCTTAAAAGTTATAGACACTGTAGATGCTGGGTGCTCAGTAATGAGGAAAAAAATATCCCTCAAGAAGCTTGTAGTCCACCACATCCAGTATAATTCTCTGCTATGATGTAAATGTCTCTAGCTACATTGTTCAATGTATTAACCACTAGCTATATGTAGATATTATGTGTGTGAAATATGGATAGTGAGATTTTCTTTTTAATTACAAAATAATTTTAATTTGAGTTCCCACATGTAACTTGTGGCTACTACTTCTATATTGAAATGCAAAGTATTTCAATCATTTTTTTTTCCTCCTTAAACTTCCAGGCCCAGTGCATGAAATTTGTGTGGGGTGTGGGGTCCCTCAGCCAAACCTACACCCTCTCCAATCCTGGACCCCTCAGGAGAGGCCCAACTGCCAGTTTAGGCCCAATCCCTGCTAAACTGACAATTGGCCATCCCTCTCACAATCTGGGACCACTGGCTCCTAATCGTTCATCTGCCTGCCTGCCTGATTGCCCCTAACCACCTCTGCCTGCCAGTCTGATGCCCCTAACTGTTCCCCTGCTGGCCTGATCACCCCCTAACCACCTCTGCCTACCAGCCTGATCGCCCCCTTACTGCTCCCCTGCCAGCCTGATCACCTCTAACTGTCCTCGCCTGTTGGCCTGATAGCCCCTAGCCACCTTGCTTTGGCCCTGCCACCATGGCTTTATCCAGAAGAATGTCCAGAAGACATCTGGTCTAATTAGCATATTACCCTTTTATTAGTATAGATATGCCTATGAATCACCCATAGATCTTATTAAACTACAGATTTTGTCTCAGTAAAGTCTGATGTGGGATGGAGGGTCTCCATTCCCAGGTGATTGTGAAGTGGCTGGTCCATAGACTACACTTTGATAAATAATCATCAAACTAAATACTAATGTTCATAAATACATAATATGCTAAAACCAATAAGGAGAACAGGTTGAAAGAGAATTAAAAGAACAGGATTTAGAACGAAATTTAAATTGGAAATGCATCATAAAAGGCCTCAATGGAAAGGTGTTCCTGGAGGTGAAACCTGTAAGATGCCTGTGAGCTCACCCAAAGGGAAGAGCAAGGGGAAGCAATATCAGAGGAGCAGGATTGGCTGAAAAGGTCTCTGAAAAGTTTCTCTGATAAATAGGCTGGTCAGCAGTAATACTGGTATCATTACCTTCAGCTGCCTCTTATCCATCCCACCTCTTGTACTCCCTGCCACATTCTGATAGGTGAACCTCTTGTGTCCCCATAATTCATTGTATATTTCCCCATCATAATCATTAACACTTTGAGTTGAAATGTCCCCTCTGTCTGCTCCTCATTAAGCTATTAACTCTTAATACATGTATTTTAATTTTCTGGATCCTGACATGGCATTTCAGAAATGTTTGTGTAACAAATATAAAGCCAACAAAAATAATATATTTGTTTGGTGGTGGTGAGGTGTGTGCGATGAAGGATGTATATATACTGTATATAGAAATGTATGCAGCATTTTTCTCCCAAATAGATTAGAGATATTTTTTGGAATAGAGCCAAGCCACTCATGGCCTCTCCATTACTTTTAGTTTTACAGCAGGGGATCGATTTGATTTTGACAAGCATTAATTAATTTCATCTCTGGGGGATAATGGGAAATGTAGACTTATGCTGTTGGCACCAAGGTTATCTGTTTTATTGGTTTTAATGTTCTGCCCCACTGTAGACATAAAGCATGCAGCAAAATGCACAGTTGCCTCCTCATTAACTGTAAACAGTGTATTTCAGATTTGTCAAGCATACATATTTATTTTTACATCTAGGCATTTTTACTTATCTTCCTTGTGAGTCTGTGAAGTTTGTGCCAATAAATTAGAAATGCACTAACTAGTCTGAAAAGTATGACACTCAGGAAATTTTATTGATTTCATAATTTACTGCACCTTTTGGTTAATTACAAGTTCAGTCTAGCTTGGTATGCTTTCAAGTCTGCTGTTCATCATAAATATGGAATCTCAGTACTTACTCTCCCTACATCTTTGGCAGTTCTGCATGAAGTCAAAGGTGTAATAGCTACAATGCCCAGAAACTCTCACATGTTTAATTAAACTATTAATCTACTTTTATCTTTGACACTAGAAAGTAGGCAGTATTGAGTGTTCAAAGTTCTTAAATGCATTTACTCACCAGGATGTTTTTAAACCCTGTCTTCAACAATTTTACAATGGCAAGTCTTTTCAAGGCAATTTAAAAAATTGTGAACGTTGGAGGAATTACTGTGCCAGCTAATAAGAAAGTGTATTTTTTATAATGATTCATGCCGTTGTTTCCTGACTAAAGCACTTTAATGAAAACAAAAAATTGAGGCTTACTAAAGGTTCAAAAGTTGTAGTAGGACAATCAGCAACAGCCTGGGAAGGCCTATTGTTTTAAAAGCATGTAGATGGCCTTGGCCATTGTGGCTTAGTGGTTCGGGCATCATGTACTACACCAAAGGGTTGCAGGTTCAGTCCTAGTCAGGGCACTGGCCTGGATTGCAGGTTCCATCCTGGTAGGAGGCATGAAGGAGGCAGCTAGTAGATGTATTGCTTCCATCTAGATGTTTCTCTCTCTCTTTTTCTCCCTCTTCTGTCCACTCTCTTTAATAATCAATATTAAATATATTTAATTTTTTTTAACTAAGAAAAAACCTGTGGATGATCATTAGAACAGGAGTTATCTTTGTTATGTAACCCATAAGAACTTGCTGAGAACAAGTATAAGCTCTTGTGGCAGCAATGACATTTTAAGTAGTCAGGCCTAGTATTGTATTCCTTATCCCAAAGGAGCCTCGAAACTTGAGTCTTCAGAAACATGTGTATCTGCAAAGCTTTAATTAGGATAACAAGATTCTTATGTGTCTGTCTTTTTTCTTTACTTTGAATCAACTGGTAGTAATCTACTACATGTGATCTGCAATTAAGGAAGCAATTGCTTCTTTTTATTCTATTTCCTGTGCTCCTTTTATAACTCCTCCTTTATTGAAGGAATCTGCACTTTGTGTGCCTCCAAAAAAGGCTGTGAAAATATGACACCATGTCCCTGGCCTTAACTTTAACAATGAATAAGAGTCATTTGAGTCATGCATTTGAACATTTTACTTTAAAAATCGCTTTAGACAGGCATAGCCCATGTAAATAGTGATTATAAACCCACTGTGTTTCTAGAAAGTTAGAACACTATTATAAGTTCAAGTTTAAAAATCTATTTTTCTTCCCTGCTTTGTTACAGAATATAACCAAAAATCAAATCTATTTGCAGGTTGGTCATATATTTTGGAATTGCCCAAAGGAATAAAAGTTAATTTAGACACTCAATATATCTTACTTCCTACCCTACCTCTAATCTAAATAATCAAAACCACAACTGTTTTTACATTACGGAGCAGCTGAAGCTGTATATTTCAGTTTGTTTTATTGTATTTTAAGTTTTTGTACTGCATTTGCTCTGAGTTTTCCATGTATCTTGTTAAATGTGAGCAGCTTCCTCAACAACAAGTCATTTCAACTGACATTTTTGGTTTATGTGCAGCATTTTACAACCTATGCATCAGAGCCATAACTTTATAATTTGAGATTCCAGATACCTTAGTTATTCATCTTTATTAGATGTTTCTATCTACTATTTTACTGAACAGCAAGTCCTAATACTGAAAAATAAAGAGTCTAGTTTCTAGTTTGGCAACAATAACAAACAGAAAATAAATGAACTGCATTGGGTTTATTTGCTTGATGTGGGTGCAATTTGGGTCAATCTTTTGAATTAATATGGAATATTTGCACAATGTAGAATATAAAAATGGTGAATTTGAAGCATTTGTATCATTCCGGTGCTTCAGAATTAAAATTATTAATTTGAAAAGATAATTATCATCCATATTTATACTTAAATTGGTCTTACATAGACATTTTTGTGTGATGTGAGAGTACATAGATATTAAAGGCTAATATTTTGCTTTGGAGAATAACTGTTCTTTTTGAACTATTGTAGTAATCTCTTTATAAATGTTGAATTTTATACTACATAAGCAAAACCTTGTAGGCTCTCTTTCTTTTCTTACTATCCTGAGATTTTAAAAATCTCTAGGAAATGTAGAGAGCAACCCTATTGACATTATATGACCCCCAGAAAGTAAATCATTAATTGTGGAATCTAGGCTTAAGGAATATTGTATTAAGGGAGTAGCCTGTTGACTTCTACATGCACTTCCCCACAAAGGCAGGTTTAGGTAGCATGGCAGGTAAGCCTGAGTAATGTGCCTGCCTGCCTACATCAAGACCATTAGCAATGGCTGCTGCTACCAGCAACAGTTGTGAATAGAGGTGAGGACATTGGACATTTTGTGGTTGTCCAAAAACTCAGCCTTCCGTGAGTTGAGGGAATATTGTGAAAGCATAAAATTGAAAGAAAAACAAAGTTGTCTGTTGTATAAACACTGAATTAAACTGTGGTATAATCTTAACTAGCCACTACCTGTGAGCTGAGACCCACTGTGAATCTGGAAATAAGCAAGCATCCAAAGATAGAAAGCTTACTATATGTCTATAATGCAAAATAATAATAATATCTTGTTTTAATGTCTTCATCAAATATTTTTTTAATGTCAACAAGATTTTGTTATGTGTGTCATAAGATTAATGCAAACAGATATGGGGCTTAAAAAGACTATGGAGATAAAATGAGTGATGACATCATAAGAACAGAACATATTGACAATTTTAGGGTAGTAAAAAAAAGCTGAAAATGAGGCAGAAATATTAATTATATTAAAAAACAATTTAGGAGCTTTGGGTAATGTTTTTTTTTAATAAAACATCATATTATACTCTCCAAGGTGCCATCCAAGGGCATATACATTATTCTATCCAATTCTGTAAGAAAGACAAGTAACAAAATCTGGTTGCTATCTCAGTTAAGTAATGACTCAGTGTCACATTTTAAGATGCTCCCAAGTATTTGGGAAAAGAGTGAAATCATGGCCACTATGGTCTTCTTACCTAATTAAAGCACTTGATCTCCTAGTCTCGGTTTAACACTTGACATCAACATGGGTTTCTTCATGTGTAATTTGTAGATTTTATCTTTTACATATCCACCTTTGGCATTGTTTTAATGCTCAAACAGTTACAAAAATTATTGATGAAGTACAAAGTGCTAATCAAAATCAGGGTGGCCCAATGATAGGTGAAAACCAGTGCTACTCAGAAACTATCCTGGACCTCTTTCAATAGGCAACCCCTACAATTTTGGCCTTAGTTTGTGCTTTCTGGAAATAGCTATACCAACTCAGCCTTCCATGAAATCCAAATGAGATGTGAATGGAGGAGGAGATACATTTTTTCAACCCATTTAAAAGCAATTGCATCTTTTGTATTAGGTCAGATCTGATTTGTTTGGGGCTCCAAGTATATGAGTTAGTGTCCACTTTTATGTCAGAATAGTATCCCTTTCAACAGCAGGTTAGAAGTAGATGAATGGGATGCCTAACAGATTGCCCATCCTATCTAATAAAAGAAAAATATGCAAATGACCACACCTCTGCTACACCCACAAGCCATGCCCACCAGCCAATCAAAGCGAGCATGTGAATTAACCCAACCAAGATGGCTATGGCCACAGAGAGAGCAGGAGAAGGCTTGGGTTGCCCTGGGGATGGAAGAAGCCAAGATTTAGCAAAGCTTGGTGGTGGAGGCCTCCACTTAAGGCAACAAAGTTTCAATGGCTGTGGGAGCCGAAGGCTTGCTTCTACTCAGGTTACAAAGTTTCAATTGTAGAAGATAAATAAATACCAGATAACATGGCCTCCTCTTGGGTCTCTGGGGGGCGTGGCCAGCCTGCAAATCACCACAGGCCCCTCGCCCAGGCCGCTCCATGCCCCAAGAGAACACCTGCCCTGATCCAGGACCCCCTTCAGGGCAAACCAGTTGCCCCTCACCCATGCACCAAGCCTCTGTCCTATCTAATAAAAGAGTAATATGCAGATTGACTATCACTCCAACACACAAGATGACTGACTCCGTGTGGTCAAAAGATTTTGCCCCCATGTGGACACAAAATGGCCAACACAAGAAGGCTGGCAGGGGAGGGCAGTTGGCAGGGATCAGGGCTGCAGGGGAGGGCAGTTGGGGGGCAACCAGGCCTGCAGGGGAGGGCAGTTAAGGATGGCGAGGCCCACAGGAGAGGGCGGTTAGGGGTAAAGAGACTGCCAAGGGAACAGTTAGGTGTCAATTAGGCTTCAGGGGAATTATTAGGGGGTGATCAGGCTGGCAGGCAGAAGCAGTTAGGGGTAATCAGGAAGGCAAGCAGGTGAACAGTTGGGAGCCAGCAATCTTGGATTGTGAGAGGGATGTCTGACTGCCTGTTTAGGCCTGATCCTACCTGGACAGTTGGACATCCCTCAAGGGTGTCCCAGATTGGAGAGGAAGCAGGTTGGGCTGAAGGACATCCCCTCCCCACCATGCAAAAATTTCATGCACCGAGTCTCTAGTATTATATATTTTCCCATTGTTATTAAGGACATTGCCTGTCTTACGGCCACTTTGATTACATTTTTTTCATTTAAAATAATCATGTTCTTAATAAGTATTTTTTTATTGATTTTAGAGAGAGAGAGATGAAAACATCAAAGATGAGAGATAAATCACTGTTCTGCTGTCTCCTGCATGCCCCCCATTGGAAACGGAGCCCACAAATTGGGCATGTATCCTTGACCAGAATCTAACCAGGGACCTTTTAGTCCACAGGCTGATGCTCTATGCACTTAACTAAACTGGCTAAGGCTAAAATAATCAGTTTTATGCTGAAGCTTTTTAGTAAATTTATATGTTACACAAAGTGTGTAATAGAATAAAAATGGAGTTATAATGAGTCCAATGTTCAATTGCCACATGCTTCTTTTTTGTTATTAGAGATGGTATTGTGGATTTGGGGACTATGGACTTCAGTCATCTTTATGCATCTGCTCTTGGGTCATTTGCTTGGCCACTTATATCATTCACCAGGTGATGGATGTGGTAGCCATCCTTATACATAGAAATTTCAAAACTCTTGGTAATTTTAACTCATAATCTTAGCCTATTGTGTTATAAATTTTAACTTCAATAATAACACAGAGGCAATAGATCCTGTGGAAGTATGTATTTCATAAAGTATAGTCAATTATGGGACTAAGTAAGTACTGAGGTACTTGAGACATTTCAAAGTAAAGAGGATGATGGAGTTGTGTACCTCATAGTGTGTCAGGTGATTCAGGAATAATGAAAAGCTAAGTTCTGAGGAACAACAAAGAGAAGCACAAATGACAGAATGGAATCCACATTTTTAACAATTTCTTATTGTATTTGAGAATTTAACTGGAAATTTCTTTAGTCTTCAAAGTAGGAAAACAAATTAAAATCACACAGTAGTGTTCAGTTTGTTTTTCTGGAATGGAAATATCTCATAGGGAAATACTAATTGGTCAGGATAGATCTGTAAAACTTCCACAGAGATTGTAAGTATAATTAGTTTTTCTATAACCCTCTGCTCAATAATAGAGTCAGGATTAAAGGAGTGGTACAAAAATTGTAGTCATTGTTAAAATGCAAAGATTTTTTTTTATTTTTTCAAAAGGAAGTCTGCAAGTTTACTCAAGTTCCACTTATTATTACTACTAGAGGCCTGATGCATGAAATTTGTGCAAGAGTAGGCCTTCCTTTCCCCAGCTGCCAGCACCAGCTTTCCTCTGGCAACCAGGACCCGGACTTCCCTCGCAGCCCTGGCTTTGGGAGGATGTCTGGTCCAATTACCATATTATGTTTTTATTATTATAGATTATTCTATATGAAATCAGCGAGAGAATTTGTTTTTAATTCCACATGTTGCTCTATTGGCCACACAGGTAGAGTTTTATCAAACAAAGAGATTTAAAATTTTATTTTCTTATCATACTTGACTATCAAATATATAACCCTTTCCTATAACTCTTTATTTTATTTTTTACTAGAGGCCCAGTGCACAAAATTCATACATGGGTAGGGTCTCTAGTGGCTGCCTGCTGGCCGAAGCTTCCCTTCTCCTGGCCACCTGCTGTTGCTACCAGCTGGGGCAGGGCCAGCCAGGGACCAACCGCCCATGGTTGATCAACCAGCCCCACCCATGGTCAAACTCTGGTTGAGGGGATAATTTTCATATTAGGCTTTTATTATATAGGATTGAATGTATTGGGGTGACATTGGTTAATAAAATGATAGATCTCGTATGTGCAATTCTATAATACATCATCTGTATATTCTATGTTCACCACCTCAAGTCAAGTCTCATTTCATCACCATTTATCCCTTTCTTACCCTCTTCTATCTCCCACTTTCCCCTGGTAATCATGCTGTGTCTATGTCTATGAGTTTTTTTTCTCCTTTTTTTTTCTTAACCCTTTCATCTTTTTTGCTCCCACCCCAAACCTCCTAATTTTTGACGGTTGTTACTCTGTTCTCTGTATCTATGAGTTTGTTTCTAATTTATTAATTTATTTTGTTCATTAGATTTTACATATGAGTGAAATCACATGGTACTTGTATTTTTCTGACTGGCTTATTTCACCTAGCATAATAACCTCCAGGTCTCTCTGTGATGTCAGGTAAGATTACCTTCTTTTTCATAGTTGAGCAGTACTCCACTGTGTAAATGTATCACATCTATTTTATCCATTCATTCTCTGATGGGCACTTGGGCTGCTTCAAAATCTTGGCTATTGTAAGTAACCCTGCAAGGAACATAGTGGTACATACATTCCTTTGAATTAGTGTTTCAGGTTTCTTTGGATATATTGCCAGAAATGGAATTGCTGGGTCATAAGGCAGTTCCATTTTAATTTTTCAGGAAATTTTATACTACTTTCCACAGTAGCTCCACTAATTTGCCTTCCTACCAATAGGACAGGAGGGTTTCCTTTTTTCCATATCCTCACCAACACTTGTTGTTTGTTGATTGATTTATTGATGATAGCCATTCTGACATATGTAAGGTGATATCTATCATGGTCTTAATTTGCATTTCTTTAATGATTAGAAACATTAAGCATCTTTTAACATATCTGTTAGCCATCTGTATGTCCTCTTTGGAGAAGTTCCTAATCAGGTCATTTGCCCATTTTTAATTGGATTTTTTTGTTTTTGTGGTGTTGTGTTGTATAAGTTCTTTCTAAATTTGGGGTAATAACCCCTTATTAAATACATCAGCAAATATGTTTTCCCATTTAGTGGATTTCCTTTCCATTTTGTTGATTGTTTCCTTTGCTGGACAAAAAGTTTTTAGTTTGATGCAGTCCTATTTATTTTTATTTCCTTACCCAAGGAGATATATCAGAAAAACTATTGCTATAAGAAATGCCTGAATTTTACTGCCTATGTTTTCTTCTAGGATTTTTATGGTTTTGAGTCTGATATTTAAGTCTTAAATCCATTTTGAATTTATTTTTGTGTTTGGTGTAAGAAGGGGTTTCGTTTCATTTTTTACAAGTATTGATCCAGTTTTCCCAACACCATTTATTGGATGGACTGTCTTTACCCTACTGTGTGTTTTTGCCTCCTTTGTCAAATATTAATTGACCATAAAGGTGTTGGTTGATTTCTGGGTTCTCTATTTTGTTCCATTAATTTATATATTTTTTTTTTGTTTTTATACTAGTACCATACTGTTTTGACTACTTTTTTATCATAGTTTAATATAAGATAGTGTAATTTCTTATAGCATTTTCTTTAATGCTTAGTGTTAAAGCATCCTATGCTTAATCGCTTTCTGTCTTTCCTATCATGATGAGGAATAAAAAGAGATCATTGTCTGAAAATAAGTACCTTGTTGGTAAAAGTGAGTTTAAGTTGACAAACTTCATCTTTTTGTTATTCTGTATTCTGAAAATAATTTACATTAGTCATCTTGTAGAAACTGTATACAATGTCCTCCTTGCTATGATATCATTCCCTGGTAACAATGTATTAAATGTTTCCTGCTAAAAGTGACCCCAGGAAATAGTAATTAACACCTTGTTGATTGTAATAATATAATCAGATATTGGTGAACAATTTTTTCCCAAATATTTTAAGTAACAGCATAAAACTGAAAGGCTATGCATTGCTTGTCTTAGAAAAGCAATATGGAATATGTTAGAATATCATGAATAAATGAACACTTTCATTTATGAGTTTTACATAGAAATCATTGAGTTTCCCTGCTCAAGGTGCAGCCTGCAATGTAGTTAATCTTCTTATGGCACTGACTATATAATGCAACATCTCCTTGGGCAAACTTTTGCATTAAAATATAGCATTTAAGCTTCTTTCCTCCACAAAGCAATGTGAGAATGAATTGTTCAATCTTTCTTTTTATAACATGCTGAAAATTATTAATAAATAACCAAGATGGTGATTTCTACTTAATATCTTTTTATAGTTCTTTGGGAAATATGATACAACTAGAGGCCTGGTTCATGAAATTCATGCACTGGAGGGGTGTCCTTCAGCCCAGCCTACACCCTCTCCAATTCGGGACATCCCCCTCACAATCTGGGACTGCTGGCTTCTAATAATTCACCTGCCTGCCTACCTTCCTGCCTGATTTCCCCTAACTGCTCCTCTGCCAGCCTGATTGATGCCTAATTGCTTCCCTGACATCATGATTGACACCTAACTGCTCCCCTTGTGTCCCAATCACCCCTAATTGCCTTCCCCTGCTGGCCTGATTACCCCCCACTGCCCTCCCCTGCAGGCCTAGTTGTCCCCAACTGCCCTCCCCTGCATCCATCTTGTGACAATGTGAGGGTGGCCATCTTGTGATGACATGGAAACGGCCCTCTTTTGGTGGCTCTCTTGTGATGATGTAGGGGCAGCCATCTTGTGATGTGAGGGTATGAGGGTTAATTTGCATATTATCTCTGTATTATATAAGATAATTGGGAAATGAAAGGAACCCTATATTGGTAACACAAAGATTCTGATCTCAGCATCGCCCACCATCTGTGTGCTCCTAAGAAAATCATTTACCTTCCCTCAACATTATTATTTTAAATATCAAAATGAATATATTAATTCAGTTACCTCCAGTTAACTTCCATTTTACACCATCTTTCTCCCTATAAGTATACGTTCACCCACGTATTGCTTCCTATTGCATTCTAATCTCTTATTTTAGGCTCCAAATAATTATGGTCCATCCCAAATCACCTTGTGATTTCTTCCTGTGTAAGAAAGCTCTCATCCTCACTACAGTCATATGTCAGCTCTCATTCTATAAGCAAAATTGAATGACAGGGAACAGCTATATCCTGAAAAATAGCTTAGACCTAATGATAGTCAATGGCTAGGTAAGACATAGGCCAAATCACATAGTGTAAAATGCTATTTCTGAAGAAAATTCCCCAGAGTCTTTAAAATGGTGAAGGAGATATTTTCTGATTAGAGGAAAATTGCTTTGCCAACTTGAAGTGAGTTTGCTAAGATAGCTCACACTCACCTGAGAAAACTATGTAGTACAAGGGCTGCCTCCTTATTTGTTACAAGGGTGTGTTCTTTTGAAATGGACATTCATTCTGAGTTATGATCCATATTCAGCTTAACCCAGAAGGTTTGATAGGATTTTTCAAAATAAAGAACTGTTGATAGAAAATTTCCCTGTGTCCTCTAGGTAATATCCATTGACTGTAAATTTTCCTTTGCACATGCCAAGTGAAAAAACTTTACTCCACCAGGAAACACCAGTATGCAGTTGAAAATAAAATACAACTTTTAAAAATTAAGATGTGGCCATTATTTTATTTCTTGACATAAAAGAAAATATTGAACACATGTGTTTATGCATAAATGTCAGACCATTCATAGCATTTTCATTTTGGTGCAAAAGAATAAATATTATGCACTTTTGGTGAAAGTGGAGGAAATTGCACAAATCTTGGGGGACACTAGTTATAAGCTCTTTGAAATTGTTAACAAAATGAACTCCAGAATTTGTGCTATACCCTCAAGAAAATAGATAATTTTAAAAATAAATCATAATGAGTAATATTATTATTCTCACTGACCATAGTGTAAGGGTAATTGATAAAACAGTCTCTGTGGTATGAGAGTTTTAATATATAACTGTAAAAATATTATAAATGTTTGGTAAAGAGTGAAGTACCATATTTATGAAGTATATTTCATGTGATGAGTAGCCACCTTTTACCTTGGGAGCAAAGATACTCTAATTAAATTTACTCAGTGAACATTTGCATTTTCTGACACTTAAAGAGAGAAGATAGCTTGGAGAGGAATAGTTTTATCTGACTTTTTATGTATTTTATTTGTGTGCCACCAAAGCTTTCAATGATATAAAGAGATGATTGGAACCTCCTCTGCTTGACCAGGAGATAAACACAGATGTCTGAAGGAAGTATATTAGGAATGTACATAAAGCCTGAAGGGATCAGAGATTTGAGAGGTCACAGAGATCTCGGAAAAGAAGGGCTTCCTAAAAGAAGTAATCTCTTGAATTTCTCCTAAGAATCTGGATTTCATTTAGTAGAAAGAGGCTTTCAAACAAAATCTATAAATATTAGTTAAAATGCTTGGAATTAGTTGTATATATACATATACTAGAGGCCTGGTGCATGAAATTCATGCATGCGGTGGGGGGGGGGGGACGCGTCTTGAGCCCATCCTGCAACCGCTCCAATCTGAGACCCCTGAGGGTTGTCCGACAGCCCATTTAGGCCCGATCTCAGTCAGACATCCCTCTCATAATCTAGGACTGCTGGCTCCAAACTGCTCACTTGCCTCTGCCTGATTTCCCCTAACTGTTTTTGCCTACCAGCCTGATCACTCCCTAACTGCTCCCTGGCTGTCCTGATTGCCTCTAACTGCCCTCCACTGCTGGCCCAGTCACTCCTAATTTCCCTCCCCTCCTGGCTTAGTCACCCCTAACTGCCCTCCCTGCTGGCCTGATTGCCCCTAACTGCCCTCCCTGCTAGCCTGGGCACCTCTAACTGCCCTCCCCTGCCACTCTTGTCCCAACTGTTCTTCCCTGCTGGCCCAGTCACCCCTAATTGGCCTCCCCTGCAGTCCTGGTCCCCCAACTATCCTCCACTGCAGGCCTGGTCCCCAACAACTGCTCTACCTTGCTGGCCTGGTCTCCCCAATATCCCTCCTCTGCCAGCTTGGTCACCCCCAATGCCCACAACTGCCCTTCCCTGCCAGCCATCTTGTGGCAGCCATCTTGTGTCCACATAGGGGAAGCCATCCTTGACACATGGCAGCAGCCATCTTGTGTCTTGGAGTGATAGTCAATTTGTATATTACTCTTTTATTAGACAGTATGTAAATATGTATAACTAGGGGTCTGGTGCACAAAAATTCATGCACTGGAGGGAGTCCTTCAGCCCAGCCTGTCCCCTCTTACAATCCAAGAGCCCTCAGGGAATGTCCTACTATTGGCCTAAGCTGCAGTCTGGCCTCCCACTGTAGGAGGTGACCAGGCCAATCAGGGGAAGGCACCAACCCCCATCACCCTGCTACTGCTGTGGCTAGCAGCAGGCCCTTGCTTCTTATCACTGGCCTGCTTCCTGCCTACTGGTAAGTGAGGGGTATCTGGTACCAGGCCAGCTGGGGGAGGTTCTGGGGGAGTTTGAGGCACAGCAGGTTGCACCCCATCCAGCCTCTGTGGAGACATAGCACCAGGACCAGGCCTACATCACTGCTTCTATGGCTGCCTCTGTGGAAGGAGCAGCACCACTGGACCAGCCTGCATCAGGGCCTCTCCTGTGGCCTCTGTGAAATGGTCCCTGGTTATGCACCAGCCTGTGCCACCACCTCTCCCCCATCACTGGCCCTCGGATCTTGCAGCCACCATGGCTGCCTGCCCTTGGCCCTCATAGCTACTGTGGCTTTGTCCACAAGGATGTCCAGAAGACACCTGGTCTAATTAGCATATTATCCTATTATTAGTATAGATTGGCTGATGGGACCCACTTGTAAATGATAATGTTTACCATGAAAATAAAATATAAAGCATAGATGTCCCTATAAACTCAGTTACAAAGTGGGTCTTAAACAGCTAACATAGAGAAAGATTGCTTATATGACAATGTATTCGTGCCACCTTCTAGTATTTTTCCAGAATAATACTTAAATTTTTACTTAATGCTTTAGAATTTTTTATAATTGGGTATTGTAATAATGCAATTAAATTTAACATATTTACCCAAGTATATAATATATGCTAAGTTCTATGCTAGGCACCAGAAATGTGGTAAAGATATGTTTTTCTTTTTCATCCATGAACTCAAATAGAACAGGGAGAACATGTTAAAGCTGTTCTGCCAGCCATGAGAACCTCATGCTTTGAACATACCAGATGATTCACTTTTGAGTAAACAACTCTAAACATGTTCATTTATCCTTGATTTTGCTCATGTGTTTATACACTTAGACTTCTAAGATTCAAAACTCCCTTATCTGCAATTACCATCTCTATGTGAATTTCAAAAGCCAATTTATAAATTCAAGTAAGAATTCCTAATATTTGCTTTCTGTTTTACTATAACTACTATCACCATCCCCAAAAGATATTGTCTCTACTACAAATTTATTTTTAACAGAAAAAATAAGTTATTGAAAAGAAAAATTACTTAGGTTAATAGCATAATATTTTTCTGCAACATGGTATTGTAAACAGACCACTATACATTGGCATACAGAATCTAAGAAGTAGGAAACTGTAAAAACAGTGCAGAAGGTTTTTTAAAAACATCAATATTTGAGGTGTATTTTGAAGGAGCTGTCTGATCTTGGAAGAGGGGAATATCAGGGAGGAAACAAGCAAAAAAAAAAGGATAGATGAGCAATGAGCATCCTTTGAAATGGGAAGAATCTTGGATGCCATAGAATATGGCTTATATCCCTCCAAATATAAATTTAAAAAATGGTCTAAATCAGTGATCGGCAAACTCATTAGTCAACAGAGCCAGATATCAACAGTACAACAATTGAAATTTCTCTTGAGAGCCAAATTTTTTTAAACTTCTTCTAACACCACTTCTTCAAAATATATTCGCCCAGGCTATGGTATTTTGTGGAAGAGCCAGACTCAAGGGGCCAAAGAGCTGCATGTGGCTCGCAAGCTGCAGTTTGCCAACCACTCGTCTAAAATATGGGAGAAAATGAAAATGCCTGTTTTTATTGAGGCATGTAAGATGCACAAATTTTCTGAAAGTGAATTTGACCCACATTTGTTCAAAGAGTTGTTTTTTCTCAGTGAGTTCTATGTCATATGAATGTGAAAAGAGAAAGACATAGATTACAGCCAAAATATAAAAAGAAATGTCAGTGGTTAATAATGCCTTTTACTAAACAGGTAATGTCAACCTCTGACATTTACCACATGGTGAATTGTTATGAATACAAGTGTCATTGAGCACTGAACACAGGCTAGTCACTATACTGGACACTAGGGGGACATTGCTCACCAGGTCCTACCTCTCAAACCTGAACTTGTAGAGTAGAGTCATATAATACACTTAAATAGTAAGTTAGATAACAGATTTTGATGAGATCTGAAATTCGTGCATGGGGATGGGGATGGGGGTGGGGGCGTAGCGGTGGAGTGGGGAAGGGTGTCCCTCAGCCCAGCCTCCACCCTCTCCAATCTGGGATCCCTCTCACAATCCAGGACTGCTGGATCCCAAATGCTCACCTGACTGCCTTGCTGATTGCCCCTAACTGCTTCTGCCTGCCAGCCTGATCACCACTCCCTGCCCACCTGATTAATGCCTAACTGCTCCTCTGCCAGCCTGATTGCCCCTAACTACCCTCTCCTGAAGGCCTGGGTCCCCCCGCCCCCCTCGTCCCGCAACTGCTCTTCCCTGTAGGCCTGGTTGCCCCCAACTTCCCTCCTCTGCCAGTCTGGTCACCCCCAACTGCTCTCCCTTGCAGGCCTGGTCCCTCCCAACCGCCCTCCCCTGCTGACCTAATCACCCACAACTGCCCTCCCTTACAGACTTGGCCCCACCCAACTTCCCTCCCCTGCTGGCCATCTTGTGGCAGCTCTCTTGTATCTACATGAGGGCAGCGATCTTGTATGTTGGAATGACAGTCAATTTGCATATTACTCTTTTATTAGAAAGCATAGAGGCCTGGTGCACAAGTGGGGGCCAGCTGGTTTGCCCTGAATTGTGTTCTGGATCAGGGTGAGGGTTCCCTTGGGGTAGGGGGCAGCCTGGGTGAGGGACCTATGGTGGTTTGCAGGTTGGCCACACCTGCAACCCAAGTGGAGGCCCTGGGATCTGGGATTTATTTATCTTCTATAATTGAAATTTTGTAGCCTTGAGCAGAGGCCAAGGCAAGCCAGAGTGGTCAGGAAGCTTGGCTTCCTCCATCTCTGGGTAAGGGGGAGGGAGGCGGCGGGTGGGCACACCAAGCCTCCTGTTTGCTCCATGGCCGCAGCCATTTAGCTTGGGTTAATTTGCATACTTGCTCCTGATTGGCTGTTGGGCGTGGTTTGTGGGCCTAGCAGAGGTACAATTTGCATGTTTCTCTTTTATTAGTGTATATATACATACAGTGGTACCTTGAGATACGATTTTAATTCGTTCCGTAACCTTGAGGCGTGGGAAACTATAAGAGGCTTGAGTCTCGGTAAACTGGTGGGTTGTGTGCAGCTGGCCGATCCACGCGATTACTCTTATCTCAAATGTTTCTCATATTTCAAAGCAAAAATTGATGGCTCATATCTCAAAAATCTCATATGTTAGGGCACTCGTATCTTGAGGTACCACTGTACTAGAGACCCAAAGCATGAAAATTGTTCAATAGTAGGCTTCCCTCTGACACCTGGGATCCAGGCTTCCTAGAGTCTGTTGGAATTGGATCAAATTCCTACTGTCCACTTGATAACTGAGTGATCATAGAAGTAGCCTCCATTTCTTATTCTGTATAATGGCAATGCTAACACCTACCTCTTAGATTACTTGTAAATTCATACATCTATCCCTTTATTCAAATTTCCACTAATCAATTTATTCATCCATCCACCAAACACTTAATAAGCTCTTACCATGTGCCAGGAACCATTTTCAGCATAAAACTGCTGTCCTCTGCGTACTGCATCCTCGGGGAAGCAGTCATTGACCAATTAACAAATCAATACAGACTAGAAAGTTAGTGACAAGAGGTGTGAAGAAAGCACAGCCATGCTGAGGTCATAAGAAGTCAGGGAAGGTTTCTCTGAGCAGGGATGTACTCAAGGATTAAATAACACTTAACATGTACTTAGCACAGTAATTGACACCATTACTGACTTGTGCAATCCTGGAAAAAGGAGAGTGGAATGCAGATATTTGTAATGCTTAGGATCACTGTATTGCCTAGAGAAAACTTCAGCTGTTAAGAGTTCTTTCCTCCCACTGGCTGCATTATGACAATCTCTGGGTGCTTTAGTATATATCATGAATCCAACTGCTATTTCTATGAATCTGTGCTTACCAAACAACTTCTAATCACGATTTACCTTCCCAGGTAAACCTTCCCACCTGGAGGGAATATTCCAATCACATAGATGTCAAATACTCAGCTTCAGTTCTTAGCTGTTTCTCATTATACATTGATACAGAGACGCTCTAATTATGATTTTGTTCCCTGTGTAGCTTGGCCACATAGAGTGAATATATTGATCACATGGACTTTGATTATCCCAGTTGCTGTGACAGCTCTTTCTCATTATAAGTTAGGCAACTGATAATCCTGATTGAATACATTCACCTTCTGAACTTAGGTAATGTTAGTGCCTGGCACATAGTAGGCACTCAATGAACATTGATAGATTAGTGGATTGTGACTTCTCTAAGGCTCATGGCAAACATCAGACTTTCAAGGGTAAATTCACTGAGGGAACAGTGGAGGGAATGATGAATCCTACTTTGCAGGGTCTCCCAGGAGCCAGCCCCTCTCCCAGGCATGCATGGACTGAGAATGTGGGCTGATTTTTTCTACCAACCATGGCTTTGAATTCCTGCTTCAAACCTATTCTGGGATTGAGAGGAGGAATTGGGAAATCCAGTAGAGTGACCACAAGGAAAGAACTCTGCTCCTTCACTCCAGGTAAGTCCTGCTGCCAGGCAAATGTAAGACTACTGGTCCTAAATACAGTTACAGTCCTGGAAGCGATGTTTTTCCCTCACCTCCAGACGCTTGGGAGCCCAGAGGTCACAGGGTGCGGGCAGGGACCCTGTTGTGGGACCCACTTGACTACTGTTGATGAGAGGCAATACAAGGCCTCTTAGTCATGATGGTAATATGACATATGTTTCAACAGGCACTGCCTTTCATACTTGACATATAACATTTCACTTACTTTATCCACACTGTAGGCCATTGTGTAAATTAGCTGAAAACCTCTCTTCCCTTTCATTCACTCACTTTTTATTTTGTTTAATGAAATTTTCTGGCTTTTTGGCTGAAAATTTGGCATGAATCTATTGGTTTCTCTATGAATTTCAGCCCCCAAATCTTTTCTTATCTCTCTGAATTTCACCCCAAGAGACATCATCTTGCATCCTATTAGGTCTGTGGGAGTATTTTGCTTTTGCTACTGGCTGATTCATTCTTCCTGTGACTCAGTTTATATAACCCTTCTTGAGGAAAGGACTGACTGAGATGTATATTTCTCTACTGTCCCATTTCACCCCATTCCCACATTCACTACAGGCCCTTCAGTCTACGAGCCACATGCAGCTCTTTGGCCCCTTGAGTGTGGCTCTTCCACAAAACACCTCAGCCTGGACAAGTCTATTTTGAAGAAGTGGTGTTAGAAGAAGTTTAAGTTTAACAAATTTGGCTCTCAAAATAAATTTTAATCATTGTACTGTTGATATTTGGCTCTGTTGACTAATGTGTTTGCCGACCACTGGTCTATGAAGCTGAGCAGAACCTGGAAACATCAACTCTACCCAGTCAAAAAATAATTTGAGAACACTGAGTACACATAAATGAGACTCCATTGTTGAAAGTAAGAAACCAGCCAAAACCGGTTTGGTTCAATGGATAGAGCATTGGCCTGAGGACTGAAAGGTCCCAGGTTCTGTTCTGGTCAAGGGCATGTATCTTGGTTGTGGGCACATCCCCAGTAGGGAGTGTACAGGAGGCAGCTTATTGATGTCTCTCTCTCATTGATGTTTCTGGCTCTCTATCCCTTTCCTTTCCTCTCTGTAAAAAAAATCAATAAAATATATTTAAAAAAAAAGTAAGAAACCATCACTGTTTTCTACCAGGTCACATTATCACTTTTTTTTCTTGACTACGTGGCAGTTCTAGCAAGGCCAAATATATAAGATTACATGTGAGGCATATTTATTATTAAAAAATTAAATGTTTTTAACTCTCAGTAATTATACATTTAGGGTTTTTGGTTGTATTTTTTTGTGTGTGATGTGTGTGTGTGTGTGTGTGTGTGTGTGTGTGTGTGTGTGTGTGTTTGAGAGAGAGAGAGAGAGAGAGTTGGCCTTAAGTTATTTTTCTCTAAAAAAAAAATTGCAGCTGTGTTAGATTAGTTGTTTTCAAAGTCTTTTAGGTGGTCAAATGCCTGCAAACCATGGGATGCTTTATGGGATACTATGAAATTTTAACACCGAAAGCTAGACTTAAAATAGCCAAACTATAATTTGTGACATCTCAAGTACTTTTTTATATGTGATTCTAATAGAGGCAAAAGTTAGCACATATGGAGATGTAATTCATTCACCTATTCATCTATCAAAGAAGTGTTCTTGAGTATCTGCAGAAATGTTTCTCAAAGTAGCCTTTATCAGAGTCACCTATAGGGCCTATTAAAATATAGCATGCTGGGCCTCATCCAGCATTTTAACAAATTCTCAGGTAATGCTGATATGGGTGCTGCTGGTCTAGAACCATACTGCCAACCACTGACATACTCTATTTTAGTTCAGGAATTGAAAACCAAAATCCATGGGGCAAATCTAGCCCATACTTCTTTTTATAATTTATTTTTTTAAATTGGAACACAACCACAACCATTAATTCACATGTTGTCTGCAGCTGCCTTTGTGATCTAAGGGCAGACTTGAGTAATTGGGACAGAGACTATAGGACTATGAGGCCTCCAAAGCTTAAAATATTTACTATCTCTTTATAGAAAGAGGTTGTAGATTGGGTTAGCTGGATAAACTTGTACAAAATTATAATACAGTTTTATTCTTATGAAGCTTACATTCCTTTAAAGATGCTCTTTTGCATTCATATTTCCATAACTCTAACTCATATCCCAATCTCTTCAAGTCTTTTGGATTATAGTACTCTTGAAAATGGACGTAAGCTCCCACTGTTTTCTCCCTGTAGTGTTTTATAGATAGCATTTTCAGAATAAATACCCTAAATGTAGCTATTAAATGATGATTATTTCCAGAAAAAAAATACTGTTATTCCAATTTTTCCACATTGCAACACCAAACCAATACCATTTCTTCATCTACCACCTGAGAGTTCCCAAAGATATAGGTGCTGCATTGACCTGCTCAGAAATGGGGACAGTAGTGAGTTTCACCAGCAGGAATATCACATTTCTGCCCCCTTGCTGTTTTTCTTCCTGACCCACTTCACTCATTTAATTTTCCTGTTGGCCCTTGGAGGCATCTGAGCTTGCAATCCCAGGTCTATAAACTCTCCAATAGGACCATTCCTGTTTATTTACCATCTTCTAAATTACTTATTCTGTTTTTGTTATTAGTAGATTATCATTTGTATTATTTGTATTATTTATTTCGAATATTAGCTATTAAGTACGTATAACCAATATTCTCAAAAATTGCTCTCTTAAAGCAACATATTGTTTTTACCTCGCATTTTTATCTCACATTTTCTGTGAGGCAAGATTTGGGAAGTGGCTTATCAAGGTGACTTTTACTCAGTGTCTTTCATGAGATCAAGGTTAAGATATTTATCTGGATTGCAGTAATCTCAAGGTTCAACCCAGACTATAGGATCAGCCTGTAGCAGATAGTCCACAGTGCAGCTGGCAATTATTGGCTATAGGCTTCAGTACCTTACCATATGGGTCTCTCCTTTCCATGACATGGAGGCTAGCTGTTCCCAGAGCAAGTGAGCCAAGAAAGCAAGGCAGAGTCCACAGTGTTTTTAAGATGTAGCCTCAGAGGTCACTTCATCATTTCTGCATCATCTTATTTGTTACATAGATCAGTCCTAATCAAAATGGAAAAGGATGACATAGAAGTATGAATATCTGGAGGTGAGAACTATTGGAGGACATTTTTAAGCCAGGATGCTGCATAGTTTCAACTCTCTCTTACTCTAGGCATGAAATTAGCCTTCAACATTTTCTCCCTATCTGGAATGTTCTCTCACTCTCTCTCTTTTTTTTTCTTCCTTGTCTCAAACCATCTCTCAGTGCTTATCTTGGTCCCATCTTCTCTGCAACATCTTCTCTGACTTCTTTTGCCTGAAGAAATTGCATCTTCCTTTGTTTTCTGGCCTCATTATTCTTATCACATACTTTAGCAGTTACTCATACATAGGAAGTGATTCATATTCACAAATAAAATAGTCTAAAGAGCTCAGCTCTTTCTGAGTCAGGAAATCCTTTAATACTACTACAAAAACCTGTGTGAATCATTGAAAAAAATACCCTTAATTTGAGATTGAACTGTGTTATACATGTATTATGAGTAATATTGTTATGGTGCATTTGATATACTTAAGAAGAAATCAGTATCTACCACAGCAGTGTCATTTAAACCTAAATAGCTATAGGAATCATGTAGGGATCTAGTCAAATGCAGATGGAGATTTAGTAGGTAGAGGACAAGGTCAAGATTCTGCTTCTCTAACCAACTCCCAGATGATGCTGATGCTCTTGATCTATGAAACACATGAAGTAGCCATGTACTGGAACATGGGCATACAATAGGATATGAATTGTACATAGCTTGGAAGAGAGAATCAGTTAAGAGATTCATGGCCATGTTCAATTACTACAATTGGCAAGGCATAAATATTTAAAATCATGAATCACCCAAATATTTATTTATTGTTCTATGGTGCTGTCCACTATTTTTACACAACCATATATGTCTTACATCCTCTAGTCTTGATTATAAGTTGCTCTGGGTTGAGTACATTCATGTTACCCCAGAATTGAATCATAGTTCCTTTTCCTGAGCAGGTTCTCAATACTACCACTTGATTGCTCTGCAGCTAATTCTCAGCCAGCCCTGCATTAACACCCATCATACTTTGCAAGATTTTCTCTTCTCAAAATATTTTAGTTTTTAGTATGGGCATCTCAAAATGCCTTTTCACTATAAATATGAGTTTACTTATTTATAATCCCTTATAGTACATAAAGAATCCCTCACAATAAAAATTATAATTAATTTACTAAATTAAAATAAAATGATCAAATTAATAGAAAATAATGTAATCAGATTAATGGAAAAATTATGATGCAGAGCTATACCCCACACCAATTAAGTCAGAATCTTTAAGTCTGAGCCAAGGTAAAGATAATTTTAAAGCTTCCCAGGTAACCCCAGCATAAATAAATTTGAGGACCACTATTTTAATTCATATCTTACTAGATTTTATAATAGATTGATTATATTTTTATTACTGTGCCCCCAAAGCATATTTTTACAATATGTAAAATATTAATGAAGACCAATTCAGAGAAAATTTTTGCTTTTTTTTCTTATAGGATGTCATTGTATAAATTAATGTATAGTATAGATAAATTATAGTAATTTTTGTAATCTTAGAATAATCTAATCTTTTCTTAAATGTGCACAATTTCTTAATCAGACAGCTTACTGATGTAAATTGTACCTTTTTATTTTTAAACACACACATCAAATTATTTTTGCCAAATTATCCTGGCCATCTTAAAGTGTAAAACATTTTGTAAATATTTTGTATCTGGTACTCAAAATTAGTCCCACTTCTAAATAGGACATTGTTAAATGCCTGTCTTATAAATGTTAACATTATAGAAACATCTCTATGTCATTTAGGAGCGTCAGAGACTCAATGTCAGAGACTTGTAAAGGTCAAATAAAGCAGCATGCAATACAGTTGACAGAGGCCTCAACAGTCAGAATACCTGGCAATTCTTTGAAGCTCTGCCTCTCAAGAGCTGTGCAACCCTTGACAAGTCGGTTAACTTCTGCTGGTCTCCAATATATCACTTGTAAAATGAAAGAGTTGAAGTGAAGGCATATAAAATTCTTATAGCTAGAAAAGTGTAAGGTGAAAGAGCAATGCACTTTTAATGCTTTTAAGTCAGGTACTGTGTGAAGTGATTTAAAATAATTCTCATGGAACTCTCAAAATGATTCTATAGGAGAAATTCAAGTGAACAGACACAAAAGTCACTAGATTGTTAAATTAAGCTGACGAAAAATCAAGTAACATAGACTAAAAAGACATGAATTAATTTGATTCTGTTTCTCATATAAGAAGGGAATTTTAAACATAACTAATTCCAACCATTTTGTTTTATAGATGAGGAAACTGAAGCCTAGAAAGCGCAAGTGACTTACTACTATTACTGACACATAAAGTCCTATGTTACTAGTGGAGGGATATTTGTTCAGTTTAATAGTACAATCTAATTCATCTCAGAGCTTTATCATATTGTAATTCCAAATGCTATTCTGCACAGAGGAAGAGTTGACTCTGAGCTATATATTCATGTTAATTCAGAATCTCTATAGCTAGCATGTCAGCAGGATTTTCAGAAGGGGCCTATCATGTGATCCATGGGTCCTAATGTTACAAATCCAGATTGGCATGCCAAGAGTTGCTGTCATTGGTACCATCTAACTTGGATATTTTGTGGTTGGATTCATAAAAGTTGTTATCCCTCTAGATGAAAAGCCCTGCCTGCTGCTTCCACTGCCCTAAAAGTTAAAATCAGTAATTTATCCCTAATATATCAGCACTGTAATTCACATAAATAAGTACATATAGTCACACATAGTAAATTACACAGAAATATCACTGGATCTATGCAGTTGTCTGACTCTGGGTAAAGGAATTGATTGTGAAGACCTAAGATAGTCACTCTTAAAGACTGGTCTAGGGAGTAATTGATTGGATATCATGGCACCAGAGGTAGTGAAGCGATGCCCAAGTGAGATCTATAGATCAAGGCCTGACAACTCTTACTAATGATTGTGGTACTCATCTAGTTAGTCAACAAAATTAACCAGTAATCACTATTCTCTCTATCTTATGCCAGGCACTTGTTAGATACTGGGAATATGGTCATGAACAGAACTGCTCATGCCCCTGAGGCATTTATATTCTAGAGGAAAGATAAAGAAACCAAAAAATGTTTACAAAACTTAAAAAAAAAAGCAGGACCACATTAGGTAGTGACTAGTGTGATGAGGCAGATAGATAAGAGAAATGTAATAAGGAATAAAAGATGACCACTAAGGCTGCTGCTTGTGGGTGGTCATGGAGCTCTTCTCTTCCAGGCAGTGATGTTTGAACTGAGATTTTAATGATGAAAGGGAAGCCATACCAGAAAGATCTGGGAGTAAAGTGTTTTAAACATAGGGCACTTCAAATGCAATCATCTTACGAAGAGATGAGAAGCTTAGAACTTCTGCAAGAGGAGAAGTTTAAATTGAGGGCTTTTGAAATCTATTTAACGCAAACATTTATTTATTTATTTATTTATTTATTTATTTATTTATTGTTTATTCATTAAAACATGCATTGGGGGCCAACTATGCATCATGCAGTGTTCCAGACAATTCTCTGGCCCTGTGATGCTTAAGTTCTTGTGGGGACATAGACAGTAAGTAATACATCATAATAAGCAAGTTGGATGATATGATAGGAAATAAGACCTATGGAAAAAAGAAGTATGGTGAGGACTGAGAGTGTGGGAGTGGGGTGATCAGAGAGGATCTCATTGAGAAGGTGAGGCATGAACAATTTGAAGCCCATGAGGGAAGTAGCCATGCAGCTACATGGGAAAGTGAAACCTGTGCATAGTCGTGTTAGAGAAAGAGTAATGAAGCCAGCAAGGCTACATCAGAGTGAGTGAGGAGAAAATAAGCAGGAGGCATGATCTGATAGTTGATGGGAGCCTGGTTGCACCCAATGATGCCAGGATTTGGGCTTTTCCTCTGAGAGAAATGGGTGAGCAGTGTAGGGTCTTGGCAGTGATTCTAAGATCAGTGTAGGCACAGAAACCAGACTTGCATCCCAAATATAGGAAAAACAATGTAGAAAGGGTGAGCTTCCTGTGAAATGGAGAGACCATGGGATGGAGTCCCACCACCACATCAGGCCACGGTGGCCTTGTGGACAGTGATAGGGAGGATGAGCAGGCTGGCTTTTGTAGGTGCTCATTATTTAAGGAATAAACAGCATTGCTTCCTGGGGAAAATATTTTTATTATTCTTTAACCTAGGGACCAGTTTGACTTCCTAAAATCACAATGACAAGCTACTCCCTAGAATAAAAATATAAACATACAACCAAAGCCATATTTAAAGAAAAAATACCTAACGCAGTCCATAAAGCTTTAAATTCCAGTGGAGTACTAATTTACTCAGGGAAATTACAATATTTTTGCTGTCCTCATTAAGCATGTTATATGGTCTCTGGGAACTGAATATCTGCATCTAAAAGGGAAGTTATCCTCTCCTTTTATCTCTAACAGATGTGGGGATCAAATGTTTATGGGTGTGAAAAAGTCTTTCCATGAAAGCAAACCCTGTCAAGTAGCAAGATTTTCTTTTATTACGTTGTATTATGCACAAAACATTTCTTTTGAAATTACAGAGGCCACATAAACATTAAAGAAATGATGTGGTGTTTTTGTAACACACGTCTGTCAGTCACTGCTGTTTTGGGCAGAATGTGTCTCACGTGATCTTTGGGTTAGTGGTTACAGGACTGGGATGCTTGGGTGCATGGAGACCACTGTTGGGGCACCAGCTTTTTGCTAACACACAAGCAAAGTTTTATTTTCCTGGAATTGTCTTATTAATTTTTCCATTTCCTTCTGCTGTCCTTTATAGAAACAGAATTAAATTATATTGGGCATAACAAGGAGGAAAGGTAACTCATTCATATTTTATTGTTTTAATATCTTGCATTAGTTTTACCAATGATTTATGTTTCCTAATCCCATTCTCCTTCCTTTTGTATTCTTGATGTCTCTCAAGGGTGTCATAAGAAAAACTTATAGGCTTTTGGGGGAGAATGTATGTGTCAGAAGTTTGGGGCCAGGTGAATGAAGGCTTATTTTTTCATTGATCTTTCTCTTTACTTTTTAAACAGGGGACACTGTATGCTTCTAATTAGTTATACGGAGGGGAGGTAATACCCAGGAGTTACATGTTATTTGCTAAAATAAATGGGAAACTAAAATAGGTGCTTTATATGAATGGGAAATGCTGGATGCTCGGCAATGACACACTTTTCAGGATGTTAAGGACCATTTTCCCCCTCCACAGACCCAAGCAGTCTTGAGCATCATGTTAGCCATTGTCATTTCTGCCCTGATTGCATGAAGCAGCTGCTGGCCTTTTATTTACCATACCCTGAGCTCCTTGCTGGGTGTAGCGATTGCCTGCACAGGCCACTGTGACAGCACGGGTACCCTGGCTCAGAAAAATTAAGGGTGCATTCTTACCACTGCATTGTGCTTTTATTTCAGAGAAGGAAAGAGTATATATCAGAATAGTTATTCTTGCATGCCAGTATATACTAATTTCTACTGCCATATCCTTGCAATCCATTTCTGACAACTGGCTTGACTTGTCTCTGCTCTAGAGTAATAGCATTCTTACTTGAGGTTTCTCAGGCAAAAACCATGAAGGTACCCACATTGCTGGATTGCCCATGTGTTACTGATTAAGAGAGAATTACTGTGATGGGATGGGCATCTGAGACCATTTCCTAAAGACTGCTAGCATGATTTTCCTTGCAATTCCCTGAGTTTCGAGGATTTAATTCGAATTTTTTTTCTACTTCCTCTTTTGAAATGAATGACTGTCACTTTCTTTGAGGATTCTTGGTTATTCACTTTGAAAACAGAGGCAAAATAATTATATTATCCTCAGAGAATACCCAAACCTCATCCTTTGAGAATTTCACCTTTTACCTTAAATTGATCTGGCAGTCCAAATGTCACTTTTAACACATGTAAACAATTAAGGGTTTAGAATATGCATCTTCAAACTTTATATCAAAAACACTAGAGTAAATATTTTAAGCTCTACAGGTTGTACAGTTAATGTCACAGCTGCTCAACTCTGAATTGTGCTATAAAAACATCCATAGATGGTGTGTAAATAAGCATGGCTGTATTCCAATAAAACTTTATTCACAAAGACAAATGGTAGACACAGGCAATTTGCTGATATATATATAAAATTGATTTTTTTACAGGGAGGAAGGGGGAAGAATAGAGAGTCAGAAACATCGATGAGAGAGAAACATCAATCAGCTGCCTCCTGCACACTCTCTGCTGGGTATGTGCTTGCAATTAAGGTGCATGCCCTTGACAGAATTGAACCTGGGACCCTTGAGTCTGCAGGCCAGTGCTCTATCCACTGAGCCAAACTGGTCAGGGCTTTGCTGATCCTTGATATAAAAGATGATCCTGGTTTTCTTCTGCTTTCAGTTGATTAAAAAGATATTGTCAAGGGTCCTAGGAGCAATCCCCCCACACAATAATTTCTGGTTATCTAATCACACATCTTGTTTTTCATTCTATTTGCTCTAAATCCATCATCAACAGAGGCAAGGGCCATGAAAGTGTTTTTATTGGTTTTTGTTCTTTTTTTGTTTTTAAATAATGTCCTCAACAGCTCTGGCTCCCAGTGCTCCAGAATCACAGACTCTGTATACTGTGGCTTTATTTTGTCATCCAAGTTTGTAAGGAAGAACTCAATTTGGCTCCTAGTCCCTGTTTTCATTGCCAGCTTACCTGGCAGACTGAGATGCTAAATCTCCTAACCTCACCTGAGTAGTTTCATTATCCCTCTGGCATTGTGGAAAGCTTTCCATGTACCTTACCTGATGTGATCCTGGCCCAATCATTCAAAGTGATTGTTAGTAGTAGTAGCATCTTATTTACCCTTATTGCTAACTAAAGGCCTGATTGCACAAAATTCATGCAAGGAGCTCAGGCCTCACAGCCATGGTGGCTTGCCTAGGCCACAAGCAACCCTTGCAGCCCTGACTTTGTCCAGAAGGATGTCTGGTCTAATTAGTATATTAGAGACTGATGCAAAAAATTCGTGCAAGGGGCTGTGAGGGCCTGAAAGGATATCTGGAAGAATGTCCAGTCAAATTTGCATATTATGCTTCTATTATTATAGACTAGAGGCCAGGTGCATGAAACTCATGCATGGGGGGCCCTCAGTCTAGCCAGCACCCTCTCCAATCTGAGACCCCTTGCAGAATGCCCAACTACCAGTTTGTGTCTGCACTTTTAACAGATGACAACTCCATTGTTGTTTCTTTCTTTTCATGCTTAAACTCATTGGAATTAGTAGGTATTTAAAGTGTGTATACATTTTGGGAGACACCATGTATATATATCTCTAGTTAGCGGTGAAAGGAACCAACAGCAGATTTGGAACCCCAGACAGGAAACCTCACTCACTCCCCGCATGTCTCCCCATTCCACTTTCCACCTTCATGGGCTATGGGAGAATCAATGTTTTCTCTCATTAACTCGGAAAAGCATGTCCTGTCACCCACTGCCTGGCAGAAGTGCACTAGGCTCCAAGCGAGTGAGACTCAGTAGGGCAGCTTTGCTCATGGGTGCCGGCACCCAAAGTGCACATTCCTCTTCTGCAGTTGCCACAAATATCCCACTGTTTCACTGAGAAGATGAAACTCCTCGTCTCCTTTGGGTTCCCAATCTTGAACACTGATGGAAGGCACCTTAGCAAAGGCCGCCCGCAAGCATCAGGCATGTCTATTCATACCTGCTTCCGCCTCAGCACCTGGATTAGCTACACTGAGGTGATTTCATTGTTTCACTGGCCTCTACAGGAATAGGACATCACCACTCTGCCCTCTCACTGTCATTTCATGGGTGCCCACCCTCAGCACCCAGAACACCCAGACACTCTCCAAAGGACATGAGCATGCCAGAGGTGACGTGTGCACATCCTATGGAGGATGTGAGCATGCTGGGGTTGATGGAAATGTGGTGGAGGGGTTGGGGGGAAGTTGTGTGCGCCATGGTCCAGGACTGTTGCAGGTGTATTTGGGTGACAGCATGTTGGGGGATGTTTGCATGCCAGGGTGGGAGGAGAGGATGTGTGCACCAGAGGCCTTGGCTGTGCAGATCCGCACACCCACATGGCACGGCCAGGAAGACATCAATCTGACCCACCACAGTGGCTGTCCCTGTGACAGCACACCTTCTGGGCCAGGAGGTAGGACTTGCACAGCCACTACTTGGCTCTGATGGCCTGAAGGTGCTACTTCAGCTCGGCCCGCAGGCTCTACTTGGTGTGCTCACAGCTTCTACTGCTGTCATGTGAGGAGTACAGGCTGCCCTCCCCTGGCCCATGTCCCCCACCCAGAGGTTCTTCATACATGCTCTCACAGGCCCAGAGCAGCCTGGGTAGGGTGGGACACCTGCACATGCTGCCCACCAGCCTGGAGTGTGCTGCCCACTGGCCTACTCTGCAACTGTGTGCCTGTGCACTGCATACCAGCCCTCCACCATCTTTGTCATGGAGTGACCCCCTATTTGTATATTCCCTCCTTTTGGCTGTACCACCATCTTTCCCACAGAGATATGGTCAATTTCCATATTCCCTATTTATTAGATAGGATAAGAAAACAGACCTGAGGAAATTGAGTGACTTGGCCAAGATTCTGTATTATATATAAAGTGGAATGGAGTTAGACTTCACCTCTGAAAGTCCAAAGATCTGTCCTCATCAGCACTGTTCATCAGGTCTCATTCACTGAGAGTCTGGTTTCACCATTGCCTGTTTCACATTTCTTCTCAGATAGGTTATCAATACCCTGAGATGCCAAACACCATTTTCTGGATAGAAGAAAAAACTACAGAAGACCAGCATGAGAATATTCTTAAAATGTATGGTGCTTTCCTCCAGGACCAATGGTAGTGGTAGATACATCTTTGGTCAAGAATTATCAAGAGTCTGTCTCTTTACTTGTGGTTAAGAAAGATCAGCACTATCCATTAAATGTCCTCATCAGCTCTGTTTCTCAGTGCTCTTGTAAAACAGCTGAATCTTCACACTTTAGGAATCCTGGATGGCCTGGTCTGGTCAGGTAGGTCGTAGGAGAGTAGAAACCAAAGTGAGATGGTCTTGCCCAAGTAGTGTGAGAAGGCAAACCAAATGCTTAAGAAACCAAGTGTGGGCTCTTTCTTATTAAAAATAAAAGTCTAAGGGAAATTTTTAAAATAATTTATATGAGGTGTGGAGCTTTTAGGACTGATTAGGTTCTTAACACAAGTCCCATAATGAATTACTTACCCTGAATCAAACAATGTATTCCTATGAAACCTAATTAAAATGCCTAGAGGGAAATCCCTGAATCTTTGTATAAATATATGCCATATACTTTAATTTTTACTAATAAATATGCATATATAAACATCTATATTTATAATATAGACTAGAGGCCCCATGCACAAAATTTGTGCATGGGGAAAAGTGGGTCCCTCAGCCTAGCCTGACAACTCCCCCCCAACCTGGCCTGCTTGCCGCCTACTGCCCTCTCTTGCCAGCCTGCTTGCCCCCTATTCTCCCCCTCTTGGTGGCCTGCTTTGCCCCAACTGCCTCCCCTGCTGGCCTGATTGCCCCCAACTGACACCCCCTTGCTGGCCTGCTTACTCCCAACTCTCCCCTCTACTGGCCTGCTCTCCCCTAACCACCTCTGCCTCAGTCCTGCCACTATGGCTTTGGCTGGGTGGCAGCCATGGAGCCAATTAGGGTGACCAAGGAAGCCAAGCCTCCCACTCACTCTAGCCAGCTCTGTGGCTCAGGCCAGTGCCACCATCTTTGTCACATCAATTTGAATATCCCCTCATTATTGGCTGTGGGCACCATCATCTTTAGCATGAAGTGATGGTTAATTTGCATATTTCTCTTTTATTAGATAGGATATGTATATATATAAGTATATGCTGTATATCACTTTTACATATATATCTTGTTTAGTTTGTTTATACATAAAGACTCCCAAATTTTTCTTTTAAATGAACTTTTTTTTTAAATTTTGAACTAATTATAGATTCACAGAAAGTGTTGCAGAAATGGTACAGTGAGGTGCCATATACACTTGGTACAATTTACTTTGATTATTCCATTTTATATAGCTGCAGGGAAGGTCATTGGAACAGTGTGTATGTATAATTCTATGACACTTTATCACAAGTGTAGCTTTATATAACACCACCACAATCAAGATACACTACTATTCCATCACATTCACCTCCCTCTCCCCTATCATTCTTTACCTCTGCAACAGCTAATCTGTTCTCATATCTAAATGTTGTCATTTTGAAAATATTATGGTCTTTTGATTTGGACTTTTTTTACTAAGATCTATCTAAGTCATTGCATATACCAATTGTTCTTTTTTATTGCTGCATGCAATTGGATCATGTTTTTTTTTTTTAATCTAATCTGCCAATCTCTTTTAATTGATCTTTCTATACAGATATAATTGACATATAATATATTGGTTTTGGGTGTACAACATAATGTTTCTATATTTGTGCTCAGTGAGAAATTATCACCACAATAAGTTTACTTACCATCCATCATCACATTTACTTACAATTTTTTCACGTTTATTTTTTAATCTTATTTTTAAATAATTTCAACTGATAGAAAAATTTCAGTAAGTATGCAACCTTGTATACTCTTTCCCCCAAATGACAAATTTTTATATAATTTTTGCAATATTTGCTTTAACATTCTATCACTTTTTCCTTGATAATTAAATGTAGGTTGCATACATCATGCTACTTTACTCATTTACATTTCAGTATGTATTTTTATGTTATTAGTAGTATTTGCTCTGTAAATGTTAACTATTTTTTTCTTATTAGTTGATGCAGAAAAACCATTGAACAAAATCCAACTCTCTTTTTTAATAAAAACTATAGAGGGATCATATTTCAACATAATAAAAGCCATATATCAAAAACCTACAGTCAATATCATGCTCAATGGGCAAAAACTAAAACCATTTCCCCAAAAAACAAAAACAAGATAGGAATGCTCACTTTTACCACTCTTGTTCAACATAGTACTAGAAGTCCTAGCCATAGCTATTAGATAAGAATAAAAATTGGAAAGGAGAAAGTAAAACTGTCACATTATTCACAGATAACATGAAAACCCTAAAGATTCTATAAAAAAAACAACAGCAACTAATAGATTTAATTAAAAAATAGTTATATATATATATATATATTTTCTTTTTCTTGTAACATGGGCTTTAAATTTACTCTCTTAGCAACTTTCAAATATGCAATACAGTACTATTATAGTCACCATGCTGTACATGACATCCCCATGACTCATTATTTTATAACTGGAAGGTTGTACTTTTTGACCCTGTTTACCCATTTTTCCTCCCCTCTGGCAATCATCAATCTGGTCTCCGTATCTATGAGTTTGACTTCATCTGTTTGTTTTTAGAGTTTATATATAACTGAGATCATACAATATTTGTCTTTTTCTCTCTGACTTATTTCACTTTACACAATGCCCTTAATGTACATCCATGTCATCCCGAATGGAAAAATTTCATTCTTCTTATAGCTGAATTGTATTTTACTATATATATGGTGTACATAAACACATGCATAGTTTTATATATATATATATATATATATATATGTATATATACACACACACACACACACTCACATATATGTATATAAACATCTTTTGTATCCAATGATCATTGAACAACTAGGTTGTCTCCATACCTTTACTGATGTTAATAATTATGCCCTAAACATAGTAATGCATATAGCTTTATGAATTAGTGTTTTTTTTAATTTTCTTTATTTTTTAAATAAATCTTTATTGTTCAATTTATTACAGATGTTCCTTTTATCCCCCTCCCCCATAACTCCTCTCCACCTGATTCCCCCACCCTGACCCCATATGCTTACCCCCCACCACTGTTTTCCTTCATAGGTGTATGATTTTTGTCCAATCTCTTCATGCACCCCTCACACCTCCTTTCTCCCAATAATTGTTAGTCCATTCCCTTTCTATGCCCCTAATTCTATTATATTCACCAGTTTACTCTATTCATCGAATTTTTTTATTCACTTCATTTTTAGATTCACTTGTTGATAGGTATGTATTAGTTATCACTTTATTGCTCATAGTTTTTATCTTTACCTTTTTATTCTTCCTCCTATTCTTAAAGAAAACCCTTCAGCATTCCATATAATCCTGGTTTGGTGGTAATGAACTCCTTTAGCTTTTTCTTATCTGTGAAGCTCTTTATCTGCACTTCAATTCTGAATGATAGCTTTGCTGTGTACAGCACTCTTGGTTGTAGATTCTTGCTACTCATCACTTTGAATATTTCCTGCCACTCCCTTTTGGACTGCATAGTTTCTGTTGAGAAATCAGCTGACAGTTATATGGGTACTCCCTTGTAGGTAACTAACTGTTTTTCTTTTGCTGCTTTCAAGATTCTCTCTCTGTCTTTTGCCCTTGGCATTTTAATTATGATGTGTCTTGGTGTGGTCCTCTTTGAATTCTTTTTGTTTGGTGTTCTGTGTGCTTCCTGGACTTGTAAGTCCATTTCTTTCACCAGGTAGGGAAAGTTTTCAGTCATTATTTCTTCAAATAGTATCTTGCTCTCTTTTCTTTTGGCACTCCCATAATTCTGAGGTTGGTATGCTTGAAGTTGTCCCAGAGGTTTCTTACACTATCTTCACATTTTTGGACTCTTTTTTCTTTTTGTTTTTCTGTTAGGGTGTTTTTTGCTTCCTCATATTTCAGATCTTTGATTTAATTCTTTTTATCTTATTTTATTTATTTATTTTATGTTTAATTATTTATTTATTTATTGTATTTTTTTTTTTACATCTCTATCCAATTTATTTAGTCTGCCATGTAAAAAAAATTTGACAATTTAAACACACCAAATACTGCTTTTGAAGCCCTATAGCTACATGGATGAGGGACCCCCACGTTCTTCCTTGAAGGGCTCTGGCAGCTCCTCACTCAGAGCCTGCTGTTCCTGCCATGGAGTTCTTACTTGATTCCCAGAGTTGCTTCAGCAGTCTCTTATTTTCCAGGTTTTCATTTGCTCACTTTTTCCTTTTCTGCTTTTTCTTTTTTGCTGTGCGTTTTTCTTGGTGGCCTGCTTTTCCCCATGGCGACACTCTTTTTTCCATGGTAGAAAATGTCCACTTTCTCTTGCAAGATTTTCTGAGCCAGCCTCCTGTTTTGATCGAGGGACCTTGTCTGATAGCACTTGATGACCAGGCCCAAGACATGTGCTTCAGCACCACGCAGTTGCTGGTCTTGTTGGTTGCCTGGCCCTCTGGACCATGTCCTTTCATAAACTGCTCTTCAAGGTCACTCTCTTTAGAGAGAGCAGGAAGGTCAGTCCTTTTTGCCTGCCACCTGGGCTGGAGGGACTCTTGCTATGAGGGACAGCAATGATGGCTTCTCCCAGGACTGGTGAGCCCACGGGGCACATTCTGGTCAGTGGGGCAGGGAAACAAAATGATCCCAAGGTGCCTATGGACAGCCGAAGACTATTCATCAACATCATGGTGGTGGTTTTTCAATGTTTCCAGTTTCTTGGTTCTGAATGGGAACACCTGTGCCTCAGATGCATGGCCAATGATGTGATCCAACTGGTCCGCAGCATTAGACCCACCTAACCAGCCAACTTGCATGAAGGCACCTGGCAGGTCCAAGGAGGTGCAAGTCAGCTAGTGTCTGAGGCCACTATAGGGAGCTACAGGGAGCTCTGCAGACTTCTCCTCTTTGATTGGAGTTTGGAAAATTTGGAGTTGATTTCTCTTCTTTGCTTTGAGTTTGGAAGTTTTAGAGTTGTCTGACCCAGTTGCAATTTGTTAGGTTAAGTTGCCAGAGGACAGGCCATTCATATGCAAAAATCGCCGCTCATCTGGGTAGTTTTGTAAATTGGGCGGGGCGGAGTCTCAGGGAATCACTAGGCCAGGGCGTGGCAAACAGCGATGGCTGCCAGTTAGCCCTCTCTGCTGCTTTCTGTTCAGTGTCCTGTGTCCCACACCGCAGGGCAATAAACAATGATTCCAGTGCGCAACTCTGCGACCAGATGGCAGACAGTCCAGTTTTTCCCTGTATGAGTCTGGGCCCCAGAATCTCACCAGAAACTGGAGTTCAGAGAGTTGGGAATGTGTAACTCCCTCTCAAATGAAAAACAACAGTGCACGCCAGCCTGATTCCCTCGCATCTCTGCACCTCTGCCTTTCTTAGCCTCTGCAAGTCCTACCAAGTCTGGATGCACTTTTTTCCTTCATTCTAGTTGTAGAACTCCCACTCTGTCAGCTTTCCTGTGGTTCTGGGGGATAGTTGTTTTTTGTCTGTTAGTTGTAGTTTTGGTGTGGTTGCAAAAGACAGCACGTACAGGTGTATACCTTATGCCGCCATCTTGGTTCACCCAAATTAGTATTTTTATCTTCTTTGGAAAAACATTTAGAAGTACAACTGCTGGAACATATATAAATTATATTTTAAATTTTTTTGAGGAAGCTCCATATTTTTTTTTGTATAGTGGTTATATAATTTATTTTCCCACCAACAGTGTACAGTGTACAAGTGTTCTTTTTCTCTACATCCTTACCAACACTTGTTCTTTATTGTCTTTTTCATAATAGTCATTCTAACAGGTCTGTGGTTTTTGCATTGTGTTTTTTTGCAATTCCCCAATGACCTAATAATTAGTGATTTTGAATAGCTCATGTGCCTTTGTATATTCTTTGGAAAAATGTTTATCCAAATCCTCTGCCAATTTTTAATAGGAATCTGTGTCTTTTTGCTATTGAGGTCTGTGAGTTTTTTACATATTGTGAGTATTAACCCTGCCCCCTTATCAGATGTCTGATTTTCAAATGAAAATTCTCCCATTCAGTAGGTGGCCTTTTCATTTTTTTGATTATTTTCTTTGATATGTAAAAGCTTTTTATTGGATAGAGTCCCACTTATTTGTTTTGGCTTTTGTTACCTTTGCTTTTAGTGTAAGTTTTTAAATAGCATCTCCAAAACTGATGTTGTCATGATTACTGCCTATATTTTCTTCTAATAGTTTAATGGTTTCAGGTCTTACAGTTAAGCCTTTAATCCATCTTGAGTCACTTTTTCTGTATAGTATAAGATAGCAGTCTAGTTTTAATCCAAATTTTTAAATTTAAAATCCCCAATCTTTTTTCAATTAAATGCCCATGAATTTTAAAGAGATAAAGAAGCCTTCTGGTGAATTGAATTCCACTTTCCTCAAGGATGTATTGTGATTATAATCAGTTACACATTGTTACATTGTTATAGGAAAAATCCAGTTAAGATGTTGTTTAGGACACAATGGCAAGGGAGTTTACAGATTTATATTAGAAATTAATGTTACTTTGACTTTTTTTACTGGATTTAATTTTATGTATAAAATGCTATTGTGTTTAATTATCCTATCCTATCTAATATAGAGGAAATATGCTAATTGACTACCACAACCTCACAAAGATGGTGGTGCCTACAGCCAATAAGGAAGGAATATATTAATTGGCTGCAATGCCCTCTAAGATGGTAGCACCCACAGTCACAAGATAGCAGTGCCCAGTCACCTCAGCTCCACTGGAGTCCACACACCTGCCTCTGGAGGCTCCAGTCCCCTCAGCCCCTCAGCCGTCCAAGGCTGGCCTGAGGTACAGGCAAGCCTTGGATGTCGACTGCCCAGCCACCCAGGACAGCCTGAGGTTCAGGTAACCAGGGCTGGCTAAGGCTTGTGGCTAAGGGGTGTGATTGGGCCCCTGATTGCCAGGTTGTCTCCCACCTCTGAGGGCTCCTGGACTGTGAGAAGGACCCTCACTCCTGTGCATAAATTTTCATGCATGGGGCCTCTAGTTTTATAATATTGGGAAAAATTAATCCACTTGGATTATCTTTATTTTTAGTATGATATTAAAACATTTACATGTGACTGCACTTATGCATTGTTTATAAATATGATGGAGTGCCATCTTTAAGTCATGTGGACAAATGTATAAGTCAAAGGTTCAGCTCAGCAAAAGAAAATAGTATTTTCATTGGTCAACAAAACAATTCTGAACTTATCTTGAGGGTTTTTTCTTTTATTCTTGCCTAATTAAAAATTTAAACACATTGAAACAAAATAAAATTAATAAAACCTTATAATATTAAAATGTACATAATAATACATATGCATACACAATGTATAATAATTTTATTGATTTTATGGCATAAAATAACATGTATCAATTGTCCAAGTCTACCAAACATACAGTCCTTCAGAAAGAGACTGGTCAGTGTTTGATGTTTTTCCTGTCTACAAAATAAAGTTTATTAGTAAACCAAACAATGTTACAGTAGACATGTTAAATATTTTGTTTGCTGAACACTCTATCAGCATTTTACCTGGATAAACTTGCTAATTTTATATTGTATGTATCTTCATTAAATGATGTTGATGATCAGTACCATTTATTTAGAGCCTAAATCTAATGCCAGGTTCAGACATTTTTCAGTCCCATCAATTTCCCCATGCATATAGTAATAAAAAAATTTATTAGGATTTTATAAAGATTTTCAAAATACACTCTACATAGTAGAGTAGAGTAGTATTCTAATTCTCTCTCAACTAGCTCCTAAGAGTGACTGCCATTTAAATAAATATGTAAAAACTTCCCCGAAATAGCCACTCAAAAATATTATTGATTAATTGCTTTTATTAATGTTATTTTACAGTTAATATGGTCTTTCATAAGTAACTGCAGTAAGAATCTCTTCTGTGAATGGTTTTATTCTATAGCAGATTTGGAGTATCTGATACTCTATATACAAATATTTTTCAGCTAGTTTAAACTGCTTAAAACTTGGCTAATTCTAGATATGTGTTCACATTTTGATTACAATCAAATGTTTCAGACTCATCCCTATATTTCCCAGACTTACTTGGAAAGGTTCCAACAAAACCAGCTGGAGAGCCACTAGAGACCATTATAAAGGGTTAATAAACAGGTCAGCAGGGGCCACTGCCTTTTATACTCAAGACAGTATTTTAAAGACCAAGAGCTTTATATTCTACCACCAATTGTAAACAAGTTTTAAAAACGTTTTTTTTGCTAAGTCACATTTTTTCCCTCTCTCATCACAAGATGACTCTATTTTTAAGAAGCAACAACAAAGAAATAGAAGGAAAAGAATACAATCTAACAGGAAAATCATCAACAGGTTTTATTTGCAGAGCACCAATTTCTCAGGCATTATCCTTTCTAACACTTTATAACAGATGATACCTGAAAAGAAAGGGAAAATCCATTTTACATGATTAGGAAAAGATAAAAATTGAAGAAACTGAAGGTGTAATAAGAAAGGAAAATATAATGACACAAGAAGCAAAGAAATTCTCTGTTGGACAAAACATTTCTGTGACTTATTATCTCTGTATTTTTCTTGTGGACATTTATTTCTTGCTCCCTCATATTCCATTGTGTTGGCAAGAGTATTACTGTGGTCAGCTGTGAACCAGCACCTACTAAAGAGACCATCTCTTGGTTATAAGTATTTCTTTCTTATTAAGTAGCAAATTTATCACTTGGAATAATTATAGTAGTTTTTAATTTGTCCCTTTAGTTTTAGAAGGAAGAGGGTTTTTTGTTTGTTTGTTTGTTTTGTTTTGTTGTATGTGTATGTGTGTGTGTGTGTGTGTGTGTGTTTAAAGCTTATTTGTTTTTCCTAAGAAGGCTAGGGTTAATAATTAGACTAATCATTTCTTTTTACCATAAGATTAATCATTCTTATTTTTTTCTTTATATTAAAAACATAAGCTGAGACAAGTGAAAAGCCATAATCTGCTTGCCCGATAGAAGTAAGGACTAACTAGTTGAAGAAAATAAAGGCATTAACAGATAATTGTGACAATGAATGTGAAAGAGGTGAGGGACCAAATTTGTATCTTCATTGTTGGATAGAAATATATATTTATGTACTCACATGACACATGGAGATAAGCAATTGGGAAAGTATAAAACATTGAATAGATTGTGCCAGAGGTTTGGCCTCCAAATGTCTAAGTCCTTTAGATATGTGTTAGCACTGCCCTGTGGATATAAGAACCAAAGAGGTTTGAGCACTCAATGATCTAGACCAGTGGTAAGCAGTTTACCGCTCTATTGACTAATGAGTTTGCCGATCATTGATCTAGACAACCGAGAGAGGAGGGTGTACCTGCAAGGGAATGCTTAGAAGGAGCCATCTGTGAGCTAGGAGGAGAAACAAGATGGGTGACATGCCTTGTCATTGGCTACTGGATCGCCAGTGAGAACACTGGGAACACTTTTGAGAGAGTAAAGGAAGGGAAGCCTAATTTAGAGAAGAAATGTAAGCAACAGGTATAGACATCTCTTTCAAAGAATTCTGCTCTAAGATGTACAGAGAAATGGAGAAATAGCTGGCAGGGAATATGGGGTCAACAAGAGTGGGGGCATAGGGAAGAGAAAGGTTTTGATATGGCAGACTAGAATTCACTTAACAGCATGATAATGTCTATGTTCTCATTCTATATTCTTAGCACATGAGCCAAATATCCTTTAATCTCATTTCCTTATGTCAAAATGACTTAATTTCTACCAAAAGCATTGGCTCCTGACCATAGTTCAATTACAACTATTCTTTATGCAGCATTTATTCCAATAGGCAATGCCAAGGGCATGGGGATCTTTCAAAAAAAAATGTCACAAAAATATAGTATCTGTTCCAAGAGATATAACCCAAGATCTGCTTGCCAACCACTGTGTAATGATGGGTGCCTTTATCTAATACTCACTGAAGCACTTTGGGACTGTAAACCAGCAAATCTTCCTCCTCAAAGCTAGCTCTCAGCCTCCAATTCCCAAAAGGAAAAGACAGGAAGTGTTGTCTTTCAGCTGTCATTGCAGGAGTCAATGGATATATTAAGGATTCTCCATCTGATATCCATGACATATATGGGGCAATTATATTCCAAAACTATATGGCAGGATGACATTAAATCTAATGAGAACATGTATGAGGAGAACCAAAATCTCTCCTTCCATTTTTCACATAACCTTGGACAAGGTTCTTGGTTATCATACGTCTACTTAGTTGCCCTTCTTTGGATGTGAAGATGGTGGTATTAACTACCAGATATATTTTCAAAGGGCATTCTGCATATTAAAGTTTCTAATTATCTATCTTCAGGCCTGTATCAGCACTGATTATTAAATAGTTTTATAATAATTCTAACTGGCCTGAATTTTCAATGCAGTCCTTAAAATTATCCTTCTGGAGTGATGAATCTTTCCCAAAGCATTTAATTCTGCACACACAAAGAAAAATACCACTGTTTATTCATGAATGCAATGGAACAAAAACTATATTTATTTCATGTTCAGGCTGTAAATATCAGAAATTTATGGATAATGGCTTTTTAAAGAAGGAAGCACCATAGGCTTTGAAATGACTGGCAGTCCTATTATAAGGAATTTTTAGCAAGCTCCGAGGCAGAGGCTCCCAGAGAAGAATTTATATAATTTGCTGACTGTAAAGAAGTTCTACAGTGAAATATTTAAAATTTACTCATTCCTAACATGCCCTCATAGTTATGATTGAACTCTGGAGTTTTGCTGTCTATAAAATAAGCATCTTTGGAGTCAACTATTTTGTGATTAGCTGTAATAGATATTTTTTCTAATTAAGGAAAATCCACTTAATTAGCTCTACTCCAGAGTCTTATGAAAGCCAAGTTTGAATATCAAAAGTGAAAGTAATCTATTTCAACCAAGATTTAAGAAATAAATCAGTTAATAAATTAAACATTATAATCAAAAAATGAATTTTTGTTTGGTTGGATAATCATAAAATAGTAATTTCTTTTTTAATTTCACAAACACATCTCTGCATTTTTACCAAATTTTAATTTTAAGATTCTAAACATTTTTTAATAACTTAACTGGCCATATGCTTCCTTTACATTAATCACAATTTGCCCTAATCCAAGGTTTTAATTGATAGAGCCAACCAACCAGTACATCTTTGTATTCAACACATTGGCTGATTGAAAAAAGAAATAAAATATCATTAATGGTGATACTTAATTTTGATTAGCATTCCAGTCATAGATTTGCTGTCCTATTTCTGGCTGGTTTAATCAACTCTCTTTGATTTGGGACACTGGATTCTGGGCACTGAGAAGTATGTCTGCATGAGTCTTCACACAAGGTCCCTTATCCTATTTATTACACCCCTTTGTTCTTCAAAGGGACAAAAAGGTTGGAAAGTCCTAATTAATTCCTGTTATAAAGGGATGGTGATTAAGACATTATATAAAGCCAAGGCTTCTTTGTTAACTTCCCTAACATATAAATGTAATTAAACAAGAGGCTTGCTGAGGTTGTATGTTTTTATCCATGTTGTGTTTCTCCACTGAGCTTTGCTTAAATGTTAAGAGTAAATTATGTAAGCCAGTCATGTTGAGGTTGTTTTTCTCCATGTTGCTTAAATGTTAAGGGTAAATTAAGCATTTCCAAAAATTCCAAACAATCAACACTTCAAACCCCATCTCTACAGAAACTTTTAGAGAATCTATGTTATGCCTTATAATTTATACATGTAGGTAGATTCCTCTGCTAGAGACCTTAACAAGTTTGCCACAAGTCTATTGTCACCCTTAAATGGACATCTTGGTGTTGGCTTTGAGGTATACTTTCTGGGGAGCATTGCAGTGATTGGTATGTCTACAGTCTGATAACACATGAATAAAGACAGAACCAATTGGCTTTTCATTCACAGATCTCATAGAATGGTATAGTATGAATCATCTGGCAAATGTAGGTTTGTTCACCAAGATCCGTTAAAGTGATCAGTTATTAAAAGATCAATTTCTGGGCATTTTTAAAGCTCTAGTTTCATACTTGACCCTTATTTGGCCTCTGTTGTTTTTAAATAAATTAATGTATTTTTATATAACTTAAAGTATATCATTACAGACAATTCATAAAATACATAAGAGTAAAAGAGAACATTGTTTCACAATCCAAAGAAAACCATCAACACCTCCATATATTTTTGTAGAATTTTCTTTCCTACAATAATGTAATTAATCATTTTTATTTGTTCTTATTACAAAATGAGAACAATTTTATAAGTTTTAGGGAAATTTTATGTTACCTGACTTACCATCTCAAAATGTGTATAAGTTTTGTGTGATATATCAAAAGATTCAGTACATCTGAATGGTTTAAAGAATAATTATTAATACTCATTGTAACCATTATCATTGTGAGGACTAGCCTTAACACAGAAGCCCAATTTGTGTTTTTTCTTTCACCACTGAGGGTAACCACTCTTTTTATCTTTGTGATAATACTTTCTTAACTAGTCATACCAAAAATTATGGCTTATTTTTTTCTGTGTTTTTTCCCCCTCTCCTTTTTTCAAAGCTATATTTATGAGATCCACTTAGATTTTCTAAGCCACCCATAATTGTTTTATCTTTAATACCGTATAGTATTCTTTTAAATGAGTGTGTCATAAATTATATATTCATCTTACTCTTAACAGGCATATGGCAATGATGTTTTAATGAATTTTGGACATGTTATTTGGAAAATATTTGCATTTTTTCCCTTGTGTGAATGCCATGAGTCTCACTAGTGGGGCATTAACAGCTTCGAGTTTGGTAGGTAATATCAAACTGTTTTCCAAAGAGGCTATGCCACTGATACTTCCCACCAGCATTTGTACATCATCACCAACATGGGCTATGATCAGATTTAAAAAATATATTTTAAGAAGCTAATGTGCTTGTTATTTTACTTCAAAATATTATTAATTTTCAGTTCTCTAATTACTGAGTTCGAGCATATTTCTCTATCCCATTATATTAGTCATTTGGATTTCCTTTTTGTGAAGTACATCCTCAGGTTTTCTATCCATTTTTTCCCCATATTGTGTTGACTGTATTTTTCATATTTATTTGTAGGAGTTCTTTATTTATTCTGTATGCTATCAGATATATGGGTTGTAAACATCTTTTCCAGTTCTGTGACTAGTCTTTATTATCTTCATTGTGTTTTTTAATGAAGTAAATGTATTAATTTTAATGAATTTGAATTAATCAATCTATTCCTTTATGGTTTGTGCTTTGAACATTCTATTTATGTAAGCCTTTATATCCAAGATCATAAAGATATTATTCTATATCCTGACAGCTTTGTGGTTTTGTCTTTAGTGTTTATATCTTTAATAGGCCTAGTAATGTCAAGTATGAACTAGAAATACAATTTCATTTCTTTTCTAGATGGGCATCCAATTGCCTCATTTAAACTTCCTAAGAAATCTGTTCTTGTGCCTTGACACCTTGTTATGTAACTCATGTCTACATATGTATAGATCTGATGCTAGGATTGTTATTTGAATTCTGATGTCGATGTTTCTTTGCCTTTGATTTTTACATGTAAAAAATGTACAGTTTTTTTCTGGAATGCAGTTTACTATCTTTTTATTTATATGTTAGGGAACTTATATCCTGAGTTTACTCTGGCCCCTTGTTACCAAATCAGTTATGGCATATTATCTTAGAACTGGTTTGTCACAGTTGCTAGCTATCTCTAGGACAAGAACATGGGCAATGGTAAAACAAAAGCTTATCCTTTCTCATTAAAATTGTTCAACTAATCATTGAGAAAATTGGTCATTGGGTAGACTGAGTTTCAGTGAGCAGGTGTTCCTTTCCCAGTCTTCTACTCTTCTTGGCCTTCTGGCAGTTTTATTTCTCATGTGGTGCCTGTCTATGAAGATGTCTTTACGATCAGCCTGACAAAGGCACTGACACACATATGATTGTAACTTGTCTTCATGTACATTTTTCTAATGAGTATACTTGAACTGTTGGGGCATTTGGCTACTTAGTTCAAAAATAATTCTCTAATCTCTTGCTTTTCTCTCTCAACTTTAAGAGTTCTAATTGCTAATATGTAACTAAAAATAAAGGGTAAAACTGAAGGCAGTTGAGTGATGTCATCATATAATCCATCATTCAGGTTTTGAGATATAGGGAAGTATCAGCCACTAGAGTGAAAGATCCTGGAGGGCATCTTAAGTTCACTAATTCATCCCCAATGTCTAGAGCAGTGTCTGGAACACAATGGAGGCTTAGTTTTAGAAAACATGTCCTTATTCATATTTCTAGACAGAGGTTTTCTGTTAGAAAAAAAAATCTCTTTTGCAAAAGTGTAATGTAGCAAATTCAGAAAGCAGTAGCATTCTGCCCCTTTCTTTTCCTATCTCCAGAGCTTTCCTGATAAGAAAAGTAAATGACATCTTTAAAAAGACTAGAAAGGTGATGGAAAAATTAAATTAAATTTAAAGAAAAGGAGAGACTAGAATCTAACTCATTGTTTTTCATCCCCTTTTGTTCTGAAGCTATGGAAGTTTTTCTTAAAGTCCAAGAAAGATAATGAAGTCAGCATCCTCATGTGCCCTGCCTCTCAGAAGGGATTTTTAATAAAATTATCAAAGATGATGATGATAGCAACAGCTGCTAGCACTTTGTGCCAGTGTGGTCTTAAACTCATTACATGAAACATCTTATTTAATCCATAGCAATCCTGAGGAAGCTTCATACTCTCCACTTAACAGATGGCAGGGCAAAGGCAGAATCATTTAACTAATAAGAACAACCCAGAGTAAATGCCCTGACAGTGACTAGTAGATACTGCATTTAAGCAAGCCAGGTACAGTCTACTACCAATCCTATGCATTACATACACCCAAATATACCAATGACTATAAGAACTAGGGACTGAATTGTGGACCAAAGAGTGGTACAGTTGTTTTCATTATCTGTATTTTTGCCTTGTTTCCTTATTTGGATTAAAGTTCTGTCACCTTAAGACATTGGAGATAACTATAGAACAAAAGGACACTCACAATTGCCAGCCATTTGAGGCCATTAGGTGATGAATAGGACTGAGATCTCAAGAATCACTCTATGATCAGGAAAAGAGACACAAGAACTAGGAATTATGTGCTAGGCAATTTGTGTTCAAAAAGAGATGTTTAATGAGTGCTGTAGGAACACAATTGAAGGAGTACTTACCTGACATGGGTGGGAGAGAGAAACAGTGATGTCCGACAAGTTTACAAAGGATGTATTAAAGGCTGAATAGAAGTTTGACATGTGAGGAAGTTAGATGTTGGTGTCAGTGCCCTTTGCAAAGGTACCAAGCCCTGTGTGAGGTTGGAATTCTGGTAAGGTTACATTAATAACCTCTGCCAAGGCAAAAGATTAAGACGGATAGTCCAGGGTCCATGTAGTCAGCAAATTGGAGATTTTTGGGCTTGAAGTCATTTTCCAAGGTTCAGACAATTCTCTATTATACAAATGTGTCACTTTAACTGATGAAGGTCAACAAGGCAGACAAAAGGAGAAGTTAAGTGACTTGTCCTGGATCACTTAGTAAGTAAGCTTGTATGTGATTTAAATAAATTCACTGGGAAATAGATGGCATTAGAAAAGTTAGTACATTCTGTGTGAGGAATTTTTCTGAAACATACAGTATATTGCTACAGTATTTTGTTCCCTGGATATAGAGTGAATAATTAGGATGCTTTCAGAAAATGAGAATCACCTTCAATAAGATGCCTTACCTTTCAGAAAATAAGAATCACCTTCAATAAGATGCCTTACCCCTATCTCCTGTTCCTTTTATATTTTTCTTGGGATATGTGCCTATATATAAAATTAATTTTAATTAATTGCATTGATATACATTTGCAAGTATTTCCTTCAATATACACCTACTCTTTTCTGTGATTCAAATAAAAATATTCAATGCTATTAATTTTTCATACTTCTCTCAATTATGATAGCAAAATGACTCAGTTCTGAAAAAATACAACAGTAATTATCTTAAATTGCACCAACGATAAAAATGAGGGAGTTTTAGCTGAACAACTTGGGTTTTTTAATTGAAATATTTGTTCATAAAATCTCATGATGTCCCAATGAATGGCTAATTTATTTGTTTGTCCAAGTCATAATGAATATGGGAGAATTGATTTAATAAAGATGAATTGCTTTTAATAAAGTCTAGAATCCCTTTAATTTAGTTTAACAGAAGCCACAGTATTGGCAGTTTTTCTGGAAAAATTGCAGGAGTCAGTTTTTTCAGAAGTTCCATGCTAGAGTTCAGTACTTTGCATAAGAATTCAGAATAGCATTGTTAACATGCTCTATTTCATTTGGAAGAGTTTTAACTTTTGGTAGTCAGCTTAATAAATGAAATTGACTACTTTTAACCTGGAACAATGACATAGTGTACCAGGATATGCCACTGGCTGTCATTACTTTTCTTTTTTAATTGGAAAGGGTTAGTGAAATTTTTCAGCATAGCTTTCTCTTTCTTTCTTTCGTTATAATTTTATTTTGTTACTTAACAAGGAACAAATTGGATACCCAGGATTTATCTCTCCTACTTTGCCATGAAATGAGGAAGTTATTTTGATCGCAACATCACAATTAGAGGACAAATCAATGTAGTCCATATATCATCCTGAGTCTTCAAAGGAATGTCCAAATCTCAACATTTATTTAATATATTTTTATTCAACACCTACTATGTGCTCTAAACTATATAAAACTCTTGGGAGCATGTATCTGTATCAGATATTCAATACCACAATAGAGAAAAAAGGACCTGGGCACTATAGTACTGAGCCCCAATAGCCATTTACTAGCTGAAATTATCTGAGCCTTAGTTTCCTGTCTGTTAAATGAGAATAATAATACTTCCATGTATAACTATTGTAAAAACTACTTAACATAACACAAATAGCATTATCACCTTATAGCTGCTCAGTACCATTGGTTTCTCATTTTTTATAGTCATGATTGTTGAGTCATATTGTAAAGATCCACGTTCACAGTAAGACAAATTCAAAGGGACTCTAAAGCAAGTTCCATATGTATGGAATAATGAATTGTGAAGAGCATTAGAAAGGAAAGGCCTGTGAATCACCAATATTAATAGAGTGGCCATTTCTGGGAGTAGAGATAACAAGGTAAGTTTTTATGGAATTGACAAAATTGGAGTTAGGACTTAAAGATGGCTGATCCAGATGTGTACAGTGGAAAAGAAATGAAAGTTCTGGCTGAGTAAAGATTGTGAGAACATCTTGCAGAAAGAGTCACAAATGTCATTTATAAGAACTAACAGTAGAATATTTTGACTGGAACGGATAATGTAGGCAAATAAATGGGGAAAGAGATTTTTCAAGCTAAATGAATATTAATTTGTAGAGGTTAAAATGTCTTTTTGAGGAAATGGAAATTGCATGACTTTTGAGTTAAAATTATATATACACACGTGTGCGCACACACACACACACACACACACACACACACACACACACACTAGAGGCTCAGTGCATGAAATTCGTGCATGGGAGGTGTGTCTCTCAGGTTTGATTGGGCCTAAATGGGCAGTCAGACATCCCTCTCACAATCTAGGATTGCTGGTTCCCAACTGCTTGCCTGCCTGCCTTCCTGATTGCCCCTAATCACTACTGCCTGCCAACCTGATCACCCCCTAACCACTCCCCAGCCAGTTTGATTGATGCCTAACTGCTCCCCTGCCATCCTGATCACTCCTAACTGCTATTCCCTGCAGGCTTGATTGCCCCCAACTTCCCTCCCTTGCAGGCCTGATCTCTCACAACTGCCCTGCCCTGCTGGCCATATTGTGGTAGCCATATTTTTTTCCACATGGGGGCAACCATCTTGTGGGTTGGAATGATAGTCAATTTGCATATTATCCTTTTATTAGATAGGATTAGATACGATAGAGGCCTGGTATATGTGTAGGGGCCGGTTGGTTTGCCCTGAAGGGTGCCCAGATCAGGGTGAGAGTTCCCTTGGAGTGTGGGGTGGCCTAGGCGAGGGGCCTGTGGTGATTTGCAGGCCAGCCACAGCCCTTGGCAACCAAGTGGAAGCCCTGGTATACAGGATTTATTTATCTTCTATAATTGAAACTTTGTAGCCTTGAGCAGAGGCCTGGGCCTGCCAGGGCAGGTGGAAAGCTTGGCTTCCTCCATTGCCAGGGGCAACCCAAGCCTCCTGCTCTCTCTGGGGTTGCAGCCATCTTGGTTTAGTTAATTTGCATACTTGCTCCTGATTGGCTGGTGGGCATGGCTTGTGAGTGTAGCAGAACTATGGTCAATTTGCATATCACTCTTTTATTAGATAGGATATATATTTATTTCAAAGAGGAAGGGAGAGAGATCAATATAAACATCAATTATGAGAGAGAATCATTGATCAGTTGGCTCCTGCATGCCTTTCACTGAGGATGGAGCCCACAACCCAGGCATGTGTCAAAACCTGGAATGGAACTGTGACCTCCTGGTTCATAGGCTGACACTCAACCACTGAGTAACACCAGCCACAATGAATAGAGGCTGAAAATTATATTTTTAAGAAAACTAGACTACCTTAAAATTCAGGGAAAATATAAATTGAGTGACCAAAGTTTCAACAATCAAGGCCTGAATTAAATGAGGCTTGTGGCAGGAGCAATAATAGAAAACTTCAGTAAAGGAAGAATTGATTGGCTTTGGTACAAGATTGATATATAGGAGTGAAAAGGAAAGATAAAACTAAGATTGATCCAAATATTCAATACTTGCTAATTCAGAAAATAAGACAAGATTGAATTAATTTTGGAAGATAATGGGCTTGCTTTTAGATATTTTCAACTTAAAGTGATTACAGGGTATTCAAATAAAAAGCTCTAGTTAATAGATGGCATATGGGGAGACAAACTTAAGAAACAGATCAGGAAATCTAGATGTGTATCCTTCATCCTTATGGAGTAATTGAAATCTAAAAACTGAAGAGTTGTTTTTAAATCAGTGTTTCCCTACTATGGCATTTTTCTATCTATAAGATGCCCCACACCCAACATTTTCAACCCAAAATTAAGAAATCAGTATTTTAAACATTTTGCTGATTTTCCTCTTAAGGCCTTCTTATTTTTTGACATCCAAAGGAATTGTTCTTTGTTTTCTCCACAGTCTTACACTCAGTGAAAAGAGGTACAAATTGTCTCTCTGCAACTCTATTTTCATGGTCTTTTGCATAGCTGATTACATTCAATTTGAATTTTGCAGGGTAAGACAATCACTTGCAATATTTTTATTTTTATTTTTTGACATTTTATGCTCTTGTCCCTGTTGCCCCTGCATACTCTCCACCTCCACCTCCAATTACGGCATCACATGGCATCAATAACAATAAGACTCATGATTGGAGGAAGCCTGTTTTATAAGGTGTGGCTCCCTCCTTAGCTGATTTCCAATTATAAGATACCCCTCAATTTTCAGTCTAATTATTTTAGAAATAATAGCATCTTAAACATGGAAAATAGAGTATATCTTGTGCTTTTAAAGAAACTTATTGAGAAAATTATATATGTACTGCCTACCAGGCACACTTTTGTGTACCAGCAGTATGGTGGTGAACACCAACAATACTTTCATTGTCATGGAGTAGTTAGCACATGACTGGAAATATGCATGATGATGTTCAGTTCAATGTGAGAGCTATAATGCCATGTCTCTCAATAAAGTGAGAGAACAGTGACATTGTTATTAAAATAATTCTAAATTGTCTCTAATTTATTTAAAAAATTAAAGATTCACAAACACTGAAAACTCGTGGTAAGTAATTTACCAGTGATAATCACTGTACTGCAACATCTTGGATAAGAACCTTTCCTTTAAGAAGAGGTTAGGAAGACAACAATGTGACTCAAAACTTTAGGAACAGGCATATGTAATGAATGGGAAAAGAAATCAATATGTGAAATAAATCAAAAGATGGATGGATGAACAGAGAGACAGATAAATAAGAGTGATGAATAGAGGTTAGAGAATTTAAAGGACTAGGAAGAGAACCAATTGGGATAGTGCCACTGAAGCTGAGGGAGGAAAAAAATCAAAAGAGGATATATTTCCCAGTATCATATCTAAGAAAAGAATAATATGCAAATTGATCATCACTCCAACACACAAGATGGCCACCACAAGATGTACAGCAGGGAAAGACAGCTGAGGGGATTCAGGTCTGCAGAGGAGAACAGTTGGGAGAGGGTACCCGACCTGCAGGGAAGGGCATTAGGGGTAACCAGGCCTGCAGGGGAACAGTTAGGCATCAATCAGACTGGCAGGGGAGTGGTTAGGGGGTAATCAGGCTGGCAGGCAAAAGTGGTTAGGGGCAATCAGGAAGGCAGGCAGGCAAGTACTGAGGAGCCAGTCATCCTGGCTTGTGAGAGGTATGTCCGACTGCCCATCTAGGCCCGATCCTAAAGGCCTAAATGGGCAGTCAGACATCCCTCAAGGGGTCTCAGATTGGAGAGGGTGTAGGCTGGGCTGAGGGACACTCTCCTTACCATGCATGAATTTCTTACACCAGGCTTCTAGTTTAGTAATAATGATAAAAGTTGAGAATGAGAAACAAGAAAGCTCACTGATAAACTTCAAAGGGCAGTTTAGCACAGTAGGGAGGAATCAAGGTAATGTAAATGAGGCTATAGAAAATAGTATTCATGGGATAAAAGAAGGCACAAAATGACTCACATTTCTATCTCACAGAATGTATTTGTAAACAACTTGATTATGGAGAAAAGAAATAAATGTGTTCAGGAAGTTGCATAGGGTGTGGTTGGGAAGGTATACAGAATCCCAAAACCTGAGGCACACTCACTGAATCTAAGGCAATGGTTCTCAACCTTTTTAATGCTATGACCCTTTAATATAGTTCCTCCCAACCATAAAATTACATTTGTTGTTACTTCATAACTGTAATTTTGCTACTGTTATGAATTGTAATGTAAATATCTGTGTTTTCTGATAATCTTAGGCAACCCTGCTAGTGGTTCTCAACCTTTGGGTCGCGACCCACAGGTTGAAAACCACTGCTGTAGAGCCTAAGACTCTGGTAAGAACAAAATTCCTTTTTTTTTTTTTTTCACAAATTACTGATTTTTGTTCAGTTTGTAATTATAAATATTCTCTGTGTTTCAAGTTGTATCTGAAAACTTACAGGCCAGCAAGTGGCTGGGAGTGGTGGGCATACATCACTTAGAGCTACAGTGATTTTCTATCTCTGACTCATCTGAAAAAGCCTTAATTGAGCATGTATTCTCATGATGAAGATCCAAAAAAAATCTTAATTGCCATTAAGCTGTCCACAGAAGCAAAACAAAGTGGAGAATTAAGGCAATTATCAGGATGATATGAACCATAGAAAACATGTTTGCTTCAATCTGGATGTTTCTGGGGAACTTATTTTTGACCAATATTATCTGAGTAATCTTCTTTTCAGTTTGTATTTCATTTTGCACAGATAAATAGTAATTTAGTGCAGCGAGGGAAGAACCCATAATATATAAAATCAGTGTGAGAAGAAACTCAATACCCAGGGTGTGTTTGGCTTTGTCTTCTATTTTTACTAAATTTGTTGCCAAGGAAATTGAAAAAATAAAGACTTAAGGAATTTGTTTTTAATTAACAACTAGTTTACTGATGGTGCAGTTTAACATCTGCCTATCTTTTGATATTAATTCTTCAGTTTTAATTTCTTTTAGCTACTATTTAGAATCATTTTTAAAAAGCTGCTGAGTAAATAAAATAGGATATTAAAAATCATACATTTCTTCTAATGCAAATGCATATACAATTGACAGAGTGTGGGATGGTACAGGTTTACATCAAAGCCAATTTCTTGCCTGGTTGGTGTGGCTCAGTGGTTAAGCATGGACCTGTGAACTAGAAGATCATGATTTGATGCCCAGTCAGGGTACATGCCCAAGTTGCAGGCTCTGATCTCCAGTGTGAGGCAGGCAGGAGGCAGCCAATCACTGATTGTCTCTCATTGATATTTCTATCTCTCTTCCCTTCTCCCTTCCTCTTTGAAATATATATAAAATAAAAGCCAACTCCCCAGAGTATTTCAAGTGTGTGATGAGAAATTTGCAGGTATGTTTATGTACTACTTTTGTGTGTCTTAAGTACATTGTCAGGTCAATTTTATCTATTAAATACCTTCACTACCTTTCTGTAGAGATACACTTACCAATATGACTATTTATTAACTTTAAAATTTGATATTCAAATTACCTCAACTCCACCACCACCCAATGGTGAGCAGAGGCGGACCCATGCACTATTGTGAAAATACTGCCCCTGCTGAGAAGCAGGACTCTGTCACTAATTAAACCTATTTTTTTCCTAACATATGAGCATTTCATTGGGGAAAATGACAGAATCCCACAAGGTCTCAATTGCTATCAGTTGTACATATGAACCTCAAATATATGTTGGCATTAAATGCCCTCCTATATGTTGGTATTAAATGCCATCTCTATTTTGTTTATCTTTGAAAAAATCAGCCCTTAGTTTCACTGAGATCTATATTTTATTTTTAGTCTTCATTGAATTTGTTTCTGCTCTGATCTTTGTTTTTTGTTTGTTTGTTTGTTTGTTTTTCCTTCTACTAAAGTACAGCTTTGTTACTCTTCTTTTTCTAGTTCCTTAGGTTATAAAGTTAGGTTATTAATTAGATATTAGAGGCCCAGTACACAAAATTTGTGAATGGGTAGGATCCCCATGCCTGGCCAGCAATCAGGGCCAATCTGTGGGGAGACCAGTGGGATGATCAGGGGCCCCCCTGCTGGCACCTGTATTCACCAGCATGGTGCCGACTGCTTATTGGCCCCACCCTCTAATCCTCCGCAGCCACCGCCAGTGGCCTCCCCTCTGCAGGGCAACTGGTGGGGTGATTGGGGGGCCCCACTGCCACCCACCTTGGCTGGACTGGGGCCTGCAGGCTGGGGGAAGCTCCTGTGTTGAGTGCCTGCACCCTGGTGATCAGTGTGCATCATAGTCACCAGTCGTTCCACTGGTTATTCTGCTGTTTGTTTTATTTGCATATTAGGCTTTTATTATATAGGATTTTATTTCTTAACTAGAGGTCTGATGCACGAAATTCAGGCAAGGAGCTCGGCCCCTACCCCCACCGCCAGGGCTTTGTCTGGACAGATGTCTGGTCTAATTAGCATATTATCCTTTTTTTATTATAGATGTAGGTGTTTGTCATTATAAACTCCCCTCTTAGACTGCTTTTGCTGCATCCCATAGTTTTGGTATTTTATGTTAATATTTTCATTGGTCTCAAGATATTTTTTCTCTTTTGTTTTTTTTCTTTTTGTGTTTTAGGAGAGTGGTTTTAATTTTAATTTCTACATATTTATAGATATTCTAGTTTTCTTCTTGTATTTGACTTCTAATTTCATATTATTGTGTTCAGAAAAGATGCTTCATATAATTTAAATTTTGTTAAATTTACTAAAACTTGTTTTGTAACATAACATGTGATCTGTCCTGGAGGGTGTTTCATGTGTACTCCTGCTGTTGAATATAACATCCTCTGTATGTCTATTATGTAGTTTAAGTCCAATGTTTTCTCATTGGTTTTCTTATTTTTAAAATATATTTTATTGATTTTTTATAGAGAGGAAGGGAAAGGGATAGAGAGTCAGAAACATCAATGAGACAGAGACATCGATCAGTTGCTTCCTACACACGCCCTACTGGGTATGGTCCCACAACCAAGGTACATGCCCTTGACCACATTCAAACCTGGGAACCTTGAGTCCTCAGGCCAATGCTCTATCTACTGAGCCAACCCAGTTAGCTTCTCATTGGTTTTCTGTGTAATTGATATGTTCATTGCTGAAAGTGGGATATTGAATTCACCTACTATTATTGTATTATTGTTTTTTCTTCAAAAATGTTAATATTTATTTTATATATTTAGATGTTCCTATGTGGAATGCATAAACATTTACAAGTGTTAATTTCTCTTGTTTGGCTCACACATTTATCATACATAAAACCTTATTTACCTCTAATTACAGTATTTGTTTTTACCCGCATTTTGTCTATTATAAGTATAATTACCCTAGTTTATTTTAATTTTCATTGGCATGAATTACATTTTCCATTTCTTTACTTTCTGTCTGTGTGTCCATAAAGTTGAAGTGAGTCTCCTATAGGCAGCATGAAGTTTACTCTTGATTTTTATCCAAAATTTTATTTGAAAATTACCTGATGTTTAAAAATTTTATTGAACTTATTGGAATGACATTTAATAAAAAAATTTATTCAGGTTTCAGGTGTACAATTCTATAATACATCACCTAAATATTATATTATATGCTCACCACCCCAAGTCAAGTCTCCTTCCATCATCATTTGTCACCACTCTATCTTCTTCTACCACCTCCAACATCCCTTTCTCTCTGGTAATCACTATCCTGTTGTCTGTATCTGTGATATTAGTTTTTCTTGCTGAACCCCTTCACTTGTTTTATCCAGAGCCCCAAATCGCTCCCCTCTGACAGCTGTCAGTCTGTTCTTTGTATCTATTACTCTCTTAATATTTTACTTATTGGTTTATTTTGTTCAGTAGATTCCACATATTAGTGAAATCATATGACACTTTTCTTTCACTGACTGGCTTACTTCACTTAGCCTCATTGTCTTCAGGTGCATTCATGTTGTAGCAAAAGGTAAGCTTTCCATTTGTAGGCTCAGTAGTATTCCACTGTATAAAGGTATCACAGCTTTTTTATCCACTGATGGATACTTCAGCTGCTTCCAAATCTTGGCTATTGTAAATAATGCTGCAGTGAACATAGGGATGCATATATTCTTTCAAATTCATGTTTCTGGTTTCTTCGGTTTTATTTCCAAAAGCAGAATCACTGGATCATGAGGCAGTTTCATTTTTAATTTTTGAGGTAACTCCATACTACTTTCCACAGTGGCTGCACCAATCTACATTCCAACCAACAGTATACTAGGGTTCTCTTTTCTCCACTTCCTCTCCAACACTTTCTTGTTGACTTATGGATTATAGCTATTCTGTCAAATGTAAAGTGATATTTCATTGTGGTTTTAATTTACATTTCTCTGAGGATTAGGGAGGTTGAGCATCTTTTCATGTGTCTATTGGTCATTAATATGGTCTTTGTCTCTTTGGAGAAGTGTCTATTCAGGTCCTTTCTTATTTTTAAATTGGATTGTTTGTTTTCTTGATGATGAGTTAAGTTCATTTTAGACATTAATACCTAATCAGTCATACCAACTTCTCTGTCAAAGTGCATGACTTTGAAATTATGTGATGTGCTCCCTAATGCAAGATGCTATTTTTTAGTTGCATGGTTACTCTTGAATTAAAAAACTTTGTTCCTGTGCTGAAACAAACTCAAATGTCATTGATTGCACTGATCTTTGCAGCTACCCCTGAATAATGGGGCATTTCACTTTGCTTAGTTCTCTTGTGTATTTGTTGTTATAGTACTTAGGAAGCTTATCTGATTCACAGTGTCTCTCAAAGCACTTTATGTCATAACTGTTTATAGCTACAGTGTGCACATTATATCATTGCAAGGTACTGAGCCACCTTAAGTATGGGAGGATGAGATCTGGGAGTAAGATTTGGCTACAGAGAATGATTGTGGATTAGAGTGGGAGCGAGATATAGTAATATGCTAATACATTTTTGCAAAGCAAGTACAATTGACCATGTGGATCTTAAACCATTTCCTCTGGAATGACAAAAGTTTACAAAGAATATAGAATAAACAAAGTTATGTACCTACATGTACCTAACAACTTGACTTTAAAATGTATAAAGTAAAAATTCACAGAATTATAGGGGAAAGCTGACAAATTCACAATATTCATGGGATATTTTAATATCTCTCTTAAAATCTGAAAGATCAAGAAGATGAAAAATATATAATAAGACAGAAAATATAATAAATGATATACAATAGTTACTTAACGAATGGAGGGAATGACATATATTAAATTATTGCACCTATCATAATGCTATATTTATAATTTGTAATAGATATAAAATGCACAATATTATTTACTGAAAAGTAAAATAATAAGTCAAGTTGTTTTGTCCAGTGACTCTTAACTAAAGTTCATTTTGTTGTTTCTTTTTACATGTAACCAAAAATCATGATCTCTTCAGAAAAAAAAATCAGAAAAATAGGTTCATTAGAATTTCATAAGCAAGTTAATTTACTGTGCTTAGAAATAATATGTTTGTTATTGCTGTTTAGCACTATCTAAATAAAACTGAATTCAAGAAACAGGATCCATTAGGCATTATGTAACCACTAACGACGTGTTTTCAAAGTTAGCCCACATTAGAATCACCTTGACATCTTCAAACATAAGAGCCTTGGCCCACCCTCAGAGTTTCTGATTCAGTAGGCCTAGGAATTTGCATGTCTAACAAGTTACCAGGGAATATTGATGCTGCTGGTTGGGGACTACACTTTAGAAACTGTTAAATGTCAGTACAAAGAAGCAGCAGTTAACCAAATATCACTCAAATGACTGAAACCTGGCTTTAGCCTCCCTTATATGTTGAATTAAATTATCCTTCAGATTTTCAATATTTTAATAATCATTCTTTCAAATGGGAAGTTAATTTAAAATGTAAAGATAGTATTAATTGGTCAAATAAGAGTATTAGCAATGGTATAGGTTATTTTTTCCAGTTTTACTTGTTTAGCTTTTACTGGCATATCTTAACTCTTGAGTATCAGGCTTTGGAACTTGGAAGTGGTTGACTATGGCATCACTAGGAAACTAAGTAGATTCTGATAAAATCTTAGTCAATGTTTCTAAAGCATGTGAGCATATGGCTGCTGAGTCATCAGAATTTCCCATGGTACATTTCAGATGTGGATTGATACATAACAACAGTCCTAAGTATCATAAAGCAATGCTTTAAACTGGAACAATCATCTCTAATGTGAGAGGAAGAATACATTTAGAATTCAGGATTGAGGCGAATAGTTAAGAATGTGAGCTATAGATAGATGCTTGTTGGATAGCTACCAAAAACAGAAAAGACATTACACTTCTGATAATGCTAACTTTCTCCATTACCCAAAGCACATATGCCTTTGCCCTAGTAGAATACATTCTATCTTCTGATTTTTCTATAAAGGATTCAAACAATTCCCAAGCAAAGATACCTCTTTTCCTGTGGTTGTCTCATACATGCTTTCATGAAAAACATAAGACAATATATCACAGTGACTGTTGACATATTTGTTTCCCACTAAACTGGAAGATCCTTGAGAGTAGCCATATTCTTTTATGTTTTCTTTGAATATCATGCACCCAACATCATACCTAAGGATTTCTACTTGTTCAATAATAATAGATAATAATAATAATAATAATAATAATAATAATAATAATAATGCTCAATAAATGAAAAACCCTTCAAAAGCAATGGTCTACCCTCCTCCATCATTCAGCATGCCATCCAAGCACCATAGAGTTCTGGATACTGAGTTGATATTACAAAATTAAACTGAAAGGGCACAGCAGGAGACTAACCTTAATATTTGAGGGGTGGGATGGGATAAATCCCCAAAGCAGGTATGCCCGTATTCTCTGTTAATCAACTCTGAAAAAGCAAATAAAACCATCTGCTCTTGGTCCAATTAGAGTAGATGGCAGCTGGGATTGCAAGGAGCTCCCCTTGCCATCATCTCAACACACCGTCTCTGCCCTCGGTCAGTGCATTCTGTGTTGTTGTTTCTTGTTAACCTGATGCTGCTCAAAGCCACAACCTAACATCCCACTGCTGCCATGGGATGCAAATTGCCAGCTCTATCACAAACCCTGTCTCTGAAGAGGCACTTGGTTGGCAGAGTAAAAACACAGAGTAACGAGATGCCATCTGCATTTCCTACTACACAGCTCAATTAGTTGATTGATTTGTAACACTTTAAAAACATTTTCTAGGCAAAGCAAATTAGGAGAGTGTTTCATAATGTATTCAGTTTAATTAAAACTGCACTAAGTGGAGTACTTTGCTTCTTGGTTTCAGAAAAAAAAAATATTACAAGGAAGTCACACACTATATTGATTTTTAACCCTCGAGCAGGAGTGAAACAGCATTGTTAAAGGTTGCAGCATCTAGAGTTATACAAGTGCACTCCTTTGAAAGGTTTTCTGTAATTAGAAAGTAGAAGATTGGGTGGCAAGAGAAGACATGAGGACACAACATGAAATAGAGAAGAGAGTTGTGGGGAGAAGCCGTAACATGCTCCGAATTTGAATAACCAACAGCACCTGCTCCTTGTTGAGTACAAAAATGCTTTTATCGTCTGAAGGGGAAAAGGCAATCTGTAACCATTCCAGATCAATTCAAAGGCTTTAAAACAAGCTGGAAATGTTGAATATATATGCAGGTCTCCACTAATAAGGTGAATGCACAAACAACCTGAGACTTTTCCAGTTTTGGATAATTTTATATGTTAATCCAGCTCCTCCTTTTCCCATCACAGATGATCCCTACCAGACTGCTTTCTCCTCTGCATCTCTGCTGCCTGTCACATTACCAAATGCAAGAGGGTTTCCAAATTGCCATCTGATTAAACCCTCAAGTTATTTGATATATTTGCATGGGTAATTATGATTTATTTAAAAGCACTTTGTTTGCATTGCTCTTGTCTCAGTTTCTTCAAAGTCAATTACTGAGAAATTGATTGGATTAGTTTGATTTTTTTTAATTGCTTGAAACTTTAGAACACCTCCCTTCACATAATTTATTTGAAAGTAAAACCAAAACAATGAAAAGGATGTCCTGTGGAAATCTGTGTATTTTATATTTTCAGGATTTCTGTCACCTGTTTCTAAGTGGTTAAAATAGGAACAATAATAGTTATTTTCTTAGTAGAAGGAGAGATCAAAATAGAGCAGTTGAATGGACTGTTTTGGCCCCATCTGATTTGGATAACTCATGAATTCTTAGTAGGGTTTAGTTTGTTCTAATTCTGATATAGTTTTGTTTCTGTGTGGAAGATATACACAGGAGGCTGACAATAGTGTTCTCCCATATCATAGATATTTTATAATCTATTTAAATATAATAATTCTCTCGGAAGGATTGAACACTGATCCATGGTGTGAATTCCTCCATTCACTCTAGGACATTACTCACAAGGAGGTTCTGATTTCTTATGTTTAGTTCTTTCCAACCTACACATGCCGAGGATCTCAGAATAATGCCGTGGGCTTGTCCATTTACCTTTTACAAGCAATGCCATAGATTAAACCAAAGAAACAACTATTACCAGTTCCATAGAATAGACAGTTGCTTAAAAAATACTGTGGGCTAGTGCTTGTTGGGTATTAATTTCTTAAACCTAATCATATTCTGTGTAAAGTGAATGCTTTGGGGAGAACCTCAAAAAGACATTTTAGGCTGGTCAGTTTGCTCAGTGGTGAGTGTCCACCTATGACCCAGGAGGTCACGGTTTAATTTCTGGTCAGGGCACATGCTCCAGTTATGAGCTTGAGCCCCAGTAGGGGGAATGCAGGAGGCAGCTGATCAATAATTCTTTCACACCATTGATGTTCCCAACTCACTCTCCCACTTCTTTCTCTCTCTGAAATGAATAAAAATACATATTTTTAAAAAGACATTTTAGAATAATGCATTCATATGATTTTGTCTTTAAGAGGACCCCATAAAAAGAACTGCATAGTCAGCCTACCTTTCTAGGAAAGAGGATGTTGTACCTCTGTAGAGATCCACTGATTCCATAAAGTATATTTTCATTAAACTTTTAATGAATCCCAGCCAATAAAAAAAAAGAAGAAAAACCATATAGCACTTCTAATTTTAAATATTACTAATGGGACTGGAAGTAAAAATAATTGCTATTTAATTACAGAAACGTGTACTCCGATGCACAAATGCCCAATAGAGATAATGACATTGGATACTGAAAATGTTCTGTGACTGCTGGGAGCATTTTACAATAATCTACATGTTTAATTGAGTTGCTAGGAAAGGCTCATTGTGCAATTACATGTTCACTTAGGTGTTCAAATAGATACTGAAAATACCTATGTTTCATTTGTAACTATTGCCCAAATTGCTGCTGCAAAAAATGTTTCCATTTATTTACATGCAGGCCTCTACATATGATTGCACTTTGCTGGGTGTTCAAAATGCCTGCTGCCCCTAGGTTTGATGGCTCAGTGTTGCTCTGAGCACTGTTGCAATGCAGACTATTTATGGAACACTATTGCCCTCTGGCAGTGAGGCAGCCAGTGTTTTTAATAACTGTTTTAAGTCATTTTGACAGCTTTTAAACTAGTCACACCCAGCAGTTTAGGCCAGAAGGGAAACATCAGCAAATGCCTGCAGGAGTTTTATGTTACAAAACCTGTATGTGCGTTTATATTAGGAAAATGCTACAATTCTTGCTTTAAAGAAAAGCTGCATCCCCAAGAGGCAGACTGAATTTTTGCCAGGTAAAGCTTAGAAAAGTATAAATAATAGTGACACTATTGTGCTCACAGTACAAGCCAACAGAGCTGTTCTTTCTTAGATTACTAAGCTGAAGCTCCACAGAAATCAACTTGTAAGTGGACCACAAAACTATTTCCTATATTGTAACTTCAGATCACACACACACACATACACACACACACACACACACACAAATATATATATTTTATATATATATATAAATATATATATAAAATCAGGGTCATACTTTGGATTGAATCATCTTGAGGAGTGTCTGGGCTCCATAGAAATGACCCAGAGCTGCTCACTTTAGCTAGAGAAACCGAAGAAATGGCAGCAGCTGCCAATGCATGGAGGGCTCCCCGCCTGCTTCTTATCCACATCCTCAAAGTGAATGTCCCCAAAGAGCCAGGTGGGCTCACCAACTGTGGCTGGACTTACATGGAGGGGCCCTGCTGTGTTTGCAAGTTCAGCTTGGCAAACAGCTGAGAAAGACCCAGCTCTTTAAGCACCTCCTCGTTCCCAGGAGCACTCTTCCCACTATTGCACAGATTGTCCATCTCTGGGCACAGAGTTCAGAGTGAGAGGCCAGGAGGACTCCTCAGGAGAGAGACAAATAGATGTAGCAATGTATGCTTTTACTCCAGGTAGGCACCCACCAGTGCCTTCTAGCAACATCCCTGGAAGTTCTTTGCATGCTGACTTTCAGTTACCATTTTCTGAATGTACACTGACAGCTTGGTTTATGTATCTGTTTGTTTGACACCATGGTTTAGAAGGGAAGTGTTTTGTTTTACAACTATAATTTAATACAAAAATGTAAAAATTGGAAGTTCAAATAAGAGAAAAAACAAGGACTTTTACTGTAGGAGAGAGAAGAAAGATGCTAGATTCAGAAAACAGTTTAAAGAAAGAAATTTGAGGCTCTACTTGAACAATCAAGAGAACCAATAACATTAATTTAATTTATTATGTGTAATCATCTAGATTAAAAATTCGAATTATTCTGAATTGTCCTTTGTTAAAAATTAATTAAATTGTTATTGTCCAAGTACAACCTCAGTGAAAAGGAATACATTTAGCTTAGTAGAAAATGAAACAATTACTTTAGTTATGCAAGAAATATGCAAAAGACAACTTCAAGTTTGTGCTCAACTGAAAAAAAACAAACGTGTTTATTTAGGTCTATTTTCTCTGACTTACGAATGTGTCACAAATATATCTACATACCCTGGCTAAAATGACAGAAGAATATCAGGAGAGTCACAGAATGGGAAAAAAAAGCGGTGAGGATACAGAGCTGAGACTGCAGAGTGATAAACACAGGTTTCCAAGCAGATCCAACGGTGAGAAAGCCAGCAACTACCTGAACAAGTACCCAGCCCGGCCACCAATTCAACCACTGACCAGTCTAAGTAACTTTTTTTTCAAATGAGTTCAAAACAAACTAAAGACTCCAAAAGCAAAACAACTCATTTTCCCCACTGACTGACTGCAAACAGATCTTTGATTTCCCTATATGTATTCATTGTTTCAAAGTTTCCCTCCCAATTTCCTACTGAGACCCTGCATTTCATTCCATAGAGATTCTCCTTTAAAGAGCCGTGTGGGCCAGAAATGATGCAGAAGAACATGAGGTCCACAGTTTTAATTTTGTTCTGTTTGGTTTCCTTCTATGGACAGAGGTGGAATGATTCACATCTGGAAGCATAATTTGAGGAATAAATTGAGTATGCCAACCTCTATAGAATAAAAGTGCCCACTAAGTTTAGGTTTGAATAATAATAATAATAATAATAATAATAATAATAATAATAATGGTAACAGTGGTTTACTTCTTAGAAAACTATAATAGACTGCTGTTCATAAATTATGTCTTTAAATAATCACAGAATTCTTGAGAGGCTAGTTATTATTTTCTGTTTATTCATGTGGATGTTGTGTTGATTGCTCCAGGGTAGAGCTAGAAAGGACTTGAACTCAGGTCTGTCTGTCCCCCTTTAAAAAATGATATTTTAATGGTCTTATGCAACTTTTATTTATCCATAATAGATGAATAGATGGTCTGGTGCAGATGGTAATATTGAGCATAATTCTTCAACCACCTTGTACCTACACCCTTGTGATTTTGGAGTTCCTCCTACTAAAGGAGCTGAATCTATTCCCTACTCCACCCTTTTTGATCTTGGGTTTGGCGACTTGACTTGCTCTGACCAATACGATGAAGCAGAGGTGGCAGAAAGCATGTTAGCAGCTCTTGGGCCAGGCTGTCATTGGCCCAAGTACATCTGTATGTCCTTACATACCTTGTCATGGCTATGATGAGTGTAAGGGACAGATGGGACAGAAGTGCCCTGGATGATCCAGAGATGTGTAAGCACTATTAGATAATCATTGCCATTCCATTTTTTTAACTTTATTACTGATGTCCCTATCCCTTCCTCCTTTGACCCCTTCTTTTGGGTGTTTTTTGTAGTTACTATAGCAACAAACACCCTCTGTTGGACTTATTTTGTGTGGTTTATTTTAAAGAGTATGTGCTAAATGAATGGGTGAGCATGCATGCAAACACAAACATATACACATGCCTAATTGAATATGAGTCTTGGTGTCTTACATCTAAATAGCAGTTGGGTACAAATACATGTATTATAATCAAAGGACAAGGAGTTTCAGCTGTATTTTCCTTTAGATATTATAATTCTATCTTCTTCCTGGTTCCCCCATTAAAAGTGCAGGAGACATTTTAAGATAGTTTAGCTACTGATATCTAGCTGTGGTCATTGATGACTTTTTATTTGTTAACTGATATTCGCAAGGCCCATCTTTGCATACCTGACACATCTCAGTAAGAAGGAGGCATCAGGACCCCCACAGAGCAGAGACAGTTCAGTGGGAGCCTGCCAACTCCTATTCTGCTTATTCTCAGCTGCAGGACTACTGAGGTGGTTTTTACTTTGAACAAGGTCAGCAGTAATGAGTAAATGTTAATTGGGAAGCAAATGTGCAATATCAAAATTTGTTATCAAGTGGTATCACAATTTTATGATATGAGATACAAAACAAGGATAAATGAAGAAGGAAATAGTCTTTATGCATACATCCACACACATAAAAACACACACATTCCACAGGCATTTGAAACTGTTCTCAAAGAAAGTCTGTAACTTTGGCTTTTGTTATATTGAACTATATGCCACTTGAAATGAATATTTAATACAATTATAGCTACATTCTTAGGCTATGACTAAATATATAAGAGGACCAGCTTAATTCTGACAAAGATCAGATCCAAATAATCTTACCTAAGAAAGGCAATTTTGGTCTCAATGTTCTACTTAATATGGTTTGTATTAAGCCCACTGAAAAAACTAAATTTTGATCAATGATTATAAACAAATACAAGTATTCAAAGGTTATATTGTTTTATGGCAAATTGATTCATTTGAAGTAGTGTTTGCTTTATTAATGCATAAATAAAATGTTCACCTTATGATAGTTTAGAATCTGTGTAAAATATGCCCTAATTTTTAATAGTAAGTGGAAAATACATATTTTTAGTTGATTTGAGAAAGATTTTAATAAGATTTCTATGACTTCAATAATGTATTAAAGAGTCCTATTTGTAAATAGGAAAATTCCAGGATTTAGAAGAGAATATGCATATCTGGCCTGGTGGTTTGAGGGGAAATGTAGAGGATACTCTCTTTTGGAAGAGAGATGGGAAGTGGTCATCCAGTGGAAACAAAGCCCCAAGAAAAAAATGTCTGATGAAGAGAATTAATTTCCCATTTTTGCCTCATTAAACTTGCAACCCAGTTAAATATGACCTAATAGTTATGTTCCATTCTCAAGTTCTGTGTTCTCTTTTGTTAATTTTTCTGTGATATTGATTTGGTTAAGATGATACTACTAACACATTGGATCATTAACAAGTCCTGATTTACTTCACTGTTGCCAAGAATATTTATTTGTTTTGTGTTCATCTGTTTTATATCATCTTTTTTTATTTTTATTCAATTGTAATAATAACATTTAACATGATATCTATCCTCTAAACTAATTTTTCCCTTTTTTTGAAAAGAACTTAAATTTTATTTTTAAATTGTAGTTTTCATTCACTACTATTTTGTGTTAGTTTTAGGTACACAGCATAATGATTAGATAATCATATACTTTATAAAGCAACCCCACCAATATTTCCAATAATTACCAGGCACCATACATAGTTATTACAATATTATTGACTATCTTGAGAATCATAGATCTCTACATGGATGGCTAATAGGCACCTTAAAATTAAATGTCTGAAGAAAACCTGATTTCTCCCCTTCCACCAAACCTGTTTTGCCCCAGTCTTTCCCACCATTATAAATGGTCTCATCATTCACCCATTCACTCCATTCCAAGCCTAGAAAGCATCTTGATATGTCTGCTTCCCTCACACTCCACCTCTAATCCATGAGCAAGCCACACCAGCTCTGTCTTCCAAATACATTTTCTCCTGGTAGCACCATAGTTCATCTAAGCACCTGATGGCTTTCCCTGGTTTCCCTTATTAAAAAAAAAAAATTCAACTGAGTACATTCAAATATCAAATTGGCTTTATTCAATGATCATGAATTAAGAAGTGTACTATCAGGCAAACAGAAAAAAACTATGAAGGGTTGTACAAAATGAAGGCTTTTATCTTCAAGAGAGGCAAGAATGAGAAGAGAGAAAAGATGGTCTCATCTTTTCTTTTTAAATTTAGCTCTATTATTGAAAGTACTGCCGAAACCGGTTTGGCTCAGTGGATAGAGCGTTGGCCTGGGGACTGAAAGGTCCCAAGTTCGATTCAGTTCGGGGGCATGTACATAGGTTGCGGGCACATCCCCAGTAGGGGTCATGCAGGAGGCAGCTGATCAATGTCTCTCTCTCTCATCGATGTTTCTGGCTTTCTATCCCTTTCCCTTCCTCTCTATGAAAAATCAATAAAATATATTTAGAAAAGAAAAAAAAAGAGAAAAAGAAAGTACTACCAATGTCCCTTTCTTCAACCCATTGATCCCCTCTATCTCTCACCCATCACCCCCAGGCCTTCACCTCACTATTGTCTGTGTCCATGAGCTATGCATATCCTATATATTAAAGAGCTAATAGGCTAATTAGACTAGACAGTGGAATGACCTTCTGGAATGACCTTCCAGAACAACCAGTGGGCAGGGAGAAGGGCCGAGAGGCAGCAGGGGCCTCGAGGACCGAGGCAGCTGAATTTCATGCATTGGGCCTCTAGTATGCATATAAGTTCTCTGGTTAATCTCTTCCCATCCTCCCCATTTCCCTTCCCTCTGAGATTCCTCAGTCTATCTCATGCTTCCAAGTCTCTGTATCTATTTTTTTTTGTCAGTTTATTTTATTTACTAGATCACATATAAGTGAGATCATGTGACACTTTGTCTTTGTCTGACTGACTTACTTTGCTTAGCATAATACTCTTCAGGTCCCTCCATGCTATCTCAAAGGATAAAAGATCCTATTCTTTTTATAGATGCACTAGAGGCCTGTGCATAGACTCAGGCACCGGTGGGGTTCCTCAGCCTGGTCTGCAGGGATGAGGCCAAAACTGGATCTCCGACATCCCCGCTGGATCCCAGGTTGCGAGAGGGTGCAGGCCAGTCCTAGGGACCCCGCAGGTGCACAGTCGGGGCTAGGGAGGGATCACAGGAAGGCTCCAGGGCATGCTAACCTGTCTTGCCCAGTCCCAATTGGCTAGACTCCAGCAGCAAGCTAACTTACTGGTCAGGGCATCTACCCTGTGGTGGTCAGTGTACATCATAGCAACTGATCAAACGGTCAGACACTTAGCATATTAGGCTTTTATATATGTCTATTATATTCCATGGTGTAAATGTACCACCTCTGTTGTATCCATTCATCTGCTGATGGGCACTTGGGGCTGTTTCCAGATCTTAGTTATTGTAAATTGTGCTGCTATGGACATAGAGGAGTTTATATTTTTTCTGATTGGTGTTTCAGGATTTGTAGAATATATTCCTAGAAGTGGGATCACTGGGTCAAATGGCAGCTCCATTTTTATTTTTTTGAGGAAATTCCACACTGTTTTCCACAGTGGCTGTTATCAGTCTGCATTTCCACCAGCAGTGTAATAGGTTTTCCTTTTCTCCACATACTTGCCAATGCTTGTTGCTTGTTGATTTATTGATGGTAGTCATTCTGAGAGGTGTGAGGTGATACCTCATTGTAGTTTTAATTTACATCTCTCTGATGATTAGTGATGATTATTTTTTTCATATGTCTCTTGGTCATTTGTTTGTCCTCTTTGGAGAACTGTCTATTTAGGTCCTTTACCCATATTCTAATTGGGTGATTAGTATTTCTTTTATTAATTGTATGAATTCTTTATATATTTTGGAAATTAACCTCTTAACAGATGTATCATTGGCAAATATTTCTCCCATGGAATCCCTTTTCATTTTGTTGCTGGTTCCCTTTGCTATGAAGAAACTTTTTATTTGTTTATTTTCCCTTTGTTTCCCTTGCCCTATGAGATGTATTGGCAAACATATTGCTATGAAAGATATCAGCAATTTTACTGCGTATGACTTCTTCAGGGATTTTCATTGGTTCACAACTTACATTTAAGTTTTTTATTCATTTTGGGTTTATTCTTATATATGATAGAAGTTGGTGGTCTAATTTCATTTTCTTGCATGTACTTGTCCAATTTTCCCAGCACCATTTGTTGAAGAAACTGTCTTAATACCATTGTATGTTCTTGCCTCATTTGTCAAATATTAATTGAGCATAATGGCCTAGGTTGATTTATGGGCACTCTGATCTGTTTCATTGATCTATATGCCTATTCTTGCGATAGTACCAGGCTGTTTTTATTACAGTGGCTTTGTAGCATAAATGTTATTCAGTTTGTGATCTCTCCTACTTTGTACTTATTTGTTCAAGATCGCTGCTACTATTTCAGGTCTTTTTTAATCCCACATAAACTTTTGGAGAATTTGTTCTAGGTCTGTGAAATATGTCATTGATATTTTCTTTTTTTTAAAATATATTTTATTGATTTTTTACAGAGAGGAAGAGAGAGGGATAGAGGGTTAGAAACATCGATGAGAGAGAGACATTGATCAGCCACCTCCTGCATATCCCCTACTGGGGATGTGCCCACAACCAGGATACATGCCCTTGTTCAGAATAGAACCTGGGACCCCTCAGTCCACAGGCCAATGCTCTATCCGCTGAGCCAAACCGGCCTCGGCTGTCATTGGTATTTTCAATGGGATTGCTTTGAATCTTTAGATCATTTTCATCATTTTAATGATGTAAATATTTCTTATCCATAAATATAATATATTCTTTCACTTGTTTGTATCTCCCTGTATTTCCATTTTAAATACTCTCTATATTCCACATACAGGTGTTTAACCTCCTTGTTTAAGTTTATTCCAAGATGTGTGTGTGTGTGTGTGTGTGTGTATTTGCAATGGTAAATGGAATTTTTTTTTTAGTTTCTCTTTCTAAAAGTTTATTATTGGTGTATAAAAATGGCATTCTGGGTGTTAATTTTGTATCATACTACTGTGCGAACTTCATTTATTAAATCTAATAGTTTTTTGAGAGAGTCTTGGGATTTCTATGTACAATATCATGTCATTTGTGAATTACATTTTAATTTCTTCCTTTCCAATTTGGATGCCTTTTATTTTTTCTTTTGTCTGATCACTGTGGCTAAGACTTCTAGTACTATCCTATATAATAAAAGCTTAATATGCAAATTGACTGAACAGCAAAATAAATGATGGAATGAGTGGTCACTATGACTTGCACTGACCCCAGGGGGCAAATGCTCAATACAGAAGCTGCCCTCAGCCTACAGACTCCAGGCTAGCCAAGGCAGGTATGGGGGGTGGGGGTGGGGGGCAATTGCCCTGCTGGTAGCCCCACAAATCAGTCCTGATTGCCAGTCAGGCCTAGGGACTCGACCCATACACAAATTCCATGAACTGGGCCTCTATTGTTGAATAAGAGCAGTGAAAGCAGATATCCCTGTCTTGTTTCTATACTTAAGGTAAATGCTTTTAGTTTTTGTCCATGGAATATGATGCTGACTATAGGTTCATCATATATAGCCTTTATTATATTGAGGTATGATCCCTCTTTCCCCACTTTGCTGAGAGTCTTTATCAAAAAAATGAGTGCTGTATTTTATTGAATGATTTTTCTGCTTCTAATGATAAAATCAAATGATTTTTACATTTCATTTTCTTTATGTGGTATATCACATTTATTGATTTGCAAATATTGTACCAGCCTTGCATACCTTAGAAAAATCCCTCTTGGTCATGGTGAATAATCTTTTTAATATATTGCTGGATCTGATCTGCTAATATTTTGTTGAGGATTTTGGCATATATGTTCATCAAGAATATTTGCATGTAATTTTATTTCTCTGTAGTGTCTATATCTGGTTTTGCAATTAGGGTAATGCTGGCTTCATTAAAAAAGGTTAGAAGCTTTCCTTCCTGTTGAATTCTTTGAAATAGTTTGAGGAAGAAAGGTGTTAGCTCTTCTTTAAATGTTTGTTAAAACTCCCCTGCGAAACTGTCCAATCCAAAACTTTTGTTTGCTTCGGGAGTTTTATTTTGTTTTGTTTTAAATTTCTACTTCAGTTTCATTAGTTGTTATTGGTATATTCATAGTTTCTGATTAATCCTGATTCAGTTTTGGAAGAGTGTATTTTTCTAGGAATTTGTCTATTTTGCCCAGGTTGTCAAATTTGTTGGAATTTGTTATTTATAATATTTTCTTCCAATCCTTTGTATTCCTGTAGCATCAGTTGTTACTTCACTTATTTTATTTCTGATTTCATTTATTTGGGTCTTCTCTCTTTGTTTCTTAATGAGTCTGGCTAGTGTCTTATGAGTCTTGTTTATCTAATATTTGAAGCCCATGATTGAGTCAACTGTTCAGAAAAACAAATAAACATACTTTCAAAATATTACTGCTTATTGAAAATGCACCAGGTCACCCAAGAACTCTGACATACACTGAAATTAATGTTGTCTTTATGCCTGCTAACACAACATCCATCTAAGCAGTTATTCTGACTTCTAATCTTATTATTTAAGAAACACTTTGTACAGTTTATTACTGTTATAATAAGTGATTTCTTTTTTATATATGCAATAGAAATCTTTTAAAAAGATTCAACACTCAAGATGTCCTGAAGTACATTACCAAATCTTGGGAAGGGGTAAAAATATCAACAGGCATTTGCAAGAAGTTGATTCCAACTCTCAGGGATGACTTTGAGTGGTTTAAGACTTCAGCAGAAGTAATGATAGATATGGCAAAAATAGCAAGATAACTAGAATTATAAGTTGTACTTAAAGATTTAATCAGATTATTATAACCTCATGGTAAAATGTTAATGGATGAGGAAAGAAAGTATATTCTTGAGATGTAATCCATTCCTGGTGAAGATATTCTGAAGAGGAAAGAAACCAAGATGGTGGCATAGGAAAACACCTAAACTGCTGCTTCACAATACAATATAAAAACTACAACTAAAAGACAAAATTAACACCATCCAGAACCACAGGAAAGTTGGCTGAGTGGAAATTCTACAACTAGAAGGAAAAAGGAAAGCACAGTGAGATTCAGAGGAGCTACAAAAAGCTGAGATATGGAGACGTGCGAGCACAGAGGACGGGCAGCTAAGTACACAGGCAGCTACATGAATGGCTGGCTTTCTCAAGTGGGAGGGAGACAGAAACTCTCAACTGCACTGAACTCCAGTCCCGAGTGAGATTCTGGGAACCCAGACTGGGAATCTGGACTGTCAAGAAAAGAGAAAGCACACTGAAACTCAGGAGAGCTGCAGAAGGTAGAGGTCCAGCTCATGTGTGCACAGAGAGGATTGACTGCTGTGTGCAAGGGTGGCTGAGTGTGTGGCTGGCTTTCTAAAGTGGGAGGGAGATGGAAGCTCCTGACTGCATTGAACTCCAGTTCCAGGAGACTTTCTGGAAACTAAGACTCATTTGGGGAGAACCTGGACTGTCTGGCAGCAAGCAAAACTCGAGGGCAGCTTTCTCTCAAAGGTGCTTGCAGTAATTACCAAGGGATACTGAGGCCCACGGGCATCATAGGGCAGGGCTGACAGGAAGCCAAGGCTGTCTGCTCTGCCCTGAGACTCTACCCCATCTGAGCTGGGCACAGAGGTCTTTGCAATTTTGCAAGTCTTGTCTCATAAGGCTATCTCCAGCACAGAAGTTCTCCTAGCATAGTCACAACTGATTCTCAGAGTAAATTGGCCTGCAGGTCAATTCCTCCCAGTAATACTAAAAACAATCAAGACTTAACTACAATAAAGCTGGGACACAGTCCACAAGGGGTGCATATAAGTGTCCATCTCAGGTAACTGAGGGAGGCTGAGCCACTGGGCCCTACAGGACACCTACCGCACAAAGCTACTCTACCAACTCAGGGAAGCAGCAAAAATGTGGAGACAAAGAAACAGATCACAAATGAAATAAATGGAGGAAAGCAAATGACTGGATATAGAGTTCTAAACCATGGTTATAAGGTTTTTCAAGAATTTCCTAGAAAAGACCAATAAATTTAATGAGACCCTGGAAGGTATGAAAATTGATCAACTAGAAATTAAATATAAACTGAATGAAATAAAAAATATTATACAGAGACCTAACAGCAAACTAGAGGACCACAAGAATCAAGTCAAAGATTTGAAATACAAAGAAGCAAAAAACACTCAACTGGAAAAGCAAAAAGCAAAAAGAACCCAAAAATGTAAAGATAGTGTAAGATGCCTCTGGGACAATCTCAAGCTTACCAACATTTGAATTAAGGGGGTGCCAGAAGAAGAGAGAGAGCAATATACTGAAAACCTACTTGAAGAAATAATGACTGAAAATTTCCCCCACCTGTTGAAAGAAATAGACTTTTAAGTCTAAGAAGCACCAGAACCCCAAACAAAAGGAATCCAAAGAGGACCACACCAAGACACTTCATAATTAAAATGCCAAGTGCAAAAGACAAAGAGAAAATATTAAAAGCAGCAAGAGAAAAACAGTTACCTACCTACGAGGGAACACCCATACAATTGTCAGTTGATTTTTCAATAGAAACTATGTAGGACGGTTGGAGCAGCAAGAAATATTCAAAGTGATGAATTGCAAGAACCTACAATGAAGATTATTCTACCTAGCAAAGCTATCATTCAGAATTGAAGGGCAGATAAAGAGCTTCACAGATAAGAAAAAGCTGAAGGAGTTCATTACCACCAAAGCAGTGTTATATGAAATGCTGAAAGGTATTCTTTAAGAAGAGGAAGAAGAAAAGGTAAAGATAAAAACTATGAACAACAAATACATGTCTATCAACAAGTGAATCTAAAAATCAAGTAATTATAAAATCTAATGAACAGAAAAAAATAATATGAAGATTATTAAAATGACAATAAAGGATTAAGATATTACATAAACTTAATTGATAAAGCAGCAGCAGGGTTTGAGAGGAATAATTCTGATTTTGAAAGAAGTACTAGTATGTCTAAAATGCTATCAAACATGCTACAGAAAAATCATTCATGGAGAGAAGAGACAAATGATGAAGCAAACTTTATTGTTGTTTTATTTTAAGAAATTGCCACAGCTACCACCCTGATCAGTCAACAACTATCAACATTGAGGCAAGATACTCCACAAATAAAAAGATTATGACTATATTTCATGTGTATGACATAGTGATTTGATATTTTTATACATTGCAAGCAGTGGGGGATGTCTTTCACAATTAGTATATTATTGACTGTATTTTCCATTGTATATTATGTCCTCATGTCTTATTTTATAATGTAAATTTGAATATCTTGATGTCTTTCATTCATTTTGCCCTCCACCAAGATTCTTTACTTCTGGCAACCACTAGTCAGTTCTTTGTATTTATGAGCCTGGATCTTGTTGAGTTTTGCTTGTTTATTTGTCTTGTTTTTTAGATTATGCATAATTGAAATTATGTTGCATTTGTCTTTTTTTGTCTGACTTATTTTACTTAGCATAATACCTGCAAGGTCAACCTATGTTGTTAGAAATGGTGAGATTTTAATATTTTTATGGCTACATAGAATTCCATTATAAATATATATACCACATTTTCTTTATTGATTTATTTATTGATGGACATTTGTATTGTTTCTTTATCTTACCTGTTATAAATAATGTTACAATGAACATATTTTTTGAATTGGTATTTTCATTTTCATCAGAAGTGACATTGCTAGCTCTATTTTTAATGTTTGATGTTTTACTTAGTGATTGCACGATGCTACCTTCCCACAGATAGCACACAACACTTTCCTTTTTTCCACATCTTTGCCAATATTTGTTATTTCTTGCCTTTTATATAGTAGATATTCTAACAAGTATATGGTGATATATCATTGTGGTTTTGATTTGTATTTCCCTGATAATTAGTGATGATGAACATTTGTTAATGCCTCTTGGTCATATGGATGCCTTCCTTGATAAAATGCCTATTGAGATCCTCTGTCCATTTTTCAATTGGATCACTGTTTTTTTGTTATTGAATTGCATGTATTTATTTGTTATTGGATTGCATATATTTTGGATTTTAAACTTTAATTGAACATATTCTTTTCTAATAAGTTCTCCAAATCAGTAGGCTGCCTGTTTATTTTGTTGATGGTTTCCTTTGCTGTGCAGAAACTATTAATTTGATGTAGTTCCATGTATTTATTTCTATTTTTGTTGCTCTTACCTTTGCAAATAAAAATTAAAACAAATAAACCACTAAAACCAGACCAAAGTTAAGGAGTTTACCCTTTATATTTTCTCCTAGAGTATTATACTAAAAAATTTTAATCCATTTTGAGTGAATTTTTATATATGTATAAGATTGTGGTCCAGTTTTATACTTTTGCATGCAGCTGTCCAGTTTTCCCAATACCATTTATTGAAAAGACTGTCTTTTTCCCATTGTATATTCTTGCCTTATATACCATAAATTAATTGACCATATATGCACGGGTTTACTTCTGGGCTATCTCTGGGCTATATACACTGGTCTATATGTCCTTTTTTTAGAGTCCAGTATCATGCTGTTTTGATCACTATAGCTTTATAGTGTAGTTTGAAGTCAGAGAGCATGATCTCTCCAGCTTTTTTTTTTTTCTCAAGTTTGTTTTGACTATTCAGAGTCTTTGTATGGCTCCATACAAATTTTAGAATTATTCATCCTCCTGTTAACTCATTCTAACAATCCAAGTTAGCCAAATATATTATAATGAGTTATTATCATATTTAATAGGACCATGCAGAATTTCAATTCCAAGTCGGTAACCTAGAAATTATAATGTTTAAACTACATTCAAGGGGTATCTATGCTTCAGAAGATGGTGGATAAAAGACAACCTTTTAGGAAGTGTTGGTATATCCCAAAATGATAATACAAAATAATGAATAATGTCATGAACATGATTGCCCTTGAGAGAAGTACCATTAGTCCCAAAGCAAAGTTTATAAAAATAAGAAAGAAGATGAAGACAAGATGCAGTTTCCATTTAATTTTCTTTTCCAGTATTTTACTGCTATTTTGTTTTTAATGTCTCCCTTGGAGCAATAAGTTGAAGGTCTCCCACCAAGGAAAAGCAATAGTGATATATATTTTGCACATACTAAAATTTGTATAATTTTATGGCTGTTTAAAAAGGAAAATGTTTTCTCTCTTACTCTCTTCCTGTGTTTCTTTAGCATAATAAAATAGCATCCCTGGAGGCCAAGGATCTGTCATTTCTTATTCCTGTGCTCTAAGACAGTTATAACTGCTTGGTTTGAAATTTGCTTTTTGTTTGAACTTTTAATAGATGGTATTAACTGGTGCCTAAAGAGAAAACATTATCTATATGTAAAAGCAGTGAAGTCACAGGAAAGAAGCTTTAAAGGTGCTGCAACAATTCAAGAGACTTGTATTAACTGCCATTGCAAAATGCTTAGACCCCTCTAGTGGCGCCCTGTCTTCTTTTCTTCTTTAGACTGTGCCACTTAGAGTTTCCCAGCACCCTTATCCTTTGACATTTTAAAGGTGGTTCCTTGGGGGTGTTCACTGTCTACTTTTGAATATTTTCTAGAGATTCTGAGTTGTCATACTTTCTCTGGGATCCAGTGAAGAGCCAGATTCCTTCTTCCACACTGAGTGGTGAAGGAAATTGAAAGGCTTTTACATCAGAACAGGCCTTGCTAACTGGAGAGCCAGGCAAGGATGAAGGGGCACACTGGCCAAAGAGGGAGAGGACAGTCTCAACTCAGCATTTTCATTGCATCCACTTAGAAAGACCTGCAAATAGAATAAAGTTTCAGGGAGTGGAAAAAGGAATAAAGGTATTTTTGTATGGGGACACTAATACTCTCCCCCTATGCAAGTCTGATATCTCAGCCTTGAATTAAGTCCTATAGCTTTGGAGGTCTTGAAGATGTATTCCATTTAGCTAGCATAAGGTTGCCTCCATTTTCACAAATCAATTGAAGTTATTAACAATCCTTAACAATGGAAACTTATATATATATAATCCAAATTTATGGCTTCTCTTGGAAGACTTAGACACTCCTCCTCAAGAATTAAATAGCAGCTACTTTTCTTTTGTTATTGTCTATACTTTCCAGATCTTCGTTGTCACATCTCATCCCCTTACCACACTGTGTAACCCCCCTCACACACACACATGCTCTCAGTTGTCTGACCTTTGGCACTTCATTTATTCGCTTGATCTGCTGGGCTACCATGGTGGTTCTATTTAACAGGTAGCCTCTATCTCAAGATGTCCCGTGGAATGATGGGCCGTGTAACCCATGAGCTTTCTCTTACCCCAAGGACTAATTCCATTTACCTTGGTGCCTCTCCTGACGAACACACTACACCAGCTCTGGCTCCTTCTAATTGTGGGTCCCAGGTTGGGAAAATGCACCCAAATGACAGCTTAGCAGTCATTTAAATCAAATTAGATAATAAAATATTTAAACCGCTAGGCAATGATGATATGCGTTAATGCCATTATTATGTACATATACTCTGGTTTCTCTTCAGATCACATAAATCTTTTGCCTTTTACTATTAACATGTACAACTATAAGAATGTTCTCTTTTTAAAGTAAATGACAAGAACATCCTCCTTAAAAGTTAAAAGTTAATATTTGCAGGTCAGCCCAGCATCAGCATATTCACTCCAAAAATAAATTTCTATTTTATAAAGGGTGATAAAAAGCAAAACTAAATTCCATGTCTTGATTATTCAACAAGAAAGTGTATTGATGACATAAGTTGTCCTGAGCTAGATAGTGATTATATTTAAGTGCCATAGAAGATTATCTTCGGAGAGATTGCAATCACTATAAGTACTTCACATTGCATTGCTTACTTGAAAGGAATGTAACTGTTAAGATGAAAAGAAACCTCCTTAGTATAGATTAGTTTATCTATTGTTCATTAACTATGAATGAAAGTTGAAATCCAGCTGATTGTGATTCAATGCTAGATTCTACAAAAACAAAAGCTCTTATTTGAGGAACTGCCTAATATATACTGAGTGTTTTTGCTGGAGTGCTTACTTGTGGAAGTTTTAGGAATTTAGGGACAGTTTCTTCTTGCTATTAACATAAATATGTTGTAATCTACATGCACATACATATGTATATGCACACATATATAAATAATTAAGTGATATGTATATGTATATGTATATGTATATGTATATGTATATGTATATGT
>JAAGEH010000006.1:18272012-18307515 GCA_011751065.1 Lasiurus cinereus | reverse complement strand
TATGTATATGTATATGTATATGTATATGTATATGTATATGTATATGTGTGTTATTCCCAGCTTCTACTTCCAAATAGAGTGGCATGTACTCTTTTTTATGTAGTTTTATAAAATGAGGTTCCATGTAAGATTATACTTTTTAAAAATGATGGTATTGCCCTAACTGGTTTGACTCAGTGGATGGAGCATCAGCCTGTGGACTGAAGGGTCCCAGATTCGATTCCAGTCAAGGGCATGTACCTTGGTTGTGGGCACATCCCCAGTTGGAGGTGTGCAGGAGGCAGCTGATCAATGTTTCTCTCCCACTGATGTTTCTGACTCTATCCCTCTAACTTCCTCCCTGTAAAAAATCAATAAAATATATTTTAAAAAATAAATAAATAAAATAAAATAAAAATGAGAGTATTATCAAGAAAATTTTAGAAAAACACAGATCTAAGGGAGGAAAAATGGCGGCATAATGGACGGACGCGTCTGGAGCTTTGTCACTGGGCAGAGGGAGAGAGAGCAGCTCAGAGTCGCACTGGGAGCGTTTGTTGGCAAGTTAAGAGTCAGTTATCCTCCAGGAGAAGGTGGGGGACTGCTTGACGGGGCTCTCCTGGCCAGGCAGCCCCACTGCCACGGGGATTTTGTGTGCTGGAGCCACCAGCAAGAACACGGAAACCGCACCATCTTGCAGAGGGAGGTGGATGTCTGCAGTGGTCTGAAAGCTGCAGCTGAATCACTCACCGAACAGCCGGGGACCCAGAACACTGCTCTCGAATCTGCGCAGACATGCGGCAGATTCAGAGGAGATCCACACGGCACACGGAAAAGTCAGATTTCAACTGGGATAAGGAGAGAGAACTACATAACCAGACACCTGGAGAAGAAAGACCATGGACAGAAGAAAAAGGAGCCCGCATGCGACAGAAAGGCAGGTATCACCAGAAAAGGAAGTAAACGAAATAGAAGCAGAAATAAGCCTGCCAGAGAAAGAGTTCAGAGAAATGATCATAAGGTGGATTAAAAGAATGGAAGACAAATTGACAATGTGAGTAAGAGCCAAGAGGAACTGAAAAAGACACAAGAGGAAATGAAGAAGAAGCAAGAAGAAATGCAAGAAGAAATGAAAAATGACATCACTGCTTTAAAGAACTCAATAGAAAGCATTAAAAGTAGACTAGAAGAAGCAGAGGACCACATCAGTGAGCTAGAAGACACAGTAGGAAAAATACCCAAGTACAGCAGCTTCTAGAAAAAAAAATTTTAAATCAAGAGAAAAGCCTAAGGGAATTTTGGAATAACACACACACACAAAAAAACCCAGCATCCGCATAATTGGGGTTCCAGAAAGAGCGGAAACTGAGCAAGAATTAGAGAACCTGTTTGAAGAAATAATGACAGAAAATTTCCCCAATATAAGAAAGAAAAAACCCACACAAATCCAGCACACAGAGTTCCAAGCAAAATGAACCCCACAAACCCAACATGAAGGCACATTATAATTAAATTGGTAAACACCAACGACAAAGTGAGAATCTTACAAGTGGCCAGAGAGAAACAGAAAGTTACCTACAAAGGAACCCCCATAAGATTAGCTACTGATTTCTCAACAGAAACTCATTAGGCCAGAAGGGAATGGAAGGAAATATACAAAGTCATGCAAAGGAAAGGTCTGAATCCAAGAATATTTTATCCTGCAAGGCTTTCAATCAAAATTGAAGGTGAAATCAGAAGCTTCACAGACAAAAATGAACTAAGGGGATATATTACCACCAAATAATCAATGCAAGAAATATTAAAGTGTCTGCTGTAATGAAAAGAAATAGGAAGCAAACAAGGAACTCGGGGGTAAAGACTAAAAAATGGCGACAGATAAGTACCTATCAATAATAACTTTAAATGTAAATGGATTAAATGCTCCAATCAAAAGATATAGGGTAACCTATTGGATAAGAAAACATGATCCCTATATCTGCTGTCTACAAGAAAGCCACCTCAGGAAAAGGGATGCACATAGATTGAGGGTGAAGGGATGGAAGATGGTATTTAAGGCAAATGGAAATGAAAAAAAAGCTAGGGTTGCAATACTTATATCTGACAAATTAGATCTCAAAGTGAAGGACATAACAAGAGATAAAGAAGGCCACTTCATAATACTAAAGGGAACAATCCAACAAGAAGAAATAACTCTGGTAAACATATATGTACCCAACATAGGAGCACCTAAATACATTAAAAAACTCCTGGAGAATATTAAGGGAGAGGTTGACAGCAATACAATCATAGTAGGAGACTTTAATACCCTATTGTCACCACTGGACAAATCCTCTAAACAAAAAATCAGGAAAGAACCATCAATCCTAAATGACTCACTAGACCAGATGAAATTAATTGACATATTCAGAACATTTCACTCCAAAGCCACAGAATATATATTCTTCTTCAGTGCACATGAGTCATTTTCAAAGATAGATCATATGTTGGGTCATAAGAAAAGTCTCTTCAAATTCAAGAAGATAGAAATCATATTAAGCATTTTCTCAGACCATAGTGGCATAAAACTGGAAATCAACTATAATAAAAACAATATAAAGAAATCAAATACTTGGCGACTAAACAGCATGCTATTAAACAACAACTGGGTAACCAGAGAGATCAAGGAAGAAATAAAAAACATCATGCCAACAAATAACAATGACAACAGAACAATACAAATTTATGGGTCACAGTGAAAGCAGACTTGAGAGGGAAGTTCATAGCCTTACAAGCCTACTGCAAAAAACAGGAAACAATGGTAATAAATTACCTAACCATACAACTCAAAGAGCTAGAAAGAGAGCAACAACAAAAGCCCAGTGTACTCAGAAAGAAGGAAATAGTGAAGATCAGAGCAGAGATAAACAACACGGAGACCAAAGAAACAATTCAAAAGAGCAACAAAACCAAGAGCTGGTTCTTTGCCACGATAAACAAGATTGATGGACCTCTAGCCAGGCTCACCAAGAAGCAAAGGGAGAAGACCCAAATAAACAAAATCAGAAATGAAAGAGGAGAAATAACAACAGACTCTGCTGAAATACAAAGGATTTTTAAAAAATACTATGAACAACTCTATTCCAACAAATTGGACAACCTGCAAGAAATGGACATTTTCCTAGAAAAATATAACCTTCCAAAACTGAATCAGGAAGAATCTAAACATCTCAGTAGTCGAATAACTATGGAAGAAATTGAAGCAGTCATCAAAAAGCTTCCAGTAAATAAAAGCCCAGGACCAGATGGCTACACAGGAGAGTTTTACCAAACATTCAAGGAAGAATTAAAACCTATCCCCCTCAGACTATTCAACAATATTCAAGAAGAAGGAACACTTCCAAACACCTTCTATGAAGCTGACATCACCCTAATACCAACACCAGAAAAAGACAACACAAGAAAACAGAATTATAGGCCAACATCTCTCATGAACATAGATGGCAAAATCCTCAACAAAATTCTAGCAAATTGGATTCAGCTGTACATCAGAAAATCATACACCATGACCAAGTGGGATTCATCCCAGGAATGCAGGGATGGTACAATATCCGCAAATCAATAAACATGATACATCACGTAATCAAATTGAGAGATAAAAATCACATAGTCATATCAATTGATGCAGAAAAAGCATTTGACAAAATCCAACACCCTTTCTTTTTTTTTAATTAAATCTTTATTATTCAGATTATTACATTTGTTTCTCTTCTTTCCCCTCCATAGCACCCCTCCACCCAGCTTCCACCCTTCTCTCTACCTTTACCTCCCTCCCTTTGACCTCATCCATAAGTGTATGATTTTTGTCCAGTCTCTCCTTGTACAACCCTCACCCCTTTCCCCCTGTGAATTATCAGTCCACTCCCTTTCTGTGCTCCTGATTCTATTATATTCACCAGTTTATTTTGTTGATCAAATTTTTAATTCACTTAATTTTTAGATTCACTTGTTGATAGATATGTATTTGTTGTTCATAATTTTTTGGCTTTTACCTTTTTCTTCTTCCTCTTCTAGAAGAGTACCTTTCAACGTTTTATATAATACTGGTTTGGAGTTGATGAACTCTAGCTTTTTCTTATCTGTGAAGTTCTTTATCTGCCCTTCAAATCTGAATGATAGTTTTGCTGGATAGATTATTCTTGGTTGTAGGTTCTTGCTATTCATCACGTTGAGTATTTCTTGCCACTCCCATCTGGCCTGCATCGTTTCTGTTGAGAAATCAGCTGACAGTCGTATGGGTGCTCCCTTGTAGGTAATTAATTCTTTTTCTCTTGCTGCTTTTAATATTCTCTCTTTGTCTTTTGCTCTTGGTATTTTAGTGATGATGTGTGTTGGTGTAGTCCTCTTTGGATTCCTTTTATATGGGGTTCAGTGTGCTTCCTGGACTTGTAAGTCTATTTCTTTTACCAGATGTGGGAAGTTTTCAGTCATTATTTCTTTAAATAGGTTTTCAGTATCTTGCTCTCTCTCTTCTTCTGGCATCCCCACAATTCTGATGTTGGTATGCTTGAAGCTGTCCCAGAGGCTCCTTACATTATCTTCACATTTTTGGATTCTTTTCTCTTCTTGCTTTTGCAGTTAAATGTTTTCTGCTTCTTTATATTTCAAATTTTTGACTTGATTCTTGCTTTCCTCTAGTCTGCTGTTAGGTCTCTGTATAATATTTTTTTATTTCAGTTAGTGTATGTTTAATTTCTATTTGGTCCTTTTTCATCTCTAGTTGGCTCTTTTGCATCTCTAGTTGGTCTTTTTTCATCTCCTCTTTGTTCTCGCTAACTTTATCCAACTTTTCGAGCATATTCTTGAAAAACCTTATAAGCGTGGTTTTGAACTCTATATCCAGTCGTTTGTTTTCCTCCATTTCTTTTGTTTGTGATCCCTTCCCTTGTCTCAGCATTTTCACTATGCCTGGAGAACTTCTGTGTTGGATTCAGCCTAATGATACCAGACTTGCAACTCCACAGAAGCCTCTCTGTTGAGCTTAGGATGGATGGAGTCTCAGGGCCTAAGGGACCACCTTGCCTTCCAGTCGGCCCCGCCCTCCACTGCCCCCTGACTTTCACGTGACTGGGTAATGACTGGAGCGGTTCTTGTGCGGGCGCACCCGCAGTGCCTCTAGATCACTGCCCCTCCGGCAGCTCCCCTGAGCTCCAGGACCACACGAGTCTAGATCCCCAGGGTTTCACCCGAAACAGGGGCTTATTGGAGTCAGAAGTGGTACAGTTGGGATGGTCTGTCTCCCACCTGCTCGTGAAAGCCAGTGGCACAATCAGCAATCTGTCCTCTGCGCAGTGCCATGCACACAATCAGACCTCTGATCTTTTGCGACTCCCTTAAATTTCTGTGCACCTCTCCCTTTTCAAAGTCCAAACTCCCCCCGTTTGAGTTTCAGCTGGATCTGGGATTTAGTGTAGTAAAATAAGGGGTTCAATGCCTTTGAGAGTCTCCGTTTTCCTCCTGCAAGAGAAAACCAGCCAGGCACTGGCACCTGCTATCTCTGCGCACGCGTCTCTGTACCTCAGCTTTATGCAGCTCCTCTGGGTCTCTGTGAGCTCCTCTCTTTCCCTCTAGTTGTAGAATTTCCACTCCGCCAGCTTTTCTGTGGTTCTGGATGATGTCCGTTCTGTCTTTTAGTTGTAGTTTTGAAATTGTTGTGAGAGGCAGCAGTGTAGGTGTTTACCTATGCTGCCATCTTGGATTCCCCCCAACACCCCTTTCTTGATAAAAACTCTCAGCAAAATGGGAATAGAAGGATCATACCTCAACATCATAAAAGCCATATATGATAAACCCACAGCTGACATCATACTCAACGGGCAAAAATTAAACCGTTTCCTCTAAGAACAAGAATAAGACAGGGATGCCCACTCTTACCTCTGCTGTTCAACATAGTACTGGAAGTATTAGCCATTGCAATTAGACAAGAAGAAGAAATAAAAGGCATCCAAATTGGAAAAGAAGAAGTAAAGTTGTCTTTATTTGCAGATGACATGATACTGTACATAAAAAACCCGAAGGACTCCATCCCAAAACTAATTGACTTAATAAATGAATTTGGCAATGTAGCAGGATACCAAATTAAAGCCAAGAAATCTGTGACATTTCTATACACTAATAGTGAAATTACAGAAAGAGAGACCCAAAAAGCAATCCCATTTACCATCGCACCAAAAAAATTAAGATACAGTGGTACCTCGAGATACGAGTGCCCTAACATACGAGATTTTGGAGATAACGAGCTGTCGAGCGAGCGATTTTTGCTTTGAAATACGAGCAACATTTGAGATAGGAGTAATCGCATGGATCGGCCGGCTGCACACGATCCACCAGTTTACCGTGATTCCAGTGTCTCATGGTTTCCCACGCCTCAAGGTTACATAGCGAATTAAACTCGTATCTCGAGGTACCACTGTACCTAGGAATAAACCTAACTAAAGAGGTAAAAGTCCTATATGTAGAAAACTACAGGACACTGAAAAAAGAGATAGAGAAAGATGTTAACAAATGGAAGAGCTTACCATGCTCATGGATTGGGAGAATCAACATCATTAAAATGTCCATAGTACCCAAAGTAATCTATAGATTCCATACACTACCCATTAAAATACCAACAACATACCTCACAGTCCTAGAAAGAATTCTTCATAGATTCCTCTGGAACAAAAAAGACCACGAATAGCCACAGCAATTCTGAGAAAGAAGAATAAAGTAGGTGGGATCTCAATACCAGATTTCAAGCTATATTACAAAGCAACTGTTCTCAAAACAGCCTGGTACTGGCACTAGAATAGACATATAGACCAATGGAATAGAATAGAGAACCCAGATATCCACCAAAACCACTATGCTCAACTAATATTTGACAAAGGAGGCATGAACATACAATGGAGCCAAGATAGCCTCTTCAATAAATGGTGTTGGGAAAATTGGACAGATATATGTAAAAAAATGAAACTGGAAAACCAACTTACACCAAATACAAAAATAAACTCAAAATGGATACAGGACTTAAACATTAGAAAGGAAACCATAAAAATACTAGAGGAATCCACAGGCAGCACAATCTCAGACATGCCGAAAGAACTTCTTCACTGATACTACTCCAAAGGCAATGGAAGCTAAAGAAAAAATAAACAAATGGGACTATATCAAAATAAAACGTTTTTGCACAGCAAAAGAAACCATCAACAGAACAACAAGAAAGCCCACTGTATGGGAGAACATATTTGCAAATGTTATCACTGATAAAGGTTTAATCTCCAACATCTACAGCCACCTTATACAACTTAATAAAAGGAAGATAAATGATCCAATAAAAAAATGGGCAATGGACCTAAATAGAACCTTTTTGAAAGACAACAGAAGGAAGGCCAAGAGACACATGAAAACATGTTCAAAGTCACTAATTATCCGAGAGATGCAAATCGAAACGACAATGCAATACCATCTTATACCTGTCAGAATGGCAATCATCAACAAATCAACAAATGACAAGTGTTGGCGAGGGAGCGGAGAAAAAGGAAACCTTGTGCACTGTTGGTGGGAATGCAGACTGGTGCAGCCACTGTGAAGAACAGTATGGAATTTCCTCAAAAAACTAAAAATGGATCTCCCATTTGATCAGTAATCCCACTCTTAGGAATTTATCCTAAGAAATCACAAACACCAATCAGAAAGTATTTATGTACCCCTATGTTAATAGCAGCACAATTTACAGTAGCTACAATTTGGAAACAGCCTAGGTGCCCATCAGCAAATGAGTGGATAAGAAAACATGGTACATCTACACAATGGAATTCTATGCTGCCACTAAAAAGAAGCAACTCTTACCATTTGCAGCAACCTGGATGGAACTGGAGAACCTTATGCTTAGTGAAATAAGCCAGTATATGAAGCAGAAGCACCACATGATCTCCCTCATTTGTGGATAATAAAGAACATTGTAAATTGATGAACAAAAGGATAGATACAGAGGCAGTAAAGCATCAAACAGACTGTCAAATTATAGCAAGAAGTTTAAGGAGAGTTGGGGTAGATAAGAGATCAATCAAAGGACTTGTATGCATGCATATAAGCATAACTAATGAACATAGACACTGGGGGGTTGGGGTATGCCTGGGAGAGAGTGGGGGCAATGGGGAGATATGTATACATGTAACACAATAAAAAAAAATTCAAAATAAAAAAAAAGATAACCAGAAAGTGGTCTAATGGCAATGACCACATCATTTATATCTCCCAAATCTCCTAACAGTACTTGACACACAAAAGATGATTAATTAATACTCGTTGACTTAAAACTTAAAAAGAAAAGTGGCTACTTGGATGGTTCAAAAAGATATTTTCAAATAAAACAGAGATTTGATCTTGAGAAATGGAGTGGCATCAATTGCCTTGAAACTCTCTCCAAATTTCAGGATTAATTTGGAGACTCAATAAGGGTCTCAATCTCAAATTTATCCATCAGGGGGGAAAATCTCCAATAAGATAACCCCCACCTTTTTTGTTTTTAATCTATCTTCTTGGGATAAAAATGCATTTCATAGATGGTATATCCTTTCTGGGAATAGAAGGTGGGAGGAAAGGTAGCACAGAAATGCATGATGACTAGCCAGCCAAACATTACTTGCTAAGTTTCAGCCATTTCAGTAGAACAGTTGAAATGTCATATTTATTATAGATTGACATTTAGATTTGTACTTGGGCAACTGAAATACTCTTATTTCTCTCTACTCATCAGTTCTATTTTGAAAATAAATTAATATTTTGGATTGTCTAGAAAGATATTAGCAGGATATGTGTAGTCATATTGTTTCATAATATATTCATAGTTTTATATGATTTGTTCTATTTAGCAATATATAAAAGCAAAAAAATAAAAAATGAAAAAATAAAAACACTTATCTAGTTCAGTTGTCCTATGTTTTAAATGAGGAAAAAGACTAATTGACATGAGACTTTTTCAAAGTCAAATGCTGGTTAGTGGTACAGCCAGGTTTGAAACATAGGCCCAAAATTTCTAGGCAAATCTTTTTTGTATTTTATTTGACTAATATTTATTGAATACTTGCTATGTGCAAACTTTCAAGCATTAATTAATTCAATTAACAATTCCACTAACCCCATGAAGTAAATATTATCTACGTTAAAGATGAGGATACAATTTATCAGAGAAGATAAGTAAGTCGGCCATCGTTGCAAAGCTAAAAAGTACAGTCAGAATTCATGCCTAATCAGATTCCAAACCCATTAATTCTTCTCTCAACCACTTTTCCTTATTGTCCTCATAACTATTTTTATCCAAGATGGTGGAAAGGTCATAAAATCAAATGTAATGTATATATCTATGTTTGTTCATGGAATAAGAAGACATCTTTAATCATAACATATTTATTAAATGTGCTGTACTGTTCTGGACTCTGATTGAAAGGTTGGAGCTGGGAATTCTGCAGGTGGTTATGACGACTCCTATTGATCGGAGAAGACAGTAAGAAACATCTCGATGTGTTTATGATACTAACAATCGTTGAAGGGTAATGAGAGTGAATAAGAATCAAGAGAGATGAGAAAATAGTAGTTGAGGAATAACCATGATAGACCAACTTAAAAACAAATTCAACAAAATAGAATTAAGAAGATTCACAGATAAGAATTTAGGTGACATTATTCTTCTGACCCAAACATTTATTTTTTATTTTTTAATTTAAATTTTTTATTGTTTGAAGTATTACACGAGTCTCCCCTTTCCCCCATTGACCTCTCCCCAGCCACTCATACCCCCCAGCACATCCCTTAACCCCCACCCCCCGTCTATATCCATTGGTTATGATCATATGCATGCATACAAGTCTGACCAAACTTTAAATAGACTCATAGGAACTTCCCTATGAGACTATTGAAAGTTTGGTCTCCCCTGAAGTCACTTTGGCAGCTATCTAGTTACCTCAGTAAAACCATCGTAATACCATCATCTTGTTTGACAAAGACAATTTGATAATTCAGTCTCTCACAAATAGATAATTATATCTCTCACAATTGCTAAATAAAGGATTATTATTTCTGCTCCTGCTTGAAATGGCCAGATTTAATTCATAATTTATCTAGACCAGTCTATTTTCAACAATGTGCTATAGCCCTGCCCTTTGCAGTGCTCATTCAATGTGGTATTGTCTGAACATTGAAAAATAAAGTATTGGAGAGAAGTGTTTCAATAGCTAATACAAATCTGAAACAATTAATCAGCCATTTAAGTTGATAGTGTTTTTGATAAATGAGATACTCAAGAATCTTTAAGTGGACTTGGGTTCAGGGCCACTGTACCTGCAGGATGCCAGGTACAAAGATCACCACTGAATTAGGAGGAGCATGCCATTGTAAAGCTTAGTGACTTAAATCAACAAAGATTTATTATTTATCTTAATTCTCTATGTTGGGCTCTGCTGGGAAGTTTTGCTGTTCTGTTGATTGTGATTGGGGTCACAAAAGTGGGTGTGTTCAGCTTTGTAATTCCCCTTGTTTCTTAAACCTGCCACCTACCAATATGGAGTGGTCCCTCTCTTCGCTCTCTCCTACCCCTCCTTGTATGAATACCATTTTGCAAACCAAGTTTTAAAATGCACATATTGACTCTAACTTTTTAAAGTTTTTGTTAACACTTTTTTAAATTTAGTTTCTGTTTTTGTGTTTGTGTTTAATTTAAAGATTTTAAGAGACATTTTATGCATGGAAACCTTAAATGAAGTTTACAGAGTGCTACAGCTTAACTATTTAGTTACTGGAATTCATGTAAAATCTGTCCTATGAATATGCCTATAAAGCTATATGAAATGCTGTTTATTAAAGATGGCAATAGCTCTGGGTTTGGGGATTTTAGTGGCTTTTTTTATATTTTACTTTTCTGTATTTATTTTTAACATACTTATAGATTTTTTGAAACGAAAGTCATATTTCTATTTAAAATGTAATCACTTCTGTCTTGGTGTGAACACAGAAATAACTTTGAGGATAATGCTCTGATCTTTCGATCTCTCTGGACTTCTCTGTTGTGCATGACCTGTTACTTTGACTGGGTCATCTGTGTTAGCTGTTAAGATGGTAAAATCACTGGAGTAATCGATTGTACTTAATTTCTGGTAGGTTAGACACAAAATGACTGGTTTACTAAAAAACCTAGCAAACACCTGGAAATTTTATAAGAAATATCATATTCTATTGTCATTACAGAGATTCATAGAGGTTTTTTTTTGGGGGGGGGTTGGGGGTCGGGGAAGGTATATTGCACATTTTAAGGCTGACTTCAAATCCCGAGAGCCACAAGAATATGAGTGTGGCTCTTCGTAAGTGTAGAACTGAAGTTCATGATGGCTGCCCAGGAGGCTTATTCAGTGTTTCCTCCTATGAAAGTGTAATTTAAAATGTTTGTAAACTGAATTATATTTTTACATGATGACTGTCTCACCAATATACCTGTGTAATGTTCATGTTAGTGGATTTGGTTTGTGTTGTTAAGGTAGATAAAATGTATTACTGTGAGGTAATTACTGTAAAGCTATTTAATTATTGATTTTTCCAACATAGGAGGTTTGACATTTTAGCAGATATAATGAAGGAAAAGATATGCATTAGCCAAATGGAATAGAATAAATGCACATTTTTGGAGACATAATTCATTGTAGTAGATATGTAGTAATTATCAAAGAAGTGTGATTACTTTCTTCATAAATAACGAATGACAGAATTACAATGTGTAAGGATATTAGAAGTCTGTACAGAACCCTAGCATCAGCTAAAGCATACATAAGAATTTTGTGTTTAACCATGTCTTTTTTTTATAGTTCCTTTCTTCATTACCCTTTATCAAAAGCACACTGTTTTGAAGTATTTATACTGGCTTGTTTTATTATTCGTTCAGAAAAACATATTTTTCCTTTGCTCATTTGTCTAATGCTATAAATAAATGCTGGTACCCTTCTCTTTTAAATGAATAACTGCATTTTAGACTGAAGAAAGATTGGCTCAGAACAAAGACCACAGAGTTCCCAGCCTTGCTGAGTTCTTGCTTTTCACTTCTGGTTTATCTGCCTTTCTGATTTCTAGCCACACTGAAAGCACATCTGACTGCATAGTAATGAGCCCTTTAAATGATAAAAAGAAGTGCTTACACATCCAGAGGCATGCTATCCTCTACAAAATGGCCTTGGTGAAAGCAAGTTTTGAACTAGTTTTTGGATTGTTTTCAGAGTCCGTGTATGAGAACCACAAAAAACAATGCCCCTTTAATCACAGAATCATGTGATCTTTTTATATAAAATCATATGCTCAAGTTGGTCAACCACCATATCAGGCAAGCTTTGTTTGAAATAATATTCATACACTTTTCTTATATTATAGCATAAACACAGAGGAGAAAGATATGTCACAATTTAAATAATTCAAAAAAAAATGTAATACAAATTCTAAAGAGTTTCCAAAATAAGGTTTCAGAATATCCTGGGCCAAAAGATTATTTAGCATCTAAGAACAAAATTGGATATAGAATATTTTTTAAAAATATACAGAGTGAAAAAATAAAAGAGATGGCAAATAAAAAAATAATATAGCGGATTAGAAAATGGAAATATATTTGAAAGCTGATTAATAATTCAAAGTAATTTTTTTGAAACAGAGGATAAAGAAGGAAGAAAATACAAATATACAAAATTTAAAGTGGCACAAAGGAAATGTTATATTGAAAATTCTTATAAAATGCATTTAAATTTGTCCAAATTTTTAAGAACCTATAGATTAATAATAGTTACCCTAGAGAAGAGTTGAATCTCAAGTTGATAAGTAACTATGAAAATTATTTAGAAAAAATTTTAAAAGCAATAGGAAAAAGAAATTTCAAGACTCAAACAATTTTCAAAGTGGAATTTTAAACCTTCAGAAATAGCTGATTTACAAATTATTTAAACTTTTCAGCATAAAAAATACAAACTTCCAAATTCTTTATACAAAGACATCATAACATTTAAATAGCAAATGATAAAATATAATATTCTTTCTTAATACAGTCTTCTTAATGTTGAGCAAAAGCACTATATGTTAGAAAATTCATTAGTGGTACATTAAAGGAATAATATACCATTAACCAAGAATATATATTTCTCAAATAAATATCTAATGTCAAGTTTAAAGGGAAAAAGTTGAAAGTGTATTTTCATATCAAGAAAAAGATAGTAATGTAAACTCTCCTCACTATTCATATTGTTCATCAAATAATTGCAACCCAGCTGGTGTGGCTCAATGATTTAGCATAGACCCATGAATTGGGTGGTCATGATTCCATTCCCAGACAGGGAACATTCAGGCACATACCTGGGTTGTGCCTTCATCCCCAAGAGAGGGTTTGCAAGAGGCAGCCAATCCAAGATTCTAGCTCATTATTGATGTTTCTATCTCTCACTCTCCCACTCTCTTTCTCTGAAATCAATAAAAACATATTTTTAAAAAACAAATAAAAGGATTGATAATGAAAATTAAATTTAATAGAGCTACCATATGGCCCAGCAATTCCTCTTCTGGCTATACCTGAAAAATACAAAATCATGTATTCACAAAAATATATGGACCCTATGTTCATTGAAACATTATTCACAGTGGCCAAGATATAGAAGCATTCAAAGTTTCTCCATGAAAGAGGACTAAATAAAGAAGATGCAGTACATATACACAATGGAATGCTACTCAACTATAAATAAGGATGAAATAGCATCATTTGGAACAGTATGGATAGACCTTGAGAACATTATGCTAGTGAAATAAACCAGTCAGAAAAAGCTAAGAACTATATGACTTCACTCATATGTGGGATATAAAACTGAAATTGGGAGTACAAATAGCACTGTGGTGATTACTAGATGGAAGGGATACGGGGGAGGAAAGTGGTGCTAATACAAGATGTCAGGAGAACGTTTGACTTTGGGTGGTGCGAACATGGTGCAATATGCAGATCTTATAACAGAAACCCACAACTGAAATGTTCAGGTTGATCATGGTCACCCCAATAAATTTAATAAGTAACTATTTAAAAAGATCTAATATATAGATTCTAAGGAGAGTTTGAAGTTAAAGAGTCAAAAAGTATTTTTAGCTGCTGCTTATATGTACTCCTGGTAAATCCAGTAAAATCAACTGAAAATTCATAAAACAATATCTAAAAGGTACTTGAAATAAAACCATCGGCCTTGGTTTTTCATTTTTTCTCTTTGGTTAGTTTTAACTATAACTAGAAAATAGATAATTTTACATTTGTGCATGAATTTTGTAAAGTGTTATTTCTCATCCTATCTAATAAAAAGGAAATATGCAAATTGACTGTCATGTTATAACAAAAATGACTGCATCCACACCAGAGGCAGGAATTCTGTAACACAAGATGGCTGCACCCACAGCAGAGTTCAAGTTCCTGTAACAAGCCTTAATGAGCAATCATCAGGGACTTAAGGCTGTGCCCACTGCATGGCAGGACTTGACAGGGGACCTCAAGCTGCAAACCCTGCCCCGGTGCCAGGATACTAGACCTCAGGCCACACCTCCTTCCCAGCAGGGCTTGATAGGGTACCTCAGCACGTGCCCCCACTCAGCAGGGCTTTATGGGGGACCTCAGACCATGCCACCCCACGGGACTTGACAGGGACCTTAAGGTGTGCCCCCTTGCCCTCGCCCAGGCAAGGGAACCTCAGGCCACACACTCTGCCCCAGCATCAGGCCGTGGCTTGAAGGAGGACCTCAGGATGCATCCCCCACCCCAGCACCAAGCCAGGCAACCTGAGCCAGTGCCACCCACCTGGTTGGGCTTGACAGGGTTGGGGCTGGCTGTGTCTGGATCTAGCCTAATAGAGATGCAGCCAGCCAGGTCTGGGTCTCACGCAATTTCAAGGCTCACGAAGGTGGGCGGAGACTTGACTCTGGTTCCCATGGCTTGCCCCAGACTCTGACAGGAGAAACATTTTCATATACATTTTATTAATTTTCTTTCATCTCTCACAATTCTATGATAGAGAAAGGGCAAAGAGCAATATTAAAATATTTCTTCTAATTAATTCCCTTTTAATGTGAACAAATTTCATACACCGGGTCACTAGTTAATTATATTGCCTTTATATCAGTTATTGCCCCATTATTACTTTTAATATTGTGTATTTGTGTTCTTTATCATTTTTATGTTCTGTTTTATGCTTTTTTTTAAGTTTAAAATTTTTAGGCTGACTAATAAATTCTACTTTTGTATTTTCAATTTTTAAAGATCTTTTTTTACATTCTTTTGATGTCAGTAGATATAGTCAGTTGTTCTTTTAAATTCTTCTCTAAGAACTCAATGTTCACTCCATTGGCCCTGGCATTTCTGAAAATTCATTTTTGAAAATTTCTTTAGAATTCACATTCTATTTTTGGAATAGAATATTTCTTCTTCCTTTTATTTTTAATAGTATGATATAAAAAGTGGTTCATTTTGTCTAAATAAAGCTTAGTCATACACTTGATTGAACAAGTAAATGCATGTCAATATGTGTCAAAAAATTATGTGCTACTAGAAGTAAGTGGGATATTTTCTCTTGAGGGCAATTAAAAAAATAATATGTTCAAAATACATTTGCAACAAATTCTTTTCATGTCTTCTTTTCAGTTGTTAACACTCATTTAGATGTGTAAGCATTTTTATTTGCATGTGACATTCTTAAGAATTCAATGCATATATCATAAATATTATATATACTGCAGGTGTACGATAAAGATAAAATTTAGTAACTTTGTATGCAATCAACAGAAAGAAAATACAATTGGAGAAAGAAACCATTTACAATTGCAATCAAAAAGTTAAATATCTAATATTCATGTTAACCAGAAATGTAAAAGAATTATATGAAGAAAACTTGAAATTCTAATTCTATCTAATAAAAGAGTAATATGCAAATTGACTGTCACTCCAATACACAAGATGGCTGCCCCATGTAGACACAAAATGGCCACCACAAGATGGTCTTCAGGGGAGGACAATTGTAGGCAACCAGGCCAGCAGAGGAAGGCAGTTGGGGAAAACCAGGTCAGTAGGGGAGAACAGTTAGGGGTGACTGGGGTGGCAAAGGAGGGAAGTTAAGGGTGACCAGGCTGGCAGAGGAGAGCAGTTAGGGGTGATCAAGCTGGCAGAGGACAGCAGTTAGAGGCAATCAGGCCAGGAGAGAAGCAGTTAGGCATCAATCAGGATGGCAGGGGAGTGGTTAAGGGCAATCAGGCAGGCAAGAAGGAAGGCGAGTGGTTGGGAGCCAGCAGTCCTGGATTGCAAGACTGCCCATTTAGGCCCAATCCCAGGAGAGGGGTCCCAGATTAGAAAGGGTGCAGGCTGGGCTGAGGGAGATCCCCCATGCATGAATTTTGTGCACCAAGACTCGTGTTCCATAAAAGAAGACTTCAGTAAAATTAGAGATACTGTAACTGTATTCTTTTACAAGAAACTAGTTCATTATGAATTTAAAAAGCTCCGTTTATTAAACTATAAATTCAGTATGTCAACATTTTTATCTAAAATTATTTTGCACTTGACAAAATGACATGAAATTTACCATGGAAAATACGCAAATGAAAAATGTTATGACATTTTCTAGAAAGAAAAATAAATGAGATAGAAGCAAGTAGCCCTATCTGGTATAAAAAACTGTTAACAAAGCTGTCCTAACTAAAATAGCTCAAATTTAGAGAACCAATAAATTATAGGACAATGTCTCTAAATTTACTAGATCTGAGCAGCAGTGATATTAAATCATTGGCAAAAGAGAATGTACTCACTAAGTGATGCTGGATCAAGAGACTAGAATATGAAAAAACAAAAACTGGATCCTCATCTCATTTATTTTACCAAAGTAAATTTTGGAAATTAAAAATTGAAATATGATGTTTAGGAGACAATCATAGGTGAATTTATTTGATATTTTGGAATTGGTAGAAAGTCAGGAAGATCACAACACAACATGAAGAGGAAAACATTAATAAATCTATAAAGTTATGAACATCTAAAAAATCGGAACTATTAAAAAATATAGTGGAAACAAATGACAGACTAATATTAGTTTTCTTAGTTACAAAAGTTCATACAAATGAGCAAGGATAAAATGGGCTTAGCCCAAAAGACATTGGATAAGTCACTGAAAAACATAAATGACAATAATTTTCATATTAAAGAAAGGCAAACCAAACATTAATGGATATCATATTTAATAAATTAGCTTAATAACAGTTCAAATAGTTTGACACTATTAGTGTCAGTGAAAATCCAGAAAACAATAATATGTTAGTAAACTGTTGTTTAGAGTATAAATTAATACAACTTCATTTTTAAACTATTAGGTTATATGCACCAAAATGTAAAATGGACATTTCCTTATAATCTTAAATCTCCTCTGCTAAGAATGTATTCATGAACATACTCACACATGTATTCCAAGATGCAACAGCAAGAATGTTAATGGTAAAACTAACAAATCTTAAATGATCATGCAAAGGACCTGGTTGAACCATTTAGGCATAAAGCATATGCCAATTAATTGCTTTATTCAAGTGCAAGGCTGTATAGTCTTGTTAAAGAGACCTTTCAACACAGACATGGAAAGACCTAAAGATAAATGATGTAATTTAAAAAATTAAAACAACACTCACGCAGTTTGTATAATATAGTTCCTCTGTGTACAGAAAAACTATGTATGCATGTGTGCATGTGAACATGTATTTAAAATACAACGGGAAGGCATAAGGAATTTAACGTTGGTTGTCGTGTGTAGAATAGAGGTTACAAATTTTATCCTGCATTGGAATCACCTAAAGGGTTTGTTAAAACCCAGATCCCTGGGCCCCACCCCCAGGGAGACTGATTAAGTAGAACTGGGCTGGGCCCTAAGAATAAGCATTTATTTTTTTCTTCTTTTTTTAATTTAATAAGTCTTTATTGTTCAGATTATTCCTCTTTTCCCCCCCATAGTTCCTCTCCACTGGTTCCCACCCCTCCCTCTGTCCTTACCTTCCCCCACTCTTCTCATTGATAGGTGATTTTTGTCCAGTCTCTAACCCCACCACCTACACCCATTTCCCCCCCGCGATTGTCAGTCCACTTCCTTTCTATGCCCTGATTCTATTATAGTCACCAGTGTATTCTGTTCATCAGATTTTTTATTCATTTGATTTTTAGATTCACTTGTTGATAGACATGTATTTGTTGTTCATAATTTTTATATTTACCTTTTTCTTCTTCTTAAATAATATTTTTCAGCATTTCATATAAACTGGCTTGGTAGTGATGAACTCCCTTAGCTTTTTCTTATCTGTGAAGCTCTTTGTCTGCCCTTCAATTCTGAATTATAGCTTTGCTGGGTAGAGTAATCTTCATTGTAGGTTCTTGCTATTCATCACTTGGAATATTTGTTATCACTTCTATCTGGCCTTCATAGTTTCTATTGAGAAATCAGCTGACAATTGTATGGGTACGCCCTTGTAGGTAACTAACTGTTTTTCTCTTGCTTTTAATATTCTCTCTTTGTCTTTTGCTCTTGGCATTTTAATTATGAAGTGTCTTGGTGTGGTCCTCTTTGGATTCCTTTTGTTTGGAGTTCTGTGTGCTACTTGGACTTGTAAGTCTATTTCTTTCATCAGGTTGGGGAAGTTTTCAGTCATTATTTCTTCAAATAGGTTTCAGTATCTTGTTCTCTCTCCTCTTCTGGCACCCCTATAATTCTGATGTTGGTACTCTTGAGGTTGTTCCAGAGGCACCTTGCACTATCTTCAAATTTTTGGATTCTTTTTGCTTTTCCAGTTGAGTGTTTTTTGCTTCTTTGTATTTCAAATATTTCTTTTTTTTTTTAATACATTTTATTGAAATTTTTTTTTTTTAGAGAGAGGAAGGAAGAGGGATAGAAAGTCAGAAACATCGATGAGAGAGAAACACCGATTAGCTGCCTCTCGCACTACCCTCACTGGTGATGTGCCTGCAACCAATGTACATGCACTTGACCAGAATCGAACCCGGGATCCTTCAGTCCACAGACCAATGCTCTATCCACTGAACCAAACCAGTTTCTGCTGTATTTCAAATCTTTGACTTGATTCTTGTGGTCCTCTAGTTTGCTGTTAGGTCTCTGTATAATATTTTATTTATTTCAGTCACTGTATGTTTCATTTCTAGTTGATCATTTTTCATATCCTCGAGGGTCTCGTTAAATTTATTGGCCTTTTCTAGGAAATTCTTAAAAAACCTTATAACCATGGTTTTGAACTCTATATCCAGTCATTTGCTTTCCTCCATTTCTTTCATTTGTGATCTGTTTCTTTGTTTCTGCATTTTCACTGTTTCTCTGAGTTGGTAGAGTAGCTTTGTGTGGTAGGTGTCCTATATGGCCTAGTGGCTCAGCCTCCTCAATTACCTGAGGTGGACACTCTTGGTGAACCCCTTTTGTGCACTGTGCGAACAGCCTTATTGTAGTTATGTCTTGATTGTTGTTGATATCACTGGGAGTAATTGACCTGCAGACCAACTGGCTATGAGGATCAGCTGTGTCTACACTGGGAGAACTTCTGTGCTGGAGACAGCCTTATGAGATAAGACTTGCAAAATTGCAAAAGCCTCTGTGTTCAGCTTGGATTGGGTGGAGTCTCAGGGTGGAGCAGAACTCTGACTTACTATCAGCCCTGCCTTATGAGGTCCCTGGGTCTCAGTGTACCTTGATAATTGCTTCAAATATCTCTAAGAGAAAGCTGCCCTCGAGTTTCACTTGCTGCCAGACAGTCCAGTTTCTCCCCAAATGAGTCTGGATTCCCAGAAACTCACCTAGAACTGGAGTCCCACTTTAGAAAGCGAGCCGGCGCACACAGCAGTTAATCCTCTCTGCATGCATGCTCCTCCGAACCTCTGCCACCCTCTGCTCCCCTGAGTCTCACTGTGTTTTCTCTTTTCCTGACAGTCTAGATTCTCCCCAATTGAGTCTGGTTCCCTAGAGTCTCGCCTGGGACAGTTGGGAACTTCCGTCTCCCTCCAACTTTAGAAAACTAGCTCTACACTCAGCCTCCTGTTCTCTCAGTGCATGTGTTTCTCTACTTCAGCCTTTTGTAGCTCTTCTGAATCTCAATGTGCTTTCCTCTTTCCTTCTAATTGCAGAATTTCCACTCAGCCAGCTTTCCTGTGGTTCTGGATGGTGTTCATTTTGTCTCTTAGTTGTAGTTTTGTTATTGTTGTATGAAGCAGCAGTTTAGGTGTTCACCTATGCCACCACCTTGGTTTTCCCAAAGTATGCATTTCTAACAACTTCTTAGGCCATCTGATGCTAGTTGTACAGAAACCACACTATAAGGAGCATGGAAATGGAAGAATTAAGCTCCTCAACTTTATATCTTTATGTTTGATTCTATTTTTTTTATTGTGTGTGACTCTGAGTAGTAAGATTTTGAGGCATTTTAATTTTATTTTTTAAACTTACCAGCTTAAAAGCAATAGTAGAATAATTTTAATTGACAAAATAAAATTAAATACACTAATTTTTACCTAAACTTAATATTTTGTTTGGTTATTCATTTAATTAGAAATGGACTTTGTGGAGTATTGAATCTTTCCCTTCTTTAATCAACTCCTAGATACATCTTTGTGTCCAAATTTGAATTTATAAGTTCAATTGGCTTAGATATTCTGCCAAGAAAAAACAATATTTCAGGAACTCTGAGATGCATATCATTTCATAATGCCTAATTTAATGCCAAATTTATATATATAAACTAGTAAGAGATACTGTTATGTTCTGTAAAATAGAAATGACAAATATACAGCATGCAGTCACTAAACAGGCACCATTTAAGGTGACATATGATGACAAAATCCTGAAAAAGTCTGGCGGCATTGGCATTTGCTAACGTGTATTTCTATTATTATGTGTATTTCTTTCAATACATCTTTATTACTGCATTGCCTGTTCAGGTCCAGAATTTTATAAACCTTTAGAACAGTATCAATAATAAAAAGAATAGATTGTTCAAATCTATCCCAGTCTCCTTTTTATTTTAATGGCCATATTTCTATAATCTTTTCTTGGTATTATTTTTGTTTTCTATAGATTTTTTTTATTCAGTGTCCATTGTATGGTCTCTTTTAGGAGGATTGTACAACATATGGGAACAAATACAAAATAGCTAAAAAGTTGAATCTCTGTTTTTTGCCAATACCCATATCGTCCTTTGGGGCAGAAAACCTGAGCCAACAAGCATTGCACTGGACCATGTCGGCTGCAAAACAAGCTGTGGCTGAGTTACCAAGGGAATAGATTCTTGTGTTTTGTTTTCTATACCAAGACCATTTTTTTTCCTTTCCCCTGAAGATCAAATCTGGTGGTTCATTAGCTATTCTGGCTGATCACAGCTTCCGCTGTGTATGCTCTTGTCTTCCCAGCCCTACACTCCAGGGGTTTGATAGAACAAGGGTAATACTTGGAATCACTGTAAGGAGCAAATTGATTGCAAGTAGAGGATGTAAAGCTTGTCTGTCACCATCTCCTTATGGCCTCAAGTTAAGCAGGCAGTTTCATCAACCAAAGCTTTAAGATTCTTTTTTTATAACTGACATATTACCGAGAACACTATTTCTCTGAAACTATATGCCACTACACCTGATTAGCTATGATCAGATAGGCTGATATGCCATTGAAAAGAGCTGAACCCTGGTTAGTTCATTTGAATGTTAAATAAATGATTGTCTTCTTTTTTCCTAACCCTGCCCCAACTAGTTTTCTATTATTTAGCAGACATTTAATAAACATATCCTATGTGTTAGGAAGCTACCAAAAAATATCTGCATGCTGCAAAATTCTAGAAGTTGTCATTTCTATAGATTTGGATGTGAATAGTACCCCAGAAGATTGGGCAACCTGCCCAGCCATGCGTGTGCACTAGGCTAAGCCAGCATTTTGGAGGGGGTTGTATTATGATGACTTATAAGACATTGTTCCCTTTTAGAGCTCATAATTGGGGGTGGAGGAGGAGAAGAAGTAGGGAAGAGTCATAGCCACAGCTTACTGTAACTCATAACTGAAGTTGTACTTATATAGCTATACAGCTCTAGATAAAAGAGTCCACAATCAGGAAAGAGGGCTTAATGTGTTGTGGTTGAAACATGGTGTGAGAATCAAGAAAGGCTCTACAGAGATGACATTTGATTTGGGCATTCCAGAATGAGTCACACTTTCACGGGAGGGCAGCTGGAGGATGGAGCATGATGTAGTGGGAAACAAGAATGTCACTGTTGTCCATATTTGTTAGGGTGAATGCTAACTAAGGATAATTGAAATACTTTCTCTTGCAATTTGAAGAACTTAAACCATAGTTTCTCTCTCAGTGAAAGGCCATTCTTCACTAAATTGTTTAATCTGTAGTCTCAATTTATTAAGATATATATGGCTTGTCTTCGGAATCTTAGTAATCATGGGCATTGTATAGGGGAATAAATTTGCATGACATTATAATAATGTCAAGTTGTCTTTCAAAAGTGAACCTAAATAAAAGACCCACCGGTGCCTGGGCTATCTCTGAGTGCTGACTGTGGGAACATCCGCTGAAGGCATTTGCTCTACTGTATGCACACATTTCAATCACCCCAAAAGGCTTCCTATCCACAAAAGGCTGGACAGTCCTTACCTCTCACTCATAATGCCACATTAGCATTTCTATTCTCATGCACTGCAGTCAGAAGAGTCTGGGAGATCCATGGAAAGACATTTCTCAATCTGTAGACACAAAAGGGGTGCTTCTGAACCCTCTGAAGAGCATCGTCTCAGTGGGGGACTGTCTGTCAAAATACTTCATGCTCTACCCCAACAACTCCAGAGACAAAAGGGCATAATTTGGGAAAGCAGAAATGGTGTAGGTATCTATAGAAGGAAGTTGTAATAAAGAATGTAAAGGAATGGTATTCACACCCTGCTTTATCTGAGCAACTTTCCACAGTGAAGTTGACTATATGAAGCCCATGTTAACAGAGAATTTTTCCTCTCTCATCCCTGTCACTATCATTCCTGCTCAGATGCAAGACATATAGACACACTTTGTGGTGTAGACATAACCACTGGGCTGCCCAGTTTCAGAAATTTTGGACATTTTCACCCCCAAAACTATTTTTCCTCTTGATCTATACATTTTCTGTAAGGTTGTGTCTTTCAAAAATGTTGATATAAGATAATAATGAATGCCTGTTGATTTTATTGTTAGCAGTGGTTGGGAAAATAGGCTCTAGACTGGCATTCTATGAACTGATATGAATGGTATACCACCTGGAAAAGTCAACTTTTAATATAAAGTGAGGAGATATTGGGATCCTGATGCAAATAAATGTATAAGGTTATGTAAGCAAAGTGCCAGGCATTTGGCAAATGGTCCATAATGGTTAAAAGTTTCACTTCCCCAAAATTTCTCTGGTGTCTGATGCAGTCAAATTTGACTTCCAAATAGCATAAAAGGATTATTGTTAATAAAGTGAACTGTTATACTAATTCCAGCTGTAAATAAGTATACTTGACCCTTTGTATAGTTTATAATGTTCCTTCAAGGCCAAGTTTGTATTTGGAGATTTTTTAATAAAAATAATATAGATTGCCTTAACTGGTTTGCCTCAGTGGATAGAGTATCGGCCTATCCCAGGTTTGATTCCTGTCCAAGGCATGTACGTTGGTTGCAAGCACATCTCCAGTAGGAGGTGTGCAGGAGGCAGCTGATCGATGTTTCTCTCCCATAGATGTTTCTAATTCTCTATCGCTCTGCCTTCCTCTCTGTGAAAAATCAATAAAATATATTTTTAAAAATATAGATTTTTATGCCTATTATATATGTTAGGAATGTATTTGGGTGCAACTAATAACGGTTTAGGTAATTATTGGTAATATTTGCCTAGATATCAAATAGAAAGTCTCTGAGGATCTGGGTTCTTTGTTATTTTCTTACCTTTTAGGCTTCTATCCTGAAGCTAGTTATATACCCATGACCATAAAGCAACTGTGACATTCAGACCTCTTACCAGCATCACAGACCAAAAGAAAGAGTGAAGAGCCATCACCATGTCATTTTACCAATAAAGCAGAAGTTTATCAAGAAGTATCTCCAGCAGTGTTCTCTTTCCACCTCATTGCCAGAACTGTCACATAGCCATGAATAGCTATAATGGAATGTAGAAAAGCAGGTAACAGGATTTTCTTGGATAGACTATTCATAACCTATAAGCTAAAGCTTGGGATAGTGTAGCCGTAAAAACATCAGGGTTGTGTTATCATAGAGCAGTGGTACTCAAAATTCAGCGTGCATCAGAATTATCTGAAAAGCTAACTAAAACAAAAATTTCTGTGTCCTACTCCCAAAATTTCTTACTCAGTAGGTCTGGAGCAGAGGTCAAGAGTTTGCATTTGTAACAATATTATTGTGGCCATTGGTGGAAAATAACCACAGGTGGGTTAAATTGAGGAATTTTTTATACTATCTCCTAAATCTCCCCAGCAACACTGAATCCTGGTTTCCCATAATAGTAATCTGCTCTACAATGCATTCTCATCGACACCCTTCCCTTCTTCACATTCTAACTTCCCTAATGATGCTTCTGAAAATCACTTCCTAAATAAGCTACTCAAACTTATTCTATCTGTATCTCTGAGGTTGTTTCTGAGTATACCCAATTTAAGATAGAGTGAGATTGATCCCCACAAAGGCACAGTATGGGTTAGTTATAGCCATGGAAATCTGAGAACCCTAATACTTGTGTAGAATAGGCAATGATATAGAACTTCTACAGGCTATTGAGTAAGGGATAGGTGTGCTGTGTAAAGAAAATGATGGCAGTTGTTATGTACTAGTATAGTGTGCTTTGCACTGAGGGGAGAGTGGTGGCCTAGGAAAGCAAGTTTTACCACTATTATTGTAGTAACCAAGAGGGCAAGCAAATAGCATTTGGATTAGTGAGTAGAAATGAAAATGAGGAATTTATGTAAGACATGTGAAGGAGAATCCATAGCAATTGATATGGACTGAGTTGGTCATGAAGTGAAGAAGATAGAGGAGGCAAAAATAACCCAATTGGAGAACTGGAAGTATGGCCATGCCCTTGGCAGTTTTGTTCTATGACTAATTTGTAGCCTCTGCTTACAGAGAAATAGTTACTGGTCTTGAGACTACCCTAAGGCAACTTTAGATAGTTCATCAGAATGGGACCCATTTCTCCAAAAGAATAGACCTTGTGAAACCTGTGGAGATATAGTTGGTGTATAGTTATATACATACATACATACATATATACATATATATATATATATATATATATATATATTCTGATAGATTATTTTAGATATTTGTTTATTTTTATTTTTTATTAATGTATTACATGTATACATATCTTTCCCTTGCCCCCCCATCCCAGGCATACCCTAATACCCCAGTGTCTTGTGTTCATTGATTATGCTTATATGCATGCATATAAGTCCTTTGGTTGATCTCTTATCTACCCCACCTCTCCCTAACCTTCCTGCTGTAATTTGAGGTGTCTCATATATTTTTATGGATTTTTCTCCAGTCTTCCAATACACATAAAATTCCTTCTCTCTTTCCTACATTAAAATACTTAAACATTTTTTCTCTTTGTGAATGAAATGATATTTTTTTCTTAACAATAGACCTCCTAATGAGTGATAAGAGTTACATTTTTTTCCCAATATATTTCTGTATTTGAAACGGAAACAGTGGAATGAAGTGGTTTGTGGCTGACACAGGAGTGTTCATCCAGTAAAAAAGCCTCTAAAAGTCTTAGTCAGCTGCCCCACCCCAGACTAAATCAAGACCAGATTAAAGTGTGGGAGAAAATCTGGTTGGTGATGGCTGACAAATTTTCAGCAAAGTACAATTTTCAACATGGCCACATTTACAGAGTAATGTAGCACAATCGCAAACTCCAATACTCCTGCCCACCCCACCATGGTTTGCATTCATGACAATATATTTTACACTGTCTTGAGTAAGAGGCATCTCTCACGTACCCATGCACTGTCTCAGAGGAGGGGGTTCTTTGGACATATTCTGATTCCTGGGACCAGGATTACAATGCTGGAGACAGAAGAAAATCCAAATGGTGGTAGATATTTATTTGAGATGCAAACTCACTATCTGCTGGAATTCATCTTACGTTTCCAAATTTGGCAAAGAAAGACCTGTTTTAGCAAATGGTGGCCCTCTCAACATCACAGCCAGTGGTGGTTTTACTTACAGATATTCACTGGAGACACTGAATGCTCCCTGCTGGGTAACAGAGGTGATCTACTCTTTCAGGAGCTTTCACTTCCCACAGCTTTCAAGCCATTTAATACCTTTCAAGTGGCTTTACACAGGGCTCCACTGACTCTCCCAGCTTCTGAGAATTTTTGTTTGTTTATTACACGTTTGATTATATATTTATATACTTATTTCTAAGAAGAAAATATAGAGGTCTCAAATGCTGACAAAGTGTTGAATAAGCATTTTGCAAGTTGACTTTATATTCCTTTACCAGAAATACAGCTCTTTGAGCTCTAAATGAAACTTTTCACCAGATAATTATTAGAGTGTTTAACTATTTTAATTTTAATTTTCAGCTTATTAATTAAATATCTAGTGTGGAGGAAAGGGCATATGGTCTTAAAATGAGGTAAATTTTGCACTATTTGAAAGCTGCTAAGTATACTACATTATTAATTGAATGAGCCAGGTGATGAAAAAACTTGATGAGCTTAATTCTTCCAATGTGGATAGAGATTTAAAAATACTTTGAACCAGGTGGGTGTGGCTCAATGATTGAGCTTTGACCTATGAACCAGGAGATCACAGTTTAATTCTTGGTCAGGGCACAAGCCCAGATTTAGGGCTTAATCCTCAGTATGGGGAGTGCAGGGAGACAGCCAATCAACAATTCCCTCTAATCACTGATGTTTATACCTCTCTCTTCTTCTCTCTTCCTCTCTGAAATCAATAAAATCTATTTTTTTTAATTAAAAATACTTAGAAAAATTTATCAAAAAACCAACCATTTTCTATGATGACAAGTTTGAGCTGTTTCTCTCCATTCTAGAAATGTATTTACCCATTGACCCCCAAGTAAGTAATTGATCTCCAATTATAGAAGACCATGACATTTGCTTGGTCTTTTTTTTTAAAGGAGAGAAGGCACCAGTGTTCTGTTCACACAGACCTAAGCACATATTTGTAGAACATACATGATGAAAAGGAAAACTATATTCATTTTGATGGATTTATTCATATTTTCTTTTCTACTGGCTAGTTACAGAATCTCACCAGTAACCAGTCTCCAGACAAGACTAGTGTCCCAGGAATCATAAAGAAATCAGGTTAAATGAGACATTGTATCAGACACAGGTAGTGTCTACAAATTGGTTCAATTCAGATAAATTATTATTAAATTATTATTTGAGTTACTAAAGCAGTGGAAAAAGCTAGATACACTTAGTTTGATAATCTTAATCACCAAAGCAAGGCTTTCATTATGCTATGATTTGATGAATGACAGAAGAATAAGGCTGTGGACCATTATATGGGCCATTAAAGGAAAGGGCCAAGCTGAAACTGGTTTGGCTCAGTGGATAGAGTGTCGGATTGCAGACTGAAAGGTCCCAGGTTCAATTCTGGTCAAGGGCATGTACCTTGGTCATGGGCACATCCCCAGTAGGGGACATGCAAGAGGCAGCTGATCGATGTCTCTCTCAATGATGTTTCTAACTCTCTATCCCTCTCCCTTCCTCTCTGTAAAAAATCAATAAAATATGTTTTTGAAAAAGAAAGGGCCATATTCTGAATTCCCTGTGGGTCATCTGCTTTCTACTTTTTCTCTCTCTCACACATACCACACACACACACACACACACACACACACACACACATTTTCAAGGCAGAATCTGTAAAATGAAAATATCAGGCTGCACTCTCCAATACATTAGCCATTAATCAGCCCCATGTGTCTATTGGTCAACTAGAAATATGGTGAGTACAAATTGAGATGTGTTGTAAAACACAGTATATTTTAGATGCACTACCAAGACAAAAATATAAATTAGTTATTTAATTAGATTTTATATTAATTATGGTTCAAATGATAATATTTAGTTATACTAGTATTGAATAAAATATAAAATCAAATTTATAATTATTTTTCTGTTTTAAATTATATACAATCAATTTTATTTTTTAAATTAAATACATTGTTAACAATATTTGTCTTGAATGGCTCTGAAAATAAGAAACTTTAGTGCTTAGAGTGATTTTTCTCTGTACTACTTCATAAAATAAAGTGATCTTTTTACTTAGAATTCATATTTTCATCTTTTTAATTCACCCAACAGGATCATACCTATGAATATGATGAAAAATGATACCAATAAATCTATCTAACTAATGAAGCCAATTACTTAGAAGTATAATTCATAAATTAAATCATTCTAATATGTTTTGGATTCTACACACATACACAAAACAATTAAAAATAAGAGAATTCAGCATATTTCAACTTAATTTGTATTTAAGTTACAAGAGTATTATTTTTATTTATATCAGTCTTTTCCATTAAATTTTGTTTCATTAAGAAAGCCTCATTCTTTAAAAAGCACTATTATCATTTCCAACTTTCTAAATGTCTGATTTAAAGGATATCTATTGATAAATATAGAATCTACCCCTAAAATAAATACTGGTTTATAAGAGCATCTTTGTAACATCTTACTAATATATAATAGAAAAGTGTTTTAGGTTCATATTTCAACATCCCTAGGTTAAGTTATTGGGTTGGGTAAAGGACTTAGTTGGTGAGAACAGATTCATTGTCTACCCAAGTACCTTGCCCTAGGGAGAAGACAGGAAGGGATAAGTCATGTTGAGATAACATTATTGCCAACTCTATCTGGAAGTAGACATTTCCCTTAAGTTAGGAGCTTTTTTAAATACAGGGTATGGCAAAAATATGTTTACAGTTGTGAGGACAGGAAACACAGTTTATTCTTTTGTTATTATTAATTATTGTATTATTTTCCATACAAATAATTGTACTCTACTATTGTCATACCCTGTATATAGCCATTATCCTAAGCTATGGGGAAATAAAGACATAATGTAAATATCCTCTACTTCCAATAAAATATAATGTAGTGCAGAGATATAGATCATTAAAGCAATGAGTTGTCCTCCAGGGGAAGGCGGAGAACTGCTGGAAGGGGCTCTCCCGGCCAGGCAGCCCCACTGCCACGGGGCTTTTGTCCGCCGGAGCCACCAGAGCTAACGCAGAGCCCGAGCCATCTTGCAGTGGGAGGTGGATGTCTGCGGCGCTCTGAAGCCTTCAGCTGGGCACCCATTGAGCAGCCAGGAACCCGGGGACCCAGAACTCCGCTCTCCAATCGGCGCAGACACTCAGCGGAATCAGAGATCCACAGAGCACACGGAAAGGTCAGATTGCGCCTGACTTAAGGGGGAGGTGGATGTCTGCCGAGGTCTGAAAGCTGCGGCTGACGGAGGCACCCACAGAGAAGCCCGGACCCAGAGCGCGGCTCCCCAGGAGGCACAGACGCGCAGGCGGAGGATTCAGAGATCCACACTGCGCGCGTGCGTGGAAGGGTCAGACCTAGCCTGGGCCAGGGTGCGGTCTCCTACCCCCGCAGGACAGAGACTCGCACACTGTGGGAGCCGGGCTGCGGGAAAGCTACCTCTGGAGAGGTCCGCAGAGGTGGTCAGGGCGTGATCCCTGAGTGTGAAGGCAGACCCTCTGAGCTGTTGACAGAGGAGAGCTCCAGAAAACGACTCTTTTTTTTTTTTTTTTCTGGGGCAGAGGGACAGCCTGGGAGTTATTGCAGTGTCCAGGCTGCAAAACCCCCACAAACTGGTTTTGGGAACCACAGAGTAGCAGGATCTGAGCACAGCCTAGAGAGGTCCTGTGCTTTGTCTCAGAGATCAATTCCGAAACACTGCCACCCAATGGATGACGCACAGATTGACTCTCGCATAACCACAAGAGGATAAAGAGATTAAAACACCAAGAGGGGAACACAGGGAACTGCAATACCTCCCCTACTCTGTGTGGCAAGCAGAATAATAGTGGAAGTAAAGGACCATTCTATTTTTCTTCTTCTTTTTTTATTTTTTATTTTTTTTTAATTTTTAATTCTTTATTTTTCATTTTCACATATTTTAATTAACAGAATTTTTTTTCTTTCTGCCTCAATTGATTTTACCTTTATAATTATTACATTTTTGTTTTAAACTAGTATTATTAATTACTACTAGTAATTTACCGTTTTTGGGAAAAAAAAGTGTCATTTTGTTTTCTCTTTATTTTATTTCGGGATTAGAGTTCTACATTCTATTTTCATCTTCCCTTTGGCATAATTTTACTCCAACTCAACTCCATCTTTATGCCAACACTTTCCTCCTAACTTTCCCCATTTTGCTGTCTTGTTTCTCTTTCCCTTTTCCAACTTTAGATTCTCCCTATTTTTCTCTTTACCTGGTTAAAATTTCACCCCATTTATATATCTAATTTCAAATCCCCTACTACAAGTCCACACAAACCTCTCCCCTCTTGTCTTCACTAGCCAAAAAGTTGTTTTTTCTCGATGTCCTTTTATTGCTATTTGCCTGAAAAGTGATTATATCGATTTTTTGAAATTTTTTTTGAGAGATTGTTTTAGTTTATTCTACTTGTTTTATTTTGCTTTTTGCTTGCTTTGTTTTCTACCTCTCTTTTCCCTCATCTCCCTCGATACCAGTTGCTATTTGCAATTTGCATCAATCTCTAGGTACTGGTTGCTGGCCTTTATTGGGATTAGTGACTGTTCTATTGAACTTCTCTCCTGACATCTATATTTTGTTCCTCTTTTCTCTCTTATACACTTTCTTTTCTCTCTGACTTTTTTCTCTTCCTCCTTTCTTCTCCTTTTTCTCCTTTTTATTTTCTTATTTTATTTTATTTTATTGTTCATTTATTTATATATATTTTTTTTTCGCTCACTCTCCCAATTTGATTTTGGCACTTCTTTCTTTTCTTTCTTCCTCATTTTCCTCTTCTTCTTTCTCTATTTACCTCTAATTTGTCCTTCATTGGTGGTCACCTTCTTTGTGATTATTAACATCTTGAATACATTTCTACTCAGTGCCTTGTGCGCTGTACCTGGTCGTGTTGTAGTTTGTGCCTTTCAGTCAACGTAGGAGAGAGCACTACATAACCAGACACCCAGAGAAGAAAGACCATGGTCAGAAAAAGAAACAGCCCACAAAAGACAGAAAGGCAGGTTTCACCAGAAAAGGAAGTAAACGAAATAGAACCACAAATAAGCCTACCAGAGAAAGAGTTCAGAGAAATTATCATAATGTGGTTGAAAAGAATGGAAGACAAATTTGACAATATGAGTAAGAGCCAAGAGGTAACGAATAAGAACCTAGAGGAGGCGAAGAAGCGCGAAGAAGAAATGCAGAAGAAACTAGAGGAGGTGCAGAATAAACAAGAAGAAATGAATAAAGACATCACTGCTATAAAGAACTCAATAGAAAGCATCAAAAGTAGACTAGAAGAAGCAGAGGACCGCATCAGTGAGCTAGAAGACACGGTAGGAAAAAATACCCAAGTACAGCAGCTTCTAGAAAAAAAAGTTAAAAAGCAAGAGGAGAGTCTAAGGGAACTTTGGGATAACATGAAACAAAATAACATCCGCATAATTGGGGTTCCAGAAAGAGTGGAAACTGAACAAGGATTAGAGAACGTGTTTGAAGAAATAATAACAGAAAATTTCCCCAATATAGAAAAGAAAAAACCCACACAAATCCAAGAAGCTCACAGAGTCCCAAGCAAAATGAACCCCAACAAACCGACACCGAGGCATATTATAATTAAATTGGCAAACACCGACGACAAAGTAAGAATCTTAAAAGCAGCCAGAGAGAAACAGAAAGTTACCTACAAAGGAACCCCCATAAGACTAGCTACTGACTTCTCAACAGAAACTCGTCAGGCCAGAAGGGAATGGAATGAAATATACAAAGTCATGCAAAGGAAGGGTCTGAATCCAAGAATACTGTACCCTGCAAGACTCTCAATCAAAATTGAAGGTGAAATCAAAAGCTTCACAGACAAAAAAGGACTAAGGGAATATATTACCACCAAACCAGCAATGCAAGAAATGTTAAAAGGTCTGCTGTAATAAAAAGAAAGAGGAAGCAAAGAAGGAACTCGGGGGTAAGGACTAAAAATGGCAACAGATAAGTACTTATCAATAATAACTTTAAATGTAAATGGATTAAATTCTCCAATCAAAAGACATAGGGTAACCGATTGGATAAGAAAACATGATCCATATATCTGCTGTCTGCAAGAAACGCACCTTAGGAAAAGAGACGCACACAGATTGAGGGTGAAGGGATGGAACATGGTACTTCAGGCAAATGGAAAGTAAAAAAAAGCTGGGGTTGCAATACTTATATCTGACAAATTAGATCTCAAAGTGAAGGACATAACAAGAGATAAAGAAGGCCACTTCATAATACTAAAGGGAACAATCCAACAAGAAGAAATAACTCTGGTAAACATATATGCACCCAATATAGGAGCACCTAAATACATAAAAAAACTCTTGGAGGATATTAAGGGAGAGATTGACAGCAATACAATCATAGTAGGAGACTTTAATACCCCACTGTCACCATTGGACAAATCCTCAAAACAAAAAATTAGCAAAGAAACATCAATCCTAAATGACTCACTAGACCAGATGGAATTAATTGACATCTTCAGAACATTTCACCCCAAAGCCACAGAATATACATTCTTCTCCAGTGCACATGGGTCATTTTCAAAGATAGATCATATGTTGGGTCATAAGAAAAGTCTCTTCAAATTCAAGAAGATAGAAATCATATCAAGCATTTTCTCAGACCACAGTGGCATAAAACTGGAAATCAACTATAATAAAAACAATAGAAAGAAATCAAACACATGGAGACTAAACAGCATGCTTTTAAACAACGACTGGGTAACCAGAGAGATCAAGGAAGAAATAAAAAACATCATGGCAACAAATGACAATGACAACACAACAATACAAAATTTATGGGACACAGTGAAAGCAGTCTTGAGAGGGAAGTTCATAGCCCTACAAGCCTACTGCAAAAAATAGGAAATAATGGTAATAAATCACCTAAACCTACAACTCAAAGAGCTAGAATGTGAGCAACAAGAAAAGCCCAGTGTACTCAGAAGGAAGGAAATAGTGAAGATCAGAGCGGAGATAAACAACTTGGAGACCAGAGAAACAATTCAAAAGATCAACAAAACAAAGAGCTGGTTCTTTGAAAGGATAAACAAGATTGATGGAACCCTAGCCAGGCTCACCAAGAAGCAAAGAGAGAAGACCCAAATAAACAAAATCAGAAATGAAAGAGGAGAAATAACAACAGACCCTGTGGAAATACAAAGGATTGTTAAAAAATACTATGAACAACTCTATTCAAACAAATTGGACATCCTGCAAGAAATGGACATTTTCCTAGAAAAATATAACCTCCCAAAACTCAATGAGGAAGAAGCCAAACATCTCAATAGTCCAATAACTATGGAAGAAATTGAAGCAGTAATCAAAAAGCTTCCAGCAAATAAAAGCCCGGGTCCAGATGGCTACACAGGAGAGTTTTACCAAACATTCAAGGAAGAATTAAAACCTATCCTCCTCAGACTATTCAAAAACATTCAAGAAGAAGGAATACTACCAAATACCTTCTATGAAGCCAGCATCACCCTAATACCAAAACCAGATAAAGACAACACAATGAAAGAGAATTATAGGCCAATATCTCTCATGAACATAGATGCCAAAATCCTCAACAAAATTCTAGCAAACCGGATCCAGCAGTACATCAGAAAGATCATACACCATGACCAAGCAGGATTCATCCCAGGAATGCAGGGATGGTTCAATATCCGCAAATCAATAAATGTGATACATCACATAAACAAATTGAGAGATAAAAATCACATAGTCATATCAATTGATGCAGAAAAAGCATTTGACAAAATCCAACATCCTTTCTTGATAAAAACTCTCAGCAAAGTGGGAATAGAAGGATCATACCTCAACATCATAAAAGCCATATATGATAAACCCACAGCTAACATCGTACTCAATGGGCAAAAACTAAAACCATTTCCCCTAAGAACAGGAACAAGACAGGGATGCCCACTCTCACCTCTCCTGTTCGACATAGTATTGGAAGTATTAGCCATTGCAATTAGACAAGAAGAAGAAATAAAAGGCATCCAAATTGGAAAAGAAGAAGTAAAGCTGTCCTTATTTGCAGATGACATGATATTGTACATAAAAAACCCAAAGAATTCCATTCCAAAACTAATTGACTTAATTAATGAATTCGGCAATGTAGCAGGATACAAAATTAATGCTAAGAAGTCTGTGGCATTTCTATATACTAACAATGAAATTATAGAAAGAGAAACTAAAAAAGCAATCCCATTTACCATCGCACCAAAAAAATTAATATACCTAGGAATAAACCTAACTAAAGAGGTAAAAGACCTTTACGCAGAAAACTACAGGACACTGAAAAAAGAGATAGAGGAAGATGTTAACAGATGGAAGAGCATACCATGCTCATGGATTGGGAGAATCAACATCATTAAAATGTCCATACTACCCAAAGCAATCTACAGATTCAACGCACTACCCATTAAAATACCAACGACATATTTCACAGACCTACAAAGAATTCTTCATAGATTCATCTGGAACAAAAAAAGACCACGGATAGCTACAGCAATTCTGAGAAAAAAGAATAAAGTAGGTGGGATCTCAATACCAGACTTCAAGCTATACTACAAAGCAACTGTTCTCAAAACAGCCTGGTACTGGCACAAGAACAGACATATAGATCAATGGAATAGAATAGAGAACCCAGATATCCACCCAAACCACTATGCTCAATTAATATTTGACAAAGGAGGCATGAACATTCAATGGAACCAAGATAGCCTCTTTAATAAATAGTGTTGGGAAAATTGGACAGATACATGCAAAAAATTGAAACTGGACCACCAACTTACACCAAATACAAAAATAAACTCAAAATGGATACAGGACTTAAACATTAGAAGGGAAACCATAAAAGTACTAGAGGAGTCCACAGGCAGCACAATCTCAGATATATGCCGAAAGAACTTCTTCACTGATACTGCTCCAAAGGCAATGGAAGCTAAAGAAAAAATAAACAAATGGGACTACATCAAAATAAAAAGCTTTTGCACAGCAAAAGAAACCATCAACAAAACAACAAGAAAGATCAATGCATGGGAGAACATATTTGCAAATGCTATCACTGATAAAGGTTTAATCTCCAAAATCTACAACCAACTTATACAACTTAATAAAAG
>JAAGEH010000006.1:18160016-18272002 GCA_011751065.1 Lasiurus cinereus | reverse complement strand
AGGAACCCTTGTGCACTGTTGGTGGGAATGCAGACTGGTGCAGCCACTGTGGAGAACAGTATGGAGTTTCCTCAAAAAACTAAAAATGGATCTCCCATTTGACCCTGTAATACCACTCTTAGGAATTTATCCTAAGAAATTTCAAACACCAATCAGAAAGGATTTATGCACCCCTATGTTCATAGCAGCACAATTTACAATAGCCACAATTTGGAAACAGCCTAGGTGCCCGTCAGCAGATGAGTGGATCAGAAAACTGTGGTACATCTACACAATGGAATTCTATGCTGCCATTAAAAAGAAGGAATTCTTACCATTTGCAGCAACCTGGTTGGAACTGGAGAGCCTTATGCTTAGTGAAATAAGCCAGTCAATGAAGGAGAAGCATCACATGATTGCACTCATTGGAGGATAATAAAGAACATTATAAACTGATGAACAAAAGGATAGATACAGAGACAGTAAAGCTTCAAACAGACTGTGAAATTACAGCAGGAAGATTAAAGTTAGGTGAGGTAAATAAGAGATCAATCAAAGGACTTGTATCTATGCATATAATCATAACCAATGAACATAGACACTGGGGTGTTGGGGTATGCCTGGGAGGGAGGGGGGGCAATGGGAAGATATGTATAAAAAATTAATAAAAAAAAAAAGAAAAAAAGAAAGAAAAAAAAAAGCAATAAACATCATTATTATTATCCAGACTAGTGACCCATGCACATAAAAAGGGAATTAATTAGAGGAAATATTTTATTATTGTTATTTGCCCTTTTTCTATAATGCAAGTGTCAGAGATAAAAGGAAATTAATAAAACGTATACGAAAACCTTCCTCCTATCAGAGTCCAGGGCGTGCCATGGGAATCAGAATCAAGCCCCACACACCCACATGCGCTTTGAAATCGTGTGAGACTCAAACCTGTCTGGCCACACCCCCATTGGGCTAGATCCAGATCCAGCCAACCCCACCCCTGTCAAGCCCCACTAGCCTGAGGTCTCCTGTCAAGCCCTGCTGGGCAGGGGGCATGGCATGAGGTCCCCCAGCCTGTTGCTGAGGTGTGGGGCACAGCCTGAGGTCTATTGTCAAGCCCCACCAGGCGGAAGGCACAGCCTCATGTCCCCTGCACCAGCCCAGCACCATGCAGCCGCAGGTCCCTGCTGATTGCTTATTAAGGTTTGTTACAGGAACTTAGCCTCCACTATAGGCACAGCCTTCTGTTACGGGATCCCTGCCTCCACTGTGGGCACAGCAATCTTGTTACAGTCTGACAATGATGGTCAATTTGCATATTCCCTCTTTATTAGATAAGATTATTTCTTTTTTCTATAGAGCAGCCATTTTCTATGTAGCCACTACTAATTGTTTTAAATTTTATCATTTTTAATTCCTCTTATCATCACTACTTAAAATCCAAGAGTAGTGAACTTGGATAACAAACCTGCCTGACACCCCCAACACCTGCATGACCTCATCTTCTCCAACTTCACTTTGTATGTACTTCTTTTGCCCTTCATGCTCAACTCTCTAGCTGGTTATTGCCTCAGATTTTCACCTTTGCCATCCTCTGGAACTCTTTCTTAAAGCTTGAGAATAATGGAGGATCAGCCCTGTGGATACCACTGAGTTGCCATCCCTAATTACTTATGTTAAGTAGCTCTCCTACACTCCTGACAATAACCTTGTGTCTCAATTTCCCATTTTAATTTTTATATTGCTAATGTCTATCTAAAATTATATTTTACTTTAAATTTATTTAGTTGTCTATTGTTTATTTTTTCTCACTATAATTGAGGACAAAAGCCTTATACCTTGTATTTGATTATCTTTTCCCAGGCACAAAAAAAGTCATCAGTAATTAAACTCTGCTGATTGGATGGCTGGCTAGATGGACTGATGGGATGGATGAATGGAATATGATAGAGTTTGATATTATCAAGGCAGAAAAACTCTAGAGTGCTGGGATAGGGAATAAAGGTGATACCTAATCTAATTTAGGAAGATAAGGGAAAATTACCTTGGGGATATAGTCCCTCATTTGCACAGGAAGTTGTCAGCAGAGTTATCCAGGTATCAGCAAAAGACTTAACTTCTGGGAAGATGAACAAGGGATTGGTGACGAGAGAGAATTTTCCATGGTCAGAGAAATACACTAAGTTTTGTCAACTTGCAGCAAGAAGTGGGATCATGTTGAGATATGAGAACAGGCATCTCACATGTGGATGTGCAGGTGGCCATCAATTTATAAGAAGTGACTGTGAAAGGAGCCTGATTTGGACCCTAGTGTCTGGAAATTCTATAAAGTGAGGCCTGCTTTTTGTGTCAGTCTGCCTACTTCACCTCAAAGTGTAAGCTCCTCATGAGACTCTAAACTTAAAGTCAGAGGCTTTCTCCCACTTCCTGGATTTTTTTTTTAATCTAACACAGTGCCTGGTACCAGGTAGATTCTCAGCAAAAGCCTATTAAGTTAAACTCAGTCTTTTCCCTTATTATTCGATAGGCTACTACTTACTGTCTGAATAGATATTTGGGGCTGTATGGTTATTCAGAGACATCACACAAAGTGTAAGAATAACTCATGCTCCATTGATCCTCTATAACAGTTATGTTGAATTAATGTGGAGGATGGACATGCACAATAAACTAACATGGTCCAACGCCTTTCACTGTGGAAACCCATCACCTTGACAATAAAGAAGGTGGAGGAGAGACTTTCCAGAGATACGGATTGAGAATATATATTTTCCCCAAGTTGGAAAAGAACAGGGAAACTAAATAAATTTACTGGATTTTTTCTTTAATAAATCAAGGAGCTCACCTGAAAAGGCTGCATTATGTGGGAATAATCAATTCTGAAATGGCTGCCCATTTTCCAGAGAATCATCTTCATTAGATGCAATTTCAGCATTATTTAAAGATATGTGAGAGACTTTCTAAATAGAAACCAAGTATTGGTGATCAGAATTCTGATATTGAACTAAGCAATGTTGTTTGCTTTGCTTTTGTCACTTCAGTATTAGAAAGAAAAATGGTGTCTTTGCTTGTACATCATTTTATAAATTATTTCTTAGAGTTCCATTGTTTACAACAGGCTGAAACAAAAGCCTTGGAATTTGATTGTGATTATTATGACAGAGAAGTGTGGATAAAATGAAGAAATTGTATGCTAATAATAATGATTACTGAGTTGGAATGTGAATAAGTTCAGATTCATCAGAAATATCCCAGACCTTTCTTATATTTCATACTAGAGGCTTGGTACACAGATTCCTACACATTGAAAGGTGGCCAATGGGAAGGGACTGGGCAAGACAGGCTAGACATGCCCTGAAGCCAACCTCCTGTAGTCTGTCTCTGGCTGGCCACACCTGGGGCAATGTATGTTAATGATCAGGGCCCCTCTGGCATATGGGATAACTCAGCCTGGCTGGTAGGTATAGGGCCAAAAACAGCAGTCCCACATCCCCTGAGGGGTCTCGGAATGTGAGAGGGCACTCTGCAAAGTTGCTATCGCTCAGTAGATCCTGTATTGAGCATCTTTCCCCTGGTGGTCAATATGTGTCATAGCTACCGGTTAGTAGGCTGGTCACTTAGGCTTTTATATATGTAGATGACTGTTTTGTTGTTTTCACTTTATTACTATATGTTTTCTATATATTTTATTAATTTTCTATGTCTTCATTTCTGTGTAACACGTTCATTTAATCATTAAACATGTACCTAAATAAGTACAAATTAATTTACAGAAACCCTTTCTTGGATCATAACTCAACACTTTAAGTATGTCTAAAACTTTGGTGCAAATACTACCTCATCTGACAATCTGTTGCTTACAATATTTGCTACTTCTTAATCTCACTGGTGAGCGATGCTCATATAAGAGGCAAAACAATAGAGTCAAATTAAGTCTCCCAGTCAATTGATTTTCTGTGAGAAACTTTTGACCTAGGAAGGCATGAACTAAAGAAAGTTTTTTTCTTTTTCCATGTCAAATGCATAGATTTAAATGTCATAAAAACCTTGAATATTAAAACACTCTGAGCTTCAGATATGTTGTAGAAAAATCATTGTGATATGTGTGCACTTATGTCACATACCACATTTCACATCATATACAACAGCTTGATATACATAGTATTGCTTTTCTTATACATCTTGTGTTTTAATATTCAAGTTATTTGTGGAAATATATATTAACATGATACTACCAAGTAGCTGTGAAAGAATTTTCTCAAAGGAAAAATAATAACTAAGAAAGAGACAAATTAATCTCTCAGCCCTAATACCCCTAATCAAGTTAGATGAGAAAAGCATAGCTGGAAAAGAAAAGAGGATAGAAAACCATGCACTGCCTGTGCCTTGTTCATATTCCATGGACCTTAACATTTCACTGTGTTCTACCCAATTCCTAGCTGTCACTATATGCCATTCTGTGCCTAAGGGCTTATTTCCATAAGTGGATGTCTTCTCTACCAGTAGAGGTCTTCTGGGAATGTTGCCCTCATCCAGTGGTTCTCTAGTGTGTAAATACACAAATTCTTCTCCTCTTGGGTACCATAAATTCAAGGCATATATTTTACACCAATTCTCAGGGTTCCCCACTGCTTTAAGCTTCAATGACCCATTGTGTAGCTGGGTTGATAACAACCTTTATTGACTGTCTTCCCTCCCCTGTACCACTTTACCACTCTCTCCATGATTCCTGAGATCACCTCCCAAATAAACCCTAGTCCTTGGCTCTGTTCCTGGTGGAATCCAAACTAAAACAACTGCTATTTCTGCTCATAGTAGTTTGCCTTTGCAGTTCAATAAACAGAATTATAGCAGCTTCGGTTTTTAAGAGCTATTAACAATTTTGTATGATGTTGCATTTGCCAGAGTCATGCATCCTTCCTGCTTTGCTCAATACCCATCAAAAGTAAGTGTTTCATAAATATTTTCTGAATGTAGACCAACTCCATGAATGGAAGGCTTGTGCCTTATTATAGTTCTTACACAAAGACTCTGTTCCATAAATGTTTCTTTTTAGATGAAGTGTGATGGTTATGTTATGGCAGTAGAAAGGTCTTTACCCAACTTTAAACTGTGTCCAGAAGAATAGCAGAATGTATAGTGCTTAAAGTCATCTGGTTGAAATCTACCTGCTTGCACAAGTATTTCAGAGCAGAGACGGGTGATTTATCCAATCTCAGCATCTGGGAATAATTCATCACAGAAGTCCAATGCATAAAACTGGTCACTCTGGATGCCTCACACTCTTTCAAATGAGAAGAATTTGGTTTCAAGTACTAAACATGGAAGCTGAGTATGCAGTGACTCTTAAGAAATATGAATATGAGAGAGATAAGATTTTATCACTCAGAGTAAAGGGAAAGCCTGACTGAACTGGGTAAAATGTACGTAATTTATTTTGCAGACACTTCTCTAAAGTGTCTTTAAGCTTAGAGAATAAAGAACTCGATGGGTTTTAATGTGGTTATTTGCCCTGAGATGAACACTTGTGGCATATTTCAACAAAGTTTTTCAATGGCAAAACAATATTTTTTCCCAATATAGTCTAAAATGAAATGGAGCTTCAGGCCTAAACACAACAGCTGGTATTCATATGATATTATAAAATGCCTCCTTTTATCTCAATCTCAACCTCTTCTGGATAGAGAAGAAATAAAAGAGAATAGTAAAAAAAAAAAAAAAGAGGACATACTTCTACTTGAGTTATGTCTTCATTATCATAATAAAGCAAAATATTATGGCAGATCATTCAAAGCCTTGAAATTTTGTTACTCGAGGCATCTAGAAATTTGAGGCAGGGATTTCCTGGAAAAAGAATTACCTCACGTATCTCTTTTAAGTTAAAATTATATGTCTGACTTTTAAATTTTTAGTCGAAATGTACAACTTTCTTTTTTCCTCACTTAGGCTGTCGTCGCTCAAGTAGAATGGGGATCCGTAGACATTGACAGGGTTTGTTTATTTCACCATGCTGATTATTACATTTCAAACTTTTAAATCTGGAGACTATGTAAATAATTAGTTAATTGAAACCTCAATATCTAAGTTATTTTGAATATACCAAGCTAACTTTCCATCTTACCCTATAGAATCCCAATGGGATTTTAAGAATTGCAATTCTGATTGGGCTGATTCCTCCCTAAGGTTCCTCATTGGTCTAAGAATAAATCTTTGGGGGATACTTAGTGTGGCTTGGCCTGGCCCTTCCTACTTCTCTTGCATTACTTCTTATCATTTTATGCCTCATATGCTAATTAATTATTAAACTACTTGCTCTTCATCAAAAAGTTATGCTTTCTCTTTCCTGAAGCCTTCTCTTATGGGCATTGCCTCTCATCCCTTCTTTCCTTGGTGAAGCCCTGTTCATCCTTCAGAACTCAGATTATATGTTTTATCCCATGCTCCCAGAGCAAATGCCCTGAGTTAATAGACTCTACCATACCACTGATCATGTCATAATGAAAGCAACTATTGTATTTTTTTCTCCCTCTTGGAATTCAAGAACTGTGATTCTTTTCACTTATAGATTCTGAGAAGTTTGTAGTATGCATGTGCTCAGCAAATACCTGCTGGACAAATTAAGTTAAAAGTTACATAACTAGTAATTGGAAGAGTAGGGATTCAAAAACCAATTATTTGGACTTTAAGTATAGTACTGTATTATTCATTCCATGTTCCGATGTCTTCAGAAAAGGTTGACCTTATACTTCACCACTAAACCTAAAATATCCCCACAAACCATCCCTCCACCTCACTTTCACTTTTTAGTATTTTGGTTTACATATTTGAAGAAGATGGGATATGACTCCAACTAAAATCCAATGAATAATTTATATTAACTCTTTACTCATTCCCAAAGTTCTATTAGAATGGAAAAAAATCAGCTTTAATATCTATTTTTTTAAATGTGTTCACTGCTTTTACCCCCTATCTAAACTCTGTTTATAAGATCTCCCAGTATAAACTTCCTTAAAAAAAGAAAATTTTTTATTATGCTATCTTTCTTACTGTTGTCTTTATCTCTTTTTAAGAGTCATCTGAGCTTTTCTAATGTATATTTAATAATTATATCAACCCAGAAAAAAATAATACTTTAGTTTAGACTTTAGAACCCAAAATTGCCTTAAGAATTATACTCAGCTTTGAAACTAAGATCCAAAATTTACATTATGCAGAACACCTCTCTGAAAATATTGCCATATAATAGACAATTGTCATGCATCTTGCATTAAGATATCATTTATTCTTGCAATTACTGACTTGTTCTTAATAATTCATTTAAAATAACCCAACAATAAAAATTTACATGTACTTATATATTCATAAATATATGTTAACACCCATATTAATATATAAATTGTGTGTCCTAATATATAAAAAGCATGGTGCTGTCACGACTGAAACAACCAGACAGACAACTGTAGAATGGGCTGTATGGGGCAAAAAGGCCAGCAGGGGAGTTAGTGAGAGACAACCAAATGACTGAACAGCATGCTGCATGGGGTGACCAGGCTGGCAGGGGGGTTAGTGAGGGATGAGCAAATGATTCAACAGCAGGCTGTGTGAGGTGACCAGGCTGGCAGGGGAGTTAGTGAGGGATGACCATATGACTGCCCAGCAGGCTGTGTGGGGTGACCAGGCTGGCGGGGGGGGAGGCAGTTGGGGGTGACCAGGCCAGCAGAGGGCCAGTTAGAGGTGATCAGGCTGTCAGGGATAGCAGTGAGGAGCAATCAGGCAGGCAGACAGGTGAGCAGTTAGGAGCCAGTGGTTCTGGATTGTGAGATGGATATCCGACTGCCAGTTCAGGCCCGATTCTGAAGATTGGGTCAAAACCGGCAGTCAGATACTCCTCAAGGGGTCCTGGATTGGAGAGGCTGCTGGCTGGGCTGAGGGGACCCCCTCTTCCAGGCACAAATTTCATGCACTACGCCTCTAGTTAATACAGAAATATGTATTTATATGTAAATGTATTAATATACAGTGGTATCTCAAGATACGAGTGCCCTAACATATGAGATTTTTGAGATACGAGCCGTAGAGCGAGCAATTTTTGCTTTGAAATACGAGCAACATTTGAGATAGGAGTAATCATGCAGATCGGCTGGCTTCACACAACCCACCAGTTTACCGCGACTCAAGCTTCTCATAGTTTCCCACACTTCAAGGTTACCGAACGAATTAAACTCGTATCTCGAGGTACCACTGTAAATTTATATTAACAATTCAGTAATAATGGTGAAAAATGGTCATGGAAAAGGTCTTGTATTCATAGAGAATACATTTTGTGTTTGTTATTAATTAGTAAAATATTACCTTAAAAGCATACATTGACTTTTACTTTGCCTGAAGAAAGGTAGTTAAGGAAGGCTTCATGATTGCACACTTTCCAATTTAGAAGCCTTCTATCAGCTGGGTTGTCAATCTACTCTCTGATCTGAACATTGCAACTATTATATGAACAAGTAGCTTCCTTCATAAAGACTAATTTTTGGTCACATAATAGAAGTAAATATATTTTACACTATAATGTTGCATCAAGCCTCTCACCTTCTTACACAGAATTATTTATATTATCAGGGTGTCCCCAAAGATGTATACATACACATTGAATAATTATAAAAGCAGTGTTTATTAAAATCCATTTCATCTTCAAATTTGAGCTATCAGCTGTTAAAGTGTGTATACATTTTTGGGATAGCCTGTATATATATATATATATATATATATATATATGTATATATATATATATATATATTCATTTTTGTAAACAAATTATAACAGCACTAGAGACCCAGTGCATGAAATTCGTGCCTGAGGAAGGGGGTCCCTCAACCCAGCCTACACCCTCTCCAATCTGAGACCCCTTGAGGGATCCTGGTTGGGCCTAAATGTACAGTCGGACATCCCTCTCACAATCCAGGACTGCTGGCTCTCAACTGCTTGCCTGCCTGCCTTACTGATTGCCCCTAACTTCTTCTGCCTGTCAGTCTGATCACCCCCTAATCACTCCCCTGCCAGCCTGATTGATGACTAATTGCTCCCCTGCCAGCCTGTTTGACCCCTAACTGCCCTCCCCTGCAGGCTTGATCAGCCCCAACTGCTCTCCCCTTCTGGCCATCTTTTGGTAGCCATCTTATAAGTCCACATAGAGGCAGGATCTTTGACCACATGAGGGCAGCCATCTTGTGTGATGGAGTGAATGACAATCTGCATTTTACTTTTTATTAGATAGAATAGAGGCCTGGTGCATGGGTGGGGGCCAGCTGGTTTGTCCTGAAGGGTGTCTCAGGTCAGGGTGGGATGTGGGGCAGTCTGGAAAAGGGGCCTATGCTAGTTTTCAGGCCAGCCATGACCCCAAGCTACCCAAGTGGAGGCCCTGGTATCTGGGATTTATTTATCTCCTACAATTGAAACTTTATAGCCTGGAGCAGAGCCAAGCTTTCTGCTCACTCCATGGTGGCAGCCATTTCTATTGGGATTTATTTATCTTCTGTATTTCAAACTTTGTAGCCTTGAGTATAGGCCTGGGCCCACCAGAATGTGTGTAAAGCTTGACTTCCTCCATTCCTGGGGAAACCCAAGCTTCCCTCCTGCTCACTCCATGGTCATTTTGGTTGGGGTTAATTTTCATAATCACTCCTGATTGACTGGTGGGTGTTGTTGGTGGGTGTGACTGGTGGGTATAGCAGAGTGATGGTTAATTTGCATATTACTCTTTTATTACATAGAATTCTATGAAATGTACACATCTTTAGTGTGCAGCTTTATAGATTTTTGCAAAATAAATATACCTTTGACCTAGCACTCACATCAATATAATAAGTGTTAGGCAGCACTCCAGCAACCTTGCTCATGCTCCCTCCTACTATGATCACCAGCTTGTCCCTTCTTTAGTTTCTATCCCCATAGTGTTGTTTTTCCTGTTCATGGAATCATATAGTATTTGTTGTTTTGTGTTTGGTTTATTTTGCTGAATATAATGTTTTCTTTAGTTTTTTGCTTTTCTACCCTAGATTTTTCTATACTGCTGCATGTATCAATAGTTGTTTTCTTTTTGTTATTGAGGGGAAATAGTTCACTACATGAATATAGCATGAAATAGATTTTTTATTTTCCATTTTTCTTTTGATGCACATTTAAGTTTTTCCAGTTGTACTATTAAAATAATACCTCTCAGAATACTGATGCACATAATATTCATCATTTCCATTAAATATACACATCAAAAATGGAATTTTTGGGTCTTAGGGAATATGTATTCTTAGTTTTTAAAATATTATTATGTTTAATCATTTCGGTACAAGAGTAGAGATATTTCATTGTGGTTTTAATTTGCATTACACTGAGCATGTCTTCATATATTTATTGTTCTTTGAATATCTTTTATGAAGTATGTATTCCAGCTTGAAATTTTTTATTGGATTTTTTTCTTATTAAGAGAATCCTTTATATATTCTGTACACAAATTTTGTCAGATTGCAAGTATCTTCTCTGGGGTTGCCTTTTTATTATCTTATGATTACTTGTAATGAACATAAGTTCTTAATTTTAATGCAATGTAATTTTTCTCCTTTATGTTTACTTTGTGTATATATGCCCGTATGCATTATTTATTAATTTTCATGTCTTTAAGCTGTATATACCATATCATAAAAAATACTTCTTTCCTATTCTGTTATATAAAATGTAGTTTCCCTAAATATTCAGCAATTCTTCTTCTTTATTCTGAGTGCCACAAGCCCCAGTGACAACTTATAAATTCTTTGGTACTTAAATTTAATATTTCTTGAAGAATTATTTATATTTTAAAGATAATAAAATGTACAAGATGCTAAAAATAGTTTTTTTAACCTTACACCACAATGATACCTTTACATTAAATAAATTCCAGACCCCTTCTTTGAAAATGCTAACTTGTAAGTTATCTTACTAAATTGTACATAATTATATGAATCCATATGAAGAGTGTGAAAATTGCATTCTTTTATAGCAGTATATCTTTTAATGTGATGTTGAGACTTAACTATATAACATTTAAATAGAACACTTTGTCTAAAGCATAGTGATACACATGAAACACATTGAAATTCAAAATTACTTTATCACTGTTAGTCAGGAACCATTAATCATCAAAAACATCAGAATGCACTTAAAAGATCAGCAAATTGGAGATAGATAAGTCAATTGGCCACGATAATGATACAAAGTTAATCAAGGTGGAGCCAGGAAATTATCCAGCTTGAGTCTGCCCAGGCATCGTTTTGGCATACATATGCCTTAAAAGAGATTTAAAATTTGATGAGTATGCTTTGCTAATAATGTATTAATATAAAATATAATAATGTTCTCTAAGCTAAATGATGTGATGCATTCTAAACTTCTGTTTGAATAATTGAATTTTCCTTTATTTCATTCATGATTAATTTATGGAAAAGTTATGTTTAAATATAATATGTTTGAGCTCATAACTTAAATTTTATTTATTAATAAGAATTTATAATGTGTAGGAATGAGACAGAAAATTACTCTTTTTTAAACATATTTACATAATAATGGCAAAACTGGTTGAAAAATAGAAAATGTAACTTTCCATTTTAGCATGTAAGAAAATATAGCTTAATGTATATGGTTAGAAAGACCAGCCATGTTTTTCATATACATATTTGAAATTACCCATCAATATTTCATAGAGTGTTCAGTCTGACCTTTTGCTAGGGGAGGAGAGAAGGAGATTTTAAAGATTAGGAGAGGACTGTAAAGTAGGAAAAAGCATAAATGATACAGCAAGTAAGGGAAGGAGAGAAAGAATATCTGCTCTAGTGACAATCGCATTTGTCTGTTCTGTGATGCTCATTAAGCAGGACTCCATCGATGCTCCTATAGGTCATCAATCAGACAGCATGTTAGTTTCCACTAACATACCTTCAGATAAACTGCTGAGTTAATATCTGTTGTAGGCAAAATAGTTTATGGCCCACAGATAATAGCTTTTATTCTAAATATATTTGCAAATGCTTCATAAATGTTTGGTTAGGTGACAACGTGGATAAATAGTTGAAAGACTATTGCTAATGACAAAGCCAAAGTGAACTATAAAATATACCTAATGACTGTTTTAAAATCTCTCTACAAATGGAGTTGACTAAAGAGAGCGGAAAATGTACCATAAGAGCCAGAGAGCTCTTCTGTGTGTGTGTGTGTGTGTATATGTGTGTGTGTGTAGCAAATCATATTTATAAAATAAGACCCATATTTGCTGAATAGAGAAGTGCTTCATTCAAGCATCTGCCGGAAAAATCAGGGGTTGTAATTTAGGTTTTATAGTCCACAAATGACTAGGTTGCTTTTAAAAGCACTCCTTCTCCAATATTTTTTATTTCATTATTTGATCAAATATGTCAGCCGAGGAAGAAAATGGTCATTTATTTCTTTTGAAAGCAGAGGGGAGGGGAGGAAAATGTTTACATTAAATAGCAGTCATCACAATGTTCATAAAAGTTTCCAACTATTTATCAGTATGCCCGGTTTGAAACTGCAATTTACTTAATCAGATTTGCACCTTCAGTAACATTGCAGCTTCCATTGGAGCTGCTAGAGTTATCCTAAGCCATGGGCGGCTGGTCAAAGGTGCATTTGGCTATGTAATTGTCAGAAAATGTCCTCTGGTCAGATGGGACCATGGCTTATCATGAAAACAACCCTGTTAGTGCTTTTGCAGCATATGAGGAGACATATCCACTTTATTAGTGAAATTACACTGGCCATGGATGACTGGCTGTCTTGATCATTTGCAGGCCAATTGTGAAGCCACTGACTGGGTCACTGGGCAACCCAATCCAATTTAGTCATTAAGATAACTGGAGTAACCAGACTGTAAAAATGGTTGGTCTGGTTATTTTTTAATAGCGTAATTGAATGGACCAGAGAGATCCAATTAATTGATGGGCAATTGGTGGTCCTAGTGGTCTCACTGATAGCTCAGCTGTCAGTGATAGACTTGAACTGATTGTACAGTCTCCTAGCCAATTGTACAACTTGTAATTACCATGCTGGGGATAGGGAATAACTTATTTTATTTTGGTGATTTCATTGATCCTATAGATGTGCCACATATTTAAATATGTGTGCTAAATTTCTCAATTGCAATAAATTGGTGAAACATCAATGATTTATAATGTTATTTGAAGATAGAGCTATTTTACCTTGCCTGAGTAAGTTTCATGACAAAGTTATATAGACTGTTATAGAGATCTGTGGAGAAAAGTGTTACTCTCTATAATGGGAGAGAAATGCACATTTGAATAGAAATTATGTATTTAAAAGGAAGAAAAGAAAAAAAAACATTCTTTCTTCCCCCTTTGTGGGAGCTTCTTTCCACACCCCACGTGATTCAGGGTTCCCGGTTCAGGGTTCGAGTTCTGAAAGAGGCCACACGCAAACGAAAAGAGAGACTAGAGAATATTAATTTGGCGATATTGGGGGGCCAGGCAGGAGCCTTCCTCTAGTGCAGTGGTTCTCAACCTTCCTAATGCCACGACCCTTTGGTGACCCCCAACCACAAAATTATTTTCGTTGCTACTTCGTAACTGTAATTTTGCTACTGTTATGAGTCGTAATGTAAATATCTGATATGCGGGATGTATTTTCATTGTTACAAATTGAACATAATTAAAGCATAGTGATAATCACAATTAGATATTGTGAAATATTTATTTCTAATTACAAATAAATGAAATTTTGTCTTGAAGCATGGTGTAGCATGGGTAACAGTCTTAATATAACAACAGTAAACTACATTACTACATTTTCCGATGGTTTTAGGCGACCCCTGTGAAAGGCTCCTTTGACCCCCAAAGGGGTCGCGACCCACAGGTTGAGAACCGCTCCTCTAGTGTAAAGGGCTACCACTTGCTCTGGCCTTTTTTCCCCTTTTATTAAGGCTTTGGGACATACCCCTAGCCATTAGGCAGGAAACAACAAAACGGAAATTAACATGAAACAAACAGGTAGAGGCTGCTTCAGCTAACAAAGTTTTCAACTGAACAGTGAGTGATTAGCTCTGACCTTTCAGAGCAATTACGGTTGACCAGCCTTCTGGTCTCCTGTTTACATCCATTTAGTGAGAACAATGTTTGGCTTCCTACATCTCCCCCGTTTTCTTTCTTTCAAAAAATCTTGCATCTGCAGACTAGAAATAAACATTAAGAACATTAAAAAATAAGACAAGCAACAATGGCTATGCTAAGAGGTAAATGAATAAGTCTGTAATAAGTTTCTTTCTGGGCCAACAGTCCTTTGAGTCCTAGTTTCAATGTCCAACAGTTTTTTGAGTATACATTTTAGCAATGATATTTCAGTTCTGGATGGTGGACAAATGGTGGCAATGCAGGTCCAACCCTCTCTGGTTTGGTCCTGGGCAACCTGCATCGATGCCCAGCTGCTGACTGCTAGGATGGCAAGGTGTCGTCAGCATCTTCCATCTCTGGACTGTTTCTCCTCTTGTCTTCATAGCTGGAGAATTCTCTTTTGTAGGAATTCACATGGTCTTGGAACTGTTTTTCTGAAAATATATAAACATTCTCAACCAAAAGTTAGTAAAGAAATTTTTTCTATAAATTTGACTTTGGATCCTTTTTATTTTTTGCCCAAATGATTTTCCTTTGGCTTATTTTGATACTATGTATGTTTTTCATGGGTGTCTTGCTGTTAAGTAAAAAAAAAATTTTCTAGATGTAATTTGCTTTTTTTTTTAATGTAAGGATACTTTTCCTTACATAATATTACTGTACTATCCCCCCCTTTTTTGATTTAATTATTAGGAGACTTTTGGAAAATTTTTATAATGCAGTCTTGATGACTTTAAAATTTAATTTTTTGAACAAAAATATGACTGCTTTATGTTTATTTCATGTTAAACAATTTTTATGCCATGAACTACCAATAGAAATTTTAGTTAATACTTTATGAACAACTTTTTTCCAGTACAATTAATTTTTCTTGAATATTAACTTATTTCAATTAGCCAATTAAATTAATTGGAAAATTTAACTACTATTTTATCGTCAAATTTAATATTCTAACAACAATCTTAGTTTTATCCTGTAAATATTAGTGGAAAGTATTATTTGCATTATTGAGTAGGCCCTAAGCATTCCTGGTGTTAGGTTGGATTTAGAATATAGGGCAGCTCTCAGCCAAGTCTGTCTGTTGTTGGGTCCCGATCTGAGCTGCACCAAATCTTTGTCTGTCATCTGTGTCCTGAATGGAGCTGGGCCAAATCTCTTGCCTGTCACCTGTGTCCTGAACTGAGCTGGACCAAATCTCTATCACCTGGGTCCTGATCGGAGCTGGGCGTGGGAAGTGAAGCAGCCATGGGGCAGGAGACCTCCCTCAGAAGGGGCGAAGGTTCAAGCCGCTGCAATATTGGTGGGGGGGTGAGGATCTGTGCCTCACCTCTGTTGATCCCCAAGTTCTCTCCTGATGGCCCCTCTGCGACTGTGCCTGTCTTAGATTGTTCCTCCTCTGAGGAATCTTACCCGTCACTGGCTAACCAGCCATCCTCCGGAGCCAAGCAGGTTGATGTGAGGTTCAGTCCCGTCTCCTTGGTAGCCGATGCCCTTGTGGCCTCCACGCCCAGTACCTGCCTTGGGATCCCCTCACCTGCTGGCAGGGTCCCAATACTGATCACATATCTTGGGGAACCCAGGTTTCTTCTCCAGGATGGGCCCAGCTCACACCACTGGGTGAGAGACAGATTCATGGTACCAGCCAACACAAGGCTTCAACCTCAGCATGAACAGAAAGCTCAGGCGACAGCTGTGGGAGGGTCCCTCTTGGCAAAAAGAGCAAGAAAAGCCAATATAGAATGCTCAAGTGCCTTCTCACTGCCTTAATTCTTTTCATGTTATTTTTTAAAATTGCTACCAAATATTCAAAGAATTAGATTGTAAGTTTGTTTGGGATATTTGTCAAAAAATTATAACGACATTGTAGAATAATATCATGTAAGGATATTCTTTGTTCTAGGCCATGGCAATTCAATTTCAAACTGGCAATCAATTTATTTTTGTATAGACAAGGTCTTAGTTACTTTATTAGAATACTTAATAAAATTTCTTACAAAGACATTGGCTTTTTATTTAGCTGAAAACCTTGATTTTTATTTAAAAGGCTAATTTATTAATTAAAGTAGGTATCTTAATTTAAAAAGCAAAAGAAATTTAGTAAATGTTTATGTCTGATTCACATGCCTCTAGCTTAAGAATACAGGTGGCTATGGGCCTTTGTCATTTTAAATTCTAATGTTGGAATTTTAAGAAATATTTAGTTACTTCATTTTGCCCTTCTTAGAGACCAAAATCTTCATAACATTTAAAATATAGTTAAGTCTTATTTGATAAAGTTTTCCATGCAACTTCAAGTATATTAGATCGGTTAAATTTAAAAAAGATTTCCTTTAAGAAGAGAGAACAAATTTCTTGTATTACTCCAGGCCCATGGAGCTTTCCAAGAATCATCTCTGTTAAAGCCTTGAAATTTTAACATGGAAAAAAAAACCATCAAATGTATATATTCATATATTATTTAAAGATTACAATACTATTTATAATTAATTTAATATGTCAATTATATCTTTAAACTGTTTTTTATATTAAAGTTTTTCAGTTGGAAATCACATAATTCTTTTTTAATTAGACCAATAAACAACATATTTTGAATTCCTAATTAGAGAAATTTTATTTTATTTTCTCCCAATTTAATTTGCATTTAGCTGAAAACCTTGATTAATAACACAAAATCTTCTCCTTTTGATTCATTTATGCCATTTTTCTTAAAAAATAAAGACTAGTTCTGGGTTTTTCTTTTTCTGCAGCTTTTGCGGAGAGATTCCAGCTTAAAATCCTGTCTAATATGTCCAAAAAGGTGGACAATTGCGCACATTTGTTTTTAAGCCGGGCTTCCCTCTTCATGAGTACAGAAATTCCAGACATCTCTAAATTTTTAAAACTTTTTCATGGCAAGAAAGGAGACTTTAGATTAGTATACTGGGAGAGTGGACTGTCATACTGGAAAGCATCAGTAACAGATCTGGCCGAATTTCTTTTCATGCTTAAAAGATAAAGACAGATCTTAAATTTTTTCTTTCTTTTTTGCTTTCCAAAGTAATAGCTAGCACCTAATTTGGCCAAGATTTGCATTTCCCTGCAAGTTCTTCTATAATTTTTAAATGAAACCTTAAGTAATCTCATTGCAGGAGAGCAGAGAGCCTTGCCCTCTCCTGCCACCTTTGAATTTCTCCACAGCAGAGGCGGTTTCAGCAGTGGAGTTTCACTTACTACAGATTTCAGATTCCAAATGCTAAAATTTTAATTTGAAAAAGAAACCACATTATTTAAGCATGCAAACCAAAAGTCTATAATAAAGTTTACTTTATATTTATAACCTAATTCTTCCCCATTATCCTGGCTGCAAAAGACGTCCCCACCCTACTTACAGATCTCGACTCTGCAGTTAATCTGTAGGTGAATTCCCCTCACATCTTCCTTGGTGAATTTTCCTTCCTTCGCTCTTAGGCAAATAATACCTTCTCCTCCAGATGTCCCGTGGTCAGGCACCAGATGTGGGAACCTCTTTCCACGTCCTGCGTGGTTCAGGGTTCCCGGTTCAGGGTTCGGGTTCTGAAGGAGGCTGCACACAAACGAAAAGAGAGACTAGAGAATATTAATTTGGCGATATTGGGGGGCCAGGCGGGAGCCTTCCTCTAGTGGAAAGGACTACCACTTGCTCTGGCCTTTTTCTCCCTTTTATTAAGGCTTTGGGACATACACCTAGCCTTTAGGCAGGAAATAACAAAACAGAAATTAACATGAAACAAACAGAGGCTGCTTCAGCTAACAATGTTTTCAACTAAATAGTGAGTGATTAGCTCTGACCTTTCAGAGCAATTAAGGTTGACCAGCCTTCTGGTCTCCTGTTTACATCCATTTAGTGAGAACAATGTTTGGTTTCTAACAGCCCTTCAATGCCCAATCTGAGAAAGCCCACTGTATGGTTACTGCAACCTATTTATGACATAGTTATGCCAGATATATTTCCATTTTGCTGAGTTGTCCAGAAAAAGAGTTTGGTGCCAGTGTGGCATGGCACAAGAAAGTAAATAATTGCTATAATACTTTTATGCAAAAAAATATGGATCCAGTGAATGTTTCAGCTCTCCTCCTCTCATCAAGAGAAATTGCCAATGGTAACTGTCCTTCCAAGAAAAGAATTAGCTCCTCACACAAACTCTTTTTGCCAGGGCTGCTGTATGGAATTGATTTGCTACATGCACCACCCAACTGTGCCTGAAGTAGATATTTAATAAATGTTTGTTGAGTAAGTGTTGTTAAAAAATATATATATCTCCAAATAGCGGAAGACAAATAGGTATGCAGAGGTAGACATGCTTAACGTATTTTTAAGAGAAGTATAAATTTCTGAGTTGGGAATGATTTTGAGGTGAATTAGTCTACCTGTGATTTCCTAACAATGGTCCATAGACAAGTACCGATCTTTGCAAACATTCTCACCAGACCAAAGCAAAAGAGAAAACTAAAACAAACTTGTAAGAATGATAGCTTGGAGAAATGAAAAATATCCACAAATCCTTCTGCATGATTCCTACTGGGAGGTGGAATCTGCTTCCCTTTCTCTTAAATGTAGGAGGACTCTGTGATGCCTGTGCCAGTGTGAGCCTAGATTTTATGAGGGCTGGAATAATTTGCCTCCTGTGTTGGAAAACTTGCTCTTAGGATATTCTTTCCCATAACCTAGTCACCATACTAAAAATCAAAAACAACAATAAAAACTCAAGTAACATGGAAAGACCACATGTAGGTATTCTGACAACAGAGATAGATGAGCTCCCAACCAACAGTCAGCTGACTTTTATTCTGTGGGTTGACTGTGAGCTCAGTCAACCCATACAATTGTAGAGATAACAGTTATTGTCTTAAGGTGCCAAGTTCTGGGTGCATTGTTTTTACCCACAAATAACTGTAATAATAATATGTATTCACCTATATGAGATCCTCAGCTCTGGTTTCCTCAGAAGGATTACCTATTCTATTTATTTTCATTTTTAAATGTATTTTTAAATGATTTCAGAGAAGAAGGGAGAGGGAGAGAGAGGTGGAAACATCAATGATAAGAGAGAATCATTGACTGGCTGCCTCCTGTATGCTACCTACTGGGACAGAGCCCACAACCCAGGCATGTGCCCTAACCAGGAATTGAACTGTGACCTCCTGATTCATAAGTCAATGCTCAACCACTTACCAGCCAGGCAGATTGCCTATTCTAATACTCAGTACTTCCTACTTTGTTTATGTTAAAATATATTTTCTTTTTTCTAGCTTCATTGAGATATGATTAACATATAACATTATACATGCTTAAGGTATATAATTTGATAACGATGTATTGCAAAATGTTCTGTTCTCATAACAGTTTTCAAGTATACTATTGTTAGCTATAGTCACCATGCTATATATTATAGCTCCAGAAATTACTCATTGTATAACCAAATGTTTGTGACCTTTGACCAGCATCTATTCATTTCATGGATTCCTGCCCCCTTAGCCTCTGACAACCATCTTACTCTGTTTCTGTAAGTCTGAAGTCTTTAGATGCCACATATAAATGAGATCCTATAGTATTTGTTTTTCCCTGTCTGGTATTCATTTATCATAATACCCTCAAAACCCATTCAATATAGATTTATACACCTGAAACCTATATAATTTTATTTTAATGTCACCCCAATAAATTCAATAAAAAAGAAAAAAAGTGGAACTTATGAAACAAGTTGTATTTTTAAGAAGCTTGTTTAAACTTGGAATATGGAAATGTATACATTTTGGTTGTTTTTAAGAAAACAATAAAAACAAATAGAAACTCCAGGGAAAAACAGAATATGTACAATAAGGTCTTTACACAAATATGAGGGAAATTGAACTGTGGCATGATTTTTATATGACTTAAGCATTATATATTTCAATAAAAAGAAAATTCACTTGAACCTCAAAAGAAAATATATGGTCATATGGTTACAAATGACAGGATCACCTTCTTTTTATGGCTAAATAATATTTTATTGCATGTTAGAGCGGTCGGGGATGTGTGTGTGTGTGTGTGTGTGTGTGTGTGTGTGTTTGTGTGTGTGTTGACTTACATATGTACATAAATATATCATTTCTTTATCCATTGATCTTATACAGTTTTTTGGCATCATGGTCAGAGTAGAGAGCAGCAATGTATATAGACATATGTCTTTAGTTGGGAATAGTAAAAAGTTGGGAATCGCGTATAGCATACATTGTTTTCAATGAATTTTATTTACCTGTGGAATTTATGACCTCTGCCCAAACCAATTTCACACTCTGCAGAAATTCCTCCTCTAAATATCAGTTAGGCAATTTCTGCTCAAACAATTCTAGTGAAAATAATTGTCACAAAAGCACCACTGTCTGTCTTTAAACATATGTGCTTACTAGAAAATATAATAATATTAAACCTTGGTATTAATGAGAAGTTTTGTACAGATTTTGGTAATTTTCAATTAAAAAAAAACAATCTAGTATTTATAATTCATACATGACAGTACTTTTGCAGGAAAATGTATTGACATTTTATTCAGAACACTCATTTCAAACTGTCCCATTTCATATTATTGTTCTCAGTTATAGGGGAATAAGCCAGTCTGGGGGATGAGGGGGTCTGAGTCGGTTAGAAGGAGGGAGAGAAAGGTGAGAAAACATTTATTGAAAACTTACTATGTGATTATTTCTATCTATATGTATCTAAAACTTGGAGATTTTAGAGCTTTTATAATGCATATATTTCTATAAACATGTATATTTTCCTCTATATATTAAACATTTTATTAGTAAACACTATCTTATTTGAAATCTTTTCTATGCTTTTGAACAGGGAAGAAATCTCACCTACCTTGAAGCATTATTGCTGTGAGATTACTTATTACTAAATCAGTGGGTTTGTTTTCTACAAAAGGCATAATCAAAAGCATGACTGAACACATACTAGTACTCTTTTATTAAATTGTTCTTCAAATGATGTTTAGTATAATTATGTCTTATAAATTATATTTCTGCAAAACATGAAGTGAAAAAATAGTCTGTACAATGGACTTGGGAAGAATATAAGCAATAAAATAATGTGAAATGACATAGATTTTAATTCTACCATCTGTGTTTATTTTGGTCCTTCTAAAATTCTAGTATTTTAATAATAATAAATATGACTGATACTGCAGCATTAACATATTCCAGTACTAATGAATGATGAGTGATAAAGGAATATAAGTGCAATAATTTATTTTTGTCATCATTAATGAGAATATGGAGCTCTGAATTGTGGTAAATAGTGAATTAATCGCATTAAAAATAGTGAAACTTTTCCTTTGATGACTGTTTCTTGAAAGCCATTTTTTATTCAGAATAGCTATCATCTTCCTGATGGATAAAATCTTTATTGCTGCAGTTACTGGCAGTATAGCAAAACTTTTCAAAGATAAAAATAAAAACAACAGTGGTATTTCAGAGAATGTCAATTGTCTGCAGATTAATTTTTCAAGCATACATATAATTTATACTCTTCTTCCTCAAAGACACTTTAGAGGTCTTTTCAGTAAATATTAAGGCCAATTATTGTAAGGAGGATGTTCCTTAGACAAGAGGATCATTAAAAAGCACAGATAATTATTCCTGAGATACACCTTATAAAGAAACATAATATTCTGTACAAATCTAGCCTTTAAGAAAATAAGACAAAACCTGCAAGAAGTTTCTTCAAAAGCTACCAAAGAAATGCTCTTAAGGTGCCTCAATGGTCTTTTGGAGACTACTTGGTAGCCTAATCACTGCAGTGGAAGAGAAAGAAAACTATGTCTAGGCATATCTACTTTTCAAAGAAGAATAAGTAATATTCTCCATTGTTCATTGCCTTTCCTTCTGGTTATGGCAATGGGTTGAGGTGGGAGGGAGATTTGGGAGAGGTGTCCAGAATTAATAGGCTCAATCATCTAAGAAAATGATCATCACATAATAAATCCTCAACACAGAATAGTGAGTGTGTTGTCTACCTTTCATTCTAACTGCTGCCCAAGGCTCTACTAAACTACTTCTGCCTAAAAGAATGTGACATGCATGGGTTTGAAATGTGCATTTCCATAGCAAGGGGTAGAGCAAACTTCTGTGTCTGAATGATTGACAATGCTGCTGAGCACTGTATGTGTGTCTCTTAGGACTTCACAGGGGGATTTCAGCTGGGTGATCCATCTGTGCTTGCCCTCTCACTTATCATATCAATGCCTAACTAGGCCAAGGGTCTGGTGGCCTTTGTGCATTCTTCTGAAAAGCACAGAATAAATATAGGCGGCAATTAGGTTGGAACAAGTGGGAGTCATTGCACATTGCCTTAGTTTCTTTTTTGGTTTTAAGTATTTACAATGTATGTTGAAGTGGAAGAAACTTGCCTAATGTAAGTCCACCTCTTCTCTGTGCCAGGAACTCCACTTTCTCCCCTCGAAACCCTCAAACTCAATTCTCTTTCAGTTTATAGATGCAAGGTAACAAATGCTGACTTAATTTCTTGAGGGGAAGAAAATTTTGTTTCTGCCAATTTAAAGCCATGAGAAAATTATAGAATTAAGATCAGTTTTTGTGGATGAGTTTATAATTCCACATGAAAATGCTGAGATGTTTTCATATTAGTTTTTACTGTCTAATATTGTAATGTATCCATTGTACTTTGGGTATATTCCAAAGGACTATCCAAAATGTGTTTTCTGGTTTATAATAAAATAATCTATGTTAAGTTTTTGAGCATTCCTATTCACATTTTAACTGTATTCAGGTGTACCCTGTGTATGTGTTCATTAAAAAGCTGGATAGCATCTCATAGGAACTTAAACATGTGTTGAATGAATGAATGAGGATAAATGGCTGGATGATATGCTTTTATATCACTCAGTCTTATATGATGTGCAGAAATGTTCCTATGAGCTGCAATCTTTCCATTGTTTATAAATATAATATTTTTTATAGAAGAATGAGTATTAGTTTAACAAACTGTTGATTACATGGCTGATATTTGAAAGCAATTCTTTCAGATTATATTTAATGATTATTCAATAAAAAAATACCTTGTGCCCAAAGCAATATTTGAGTAACATAAGTTGTTTTAGTATTCATCTGATTAATATAAGTAGCAGAACAACCCTGAGGTTGAACATGAGATCTGAGAGGAAAAATATTTAAAAATAAAGGATATTTCTTTTTCTCAGAAAGCACCCCTAGAATTTAGCCTATGCTACTCAGTTTTCTCCCATCTTATACTCAAATGTTACTATATCCTTTAACTGTAAGATATTCCCCATTTCTCCTATCCCAAGAAGTCCTCTGAAGTAACTTGTCAGTAAAACATAGCATATTCTGTGTTGTCTTAACAATTCGTATTTGAATTAGTCCCCAGCTGCAAGCTAAGTATAATCATTTAAGAGAGTCATGAATTAAAAAACAAAATTTAAAAAAAATCATTATTCACACAGGCTGTTGACATCATAAATTACATTAAATGAGCACTGTCACCTCCTGGCCCTGCCCCGGTCCTAAAGATACTGTTTGAATTGGAGTGGACTCCAATTGGTTGCTCTGGGGAAAGTGGAAATGCTTCATTCAAAGACACAAATTGTGGAGAGCTCATTTTTTACCTCATTTAAATTAGGTTCTACATGCAACAAAGTTATTCATTCACTTACTTATTAACCATTCATTCATTCTGAAGGAGCATATGTGATATGCCAGAAATAAAGAAAATGGCCAGTGTGGATCAGTGGTTGAGTGTTGACCCCTGAACAAAGAGGTCACAGTTTGATTCCCATTCAGGGTACATGCATGTGTTGTGGGCCCGATCCCTAGTAGGGGGAATGCAGGAGGCAGCCAATTGACCATTTACTCTCATCATTGATGTTTCTATCTCTTAGTTCCTCTCTCTCTCTTCCTCTCTTCGAAATAAATAAGCACACACACACACACACACACACATATATATTAAATACAGAGAAAGAGTTGAGGGTAGTAGACAGTGGACATACATAAGTGAATGAAAAATACCAAAATAATATGTTAAGTGTTACACTAAGCTCTATAAAGGCAATGTGAGCATACAGTAGAGAAGTACCCAATTCAGCCTAGAGGTGCATATGCAGGAAAATCTAGAAAAATTATTGGAGGAATAAATTTTGACAGACTGAAAAAAAGACTTCACAGATTCAGGGAACAGCATAGACACAACAGCAAAGCTGACCAGAATATGCAGGCCAGGTGGGTGTGTATGACTGGAATGTAAAATACATTTGAAGGGACTGATGAAAGGTGCTGGACAATTAAGGGCCATGTGGTCTCATGAGAGTCAGGGTGATGGCAGACATTAAAGGTTTAGGAGATCTGCTGACACAGTGAATGATATGGAGAGAGATCACAACAGTCTAAAGTGTTTCTCCCTAGCACATTCATATGCCAAATGAAACTTTTCTAAATCAATGTGACTCACTTAGAGACTGAACAAGGAAAGCACGCACAACATGCAAAGCCTCTGGAGGGGACTGTCTTTGCCCCAATAATTCCCAGGTTTCAAGTTGTTTGACAGAAGGGAGTAGGTAAGCACTGAGGAGAGGAAGCACCCACAAATGTGAATGAAGACCGCAAAAGGGAGAATTATTGCTCAGAGGATACCCTTGCTGTGTTTGGGCTGGTAAAATAAAATAAAACAGGATCAGAAGACTTGGGCCTGTGTTGTTTGTTATCAGATATGGAACTCTCTGAGCATCTATTGTCTTAACTTAAAAGTGATATCATGAAAAGAAGAAAATAATATGCATCAACTGAGATAATTTATATCAAGACATTTACAAACCACAGAGCCCTATGTAAATGGAAATAATTATCGTCATTGAATGTTATAAATACACTAGAGGCCCGGTGCACAAAATTCATGCATGGGAGGGTGGGGTCTCCTCAGCCCAGTTTGCACCCTTTCTAATCTGGGACCCCACGAGGAATGTCCAACTGCCAGGACAGCCCTCTCACAATCCTGGACTGCTGGCTCCTAATCATTAATTTGCCTGCCTGTCTGGTAGCCCCTAACTGCCCCTCACTGCTGGCCAGGTTACCCCCAACTGCTCCCTCCCTGTTGGCCTGTTGCTCCTAATTGCTTTTCCCCCTCCCGCCGACTGGCCTAGTCACCCCTAACTGCACCCCTGCCAGCCTGGTCTCCTCAACTACCCACCTCTGCTGGCCTGATCACCCCTAACTGCCTCCCCCTCTGCCTACCTGGTTGTCCCTAAGTGCCCCCCCACCAGCCTAGTCACCCCTAACTGCACCCCTGCCAGCCTGGTCTCCTCAACTACCCACCTCTGCTGGCCTGATCACCCCTAACTGCCTCCCCCTCTGCCTACCTGGTTGTCCCTAAGTGCCCCCCCCACCAGCCTAGTCACCCCTCACTGTGTACCCTGCCAGCCTAATTTTCCCCAATGACCCCCTCTTCCAGCCTGGTTGCCCCCAACTGACCCCCCCACCCCTGTCAGCCTAGTCATCCTTCACAGAACCCCTGCCAACCTGGTCGCCTCATGCAGCCTGCTTGTTCAGTCACTTGATTGTCCCTCAGGCTAGTCCTGGGCTGCTGGCTGGGCAGCAGACATCTGAGGCTTGCCTGTGCCTCAGGCTGGCCCTGGGTGGCTAAGTAGCTGAGGGAACTGGGTGCCACCATTTTGTTGCTGTGGGTACCACCATCTTTGAAGGTGTGATAGTCAGTTAGCATATTCCCTCCTTATTGACTGTGAGTGCTGCCATCTTTGTGAGGGTGTGAGGGTCAATTAGTGTGGGAACCCCTTTCACATCCCATGTGGTTCAGGGCTCCAATTCAGGGTTAGGGTTCTGGAGAAGGTCACATGCAAATGAAAAGAGATTAGAAAAGTATTAATTTGGGAAATGGGGGGGGGGCAGGTGGGAGGACTATCCCTTGCTTTGGCTTTGTCATCCCTTTTATTCAGATTTGGGATACACCCATTGCCCTGAGACAGGCAATTCCAATAACAGGCAGATTATCTTATCAGTAAGGATTTGCATGATTATTTGGGAAGTTGCTTCAGCTACCATTATCTCAATTATATAGGGAGTGGTTGGCTCTGACCTTTCAGAGTTTCAAGGTTGACCAGCCTTCTGAGTTCCTTGTCCACACTTTTTTAATTAGTGAGACAATGATTGGTTTCTGACAAATTAGCATATTCCCTCTTTATTAAATAGGATAGGTCTATTATATACTTTGAAAGTTGATTTCTTTCTTAGAATATTTATAGTGTGATAGTCTAAGGGAGCACTTTTCTCTTCATGGAAGGACCTTTGTTGGAATATGTGATCTTCATAGTCTTTATTTCTTTGTGTGTGTGATAAAATAAATTTATTAAAGCATAAAATATTTCAATAAATTCAATAAACAAAGGTCAGTTGTTTTAAACTGTGCTCTAGAAAACTGGGTTGTTAAATGTACACAATTTGAAATGAAAAATAAAAAACAATTCTTAAAATTTTAAACTAAAATAGAAACACATTTATTTATCTTATTAAAATAAAAAATATAATTAGCTTATTTATTTTATATAACTAAAATAATAAGTTTGAAAACCCAAAAATCATCAGTACATCATATTTTGTTTATAATCTTTAAAGCAATTATTTTATTTATTTTATACATTTTATTTGTGGGAGTAAAGGGGACAGATCAACCAAAGGACTTGTATGCATGAATATCAGCCTAACCAATGGACACAGATCTTCACAGTCTTTAGATATAAAGATTTGAAGTATTCATATTATTTAAGGCCAACATTAATTTATAATGGGGCTTTTTGAAATACGAAGACATTCGATGCTACTATAAACAAAAGTCTACAATCATGAGTTCCCTTAAAAAATATAATGCTGCCCTCAATTTAAATGACTATGGCTCTATAGCTCCCCTATGGGTGTTCTATAATAGATCCTGATAACCATAGGTGATTAAAACAAAAAACAAACAAAAAAAAAAAACACTTGCAAAGAGAAACTCTGAGGCTGAGCTCTGTTATATGCCTTGATCAAAGGTAAGGTTGGTCCTGAGTCTCTTAGACTGTTTCTAAGATTTGTTCTCTGCCAGCTGCAAGTTAGGGTATTTTCCCAGCGTTAGTCAAAGAGATGTGCATGTTTATAGGAACTATGAGGAGAAACCTGAATGTATGAAGAGTTAGTATAGTGTCTGGAACGAAGAACCTAAAGCTTCATGCCCCTCCCCTGGCTTGATCTACCCATAAAAGAGGATATCTGCCTGCTCCAGGATGGCCTGCATCACCTCTTCCTCTATCTCCATTTGCTTTGTTCTTCATCCATTTCATGCTTTATTCTCCTATCTGTCTCAGCCTATGCCCCTCCCCTGGCCTTTTGCTCTCACAACTTGGTCTTCTCTTATTCCTTGACATTACTTGGACTATACTCGTTGTTGTTGTTGTTGTTGTTGTTGTTATTTTTTTCCCTCCAAGCCTCAGGTCCCATGAGTAGCCCTGGTAGTTGTGACTCAGGCACTTCTCCAATGCTGTCCATAGAGCATCAGGTACTAGATAGCTGAGCCAGTCTTAAGTCCTAGGCCTTTGTCCTGGAAGCAATCTGGCTAAAGAAAAATAAAGTCTGCCTCTAGGTGACCTATCCTCCACTGGTGATTGTATGTGCTGAAATGTTTGTGTTGTTCAGCAAAGTCCCACAAAATGTTATCTAAATGTCACTCTGCTATCCCTGGGATTTGTTGGGCTTAACATCTAAACCTTGCACCTAGACTAGAGTTGAGAATTCAGATCATTTCTACCTACATATGTTCTGGTTGGAGCTACATGATCTGATTTTACCCAGTGGTTCAAAATAAACAAAAAGTTCCAATACTGACAATATTCATGTCAGTATCCAAAGGATATGAGAAGCCCACATTTTAGTTTTCTTAACAGTCCTCATTTAACAGTGAATTTTTACATGGGAAAATGTGTGCATGCGCGGCCGTGTGTGTGTGTGTGTGTGTGTGTGTGTGTGTGTGTGTGTGTGTGTAGATTCTGAAAAAGTACAAGCCAGAAATGAGAGAGGGATGCTTCCTGTGGGGAATCCAGAGCCCCACCTTATTAGTGGATGCTGCATTGTGTTCTTCAGACCTGCCTTCAGGGCTTAGGGAGACAGTGAAACAACTCAAGTGTTTGCAGCAGTAAAAAGCTTTACCAGCTCCAGGAACATAGGTGGTGGTGTTACTCCAAGTCCAGAAGCCAGAACCATCAGACAGACTGAGACCATGTAAGGATGGGTTGTCCTATATCAGTGGTTCTCAACCTGTGGGTCACGACCCTTTTGGGGGTTGAATGACCCTTTCACAGGGGTCACCTAAGACTATTGGAAAATACCTATTTCCCATGGTCTTAGGAACCAACACACAGCTCCTCGGTGTAGCAAAATGTATCAATGTAGTTTACTGTTGTTATATGAAGACTGTTGTCCATGCTACACCATGATTCAAGATAAAATTTTATTTATTTGTAATTAGAAATAAATATTTCACAATATATAATTACATATTGTTTTTGTGATTAATCACTATGCTTTAATTATTTTCAATTTGTAACAATGAAAATACATCCTGCATATCAGATATTTACATTATAGTTCATAACAGTTGCAAAATTACAGTTATGAAGTAGCAATGGAAATAATTTTATGGTTGGGGGTCACCACCACACGAGGAGCTGTCTTAAAGGGTCGTGGCATTAGGAAGGTTGAGAACCACTGTCCTATATGAACTGGAATTTCAGAGATGGCCCTGAAACAGGAAGATAGTGGAATAAATACCACAAGCCCCCCACCAATCTTCCTTCATGGATTCCCATTGACCAAATGTCACAGGAAGCTTCAGGGCTGGGGTAACCGGGATTGTGTGTGTCCCTGCCATACAGAGCAGAGCACGGAGTGAAGATGAGGGCAAACAGGCAAACGACACCTATTAAATCAAATCTCTGAAAGGACAGCCTGGAATGTGCATTTTCAGCAAGTTGCCTAGATGATGCATGTGTGCACCAGCATTGTATAACCTTTACATAATGTGGAAAATTCCTTACCTTGTCAGGTTCTTGCATAAGGCCACATGAAGGAAAACAACCATCGTCATCAATTCTGATGGTGGGAAGATGTTGAGTTTTTCTGGCCTCCTCCTCTTTTATTTTTTTCCCTCTCTCTCTCTCTCTTTCTCTCTCTCTCTCTTTTTTTTTTTTACAAAACCAAGTATGATAAATAAAACACATGGAATATATTACAATTTTTCATGTAATAAAAAGTTTCTTTCTCCTTTTGCATAGCCCTGTAGTAACTATGAAAAGTGAACCAAAAAAAAATGACATTAGACAAAAATCAAAAATGTATAGAAAAAGTGAGGTGCATTTACTTAAAATTAGCTTCACAAGGTAGGACAACTATTCCCAGCATTCATCATTGTTAATATCTAAAACTGATGGCTGAAAAAAGAAACTTCAAATGAGAATAGTGTTCAAAATCACATTCACATTCATTGTGAACCACTCAGCCTATGAGCATGTTAGCTAAGTGCTCCACATACTTTCTTATTTTTTCAATTCAGTTCTAGACTGAGCTGTAATTAACTCTTTCTTAAGGCATTAAACTGCCTGCCCTGTTTAACACATATCAATCTTTATTTATGAAAATATTTTATGTGTGCAAGGGTGTGGGAAGCAGATACAAACATTCAATTTAGTCCTTGGAATTCTGTGGCAAATGAACTCAAGGTGCCTTATGGCCTTGGTCAGCAAACTGCGGCTTGCGAGACACATGTGGCTGTTTGGCCCCTTGAGTGTGGCTCTTCCACAAAATACCACACCCTGAGTGAGTCTATCTTGAAGAAGTGGCATTAGAAGAAGTTTAAGTTTTAAAAAATTGGCTCTCAAAAGAAATTTCCACCGTTGTACTGTTGATATTTGGCTCTGTTGACTAATGAGTTTGTCAACCACTGCCTTAGGGGAAACCCTGTACTGGCATTAGCTGTTTCTAATAAAAGGGATTGGTAACTGTGTCTTTGGGTGTGTTTTAGTTTATATGTAAGTAAGAAGGGAAAGCAAGAATATGGAATGAGCTTGGCAGAGAAAGATACATATGTAAAATAGGGCTGCTTCTCTTTATAGAGAATGAAGATAGGGAGGATTCAAATACTTGATTCACTAAGTAGAGTTGGTTCATCTTTAATACCTAATTTATTTTTTTAATATAAGAAATTTACATCATTACAATTAGATTTATATTTTGCTATTCCACAAATTTGTCTCATTAAGAACATGGCCAATGATTGATGATTATCTTAGACCCAATCATTCTCCTCATCATTGGTTTCATAATCTTATACAAACTAAGACAAGGCCAGCATGTGTAGCAAACTCTTATTTTTCCTGTGCCTCTTATTCTCCAGGTGATCTTGAGTGACTCTCACAAAGTCTCTGTTCTTTGGATTCCTCAACTAAAATAACAGGATTAATATTCTATCAGGCCCTTTGGCATATTCAATTTTATGAGACTGTGATGTAGAAATGTACCTGTGACCTGTAAAGGTATATTGGAATTTTGTCTTCACCTCTTACTGCAATCAGACAGAACAATTTGCTGTTATTCAAACCCACTCTATATGTTCAAACATTTGTCCTTTTTAAAAGCCAAATCCCATCCCTACCTGTCAAATACTTCTTCATTTTTAAAGCCATGATCGAATCCCAAACCTTCCATTGCCTTTTCCATTGGCCCAGTTAGATTCACCTTTCTCCTCTTTGTGCTCCCAAAGCTCTTCCTCTTTTGACACTCATCACATAGATGTCTTTGTCCTCCTTTAAGTAAATTCTTTTTTTATTATTGACCCTCTACTTGACTAGAATTTCTTTAATCAGTATGACTTTATCTAACTCTTTGTATCTCTGAAGGCTGGCACATAATAGAGAACTAATAAGTATATAATTAAATAAATTGAACGGTTTTATAGATTTCTTTGCTTAGTTAAAAATTAGGCCTGTCCAATGTGGCTCAGTTGTTGAGTGTCAACCCAGAAATCAAGAGGTCATAGGTTTGATTCCCTATCAGGGCACATGTCTGCGTTGCAAGCTTCATCCCCAGTAGGGGGTGTGTAGGAGGTAGCTGATCCATGATGTTTCTCTCTTTTCAATGTTTCTATCTCTTTATACCTCTCCTTCCTCTCTCTAAAAATCAATAAAAACATACATTTTTTTTAATTAGGTTTTGCAGAGACCAGTTTGGCTCATTGGATAGAGTGTCAGCCTGCGGACTGAAAGATCCCGGGTTTGATTCTGGTCGGGGGCATGTACCTTGCTTGTGGGCACATCTCCAGTATGGGGTGTGCAGGAGGCAGCTGATCAATGTCTCTGTCTCATCGATGTTTCTGACTTTCTATCCCTCTCCCTTTCTCTCTGTGAAAAATCAATAAAATATATTTAAAAAATAATAATAAATTTAAAAAAATAAAAATTAGGTTTTGTGAAAGCCAGCCTTAAAAATGGCCCCACTGATATTCACCTTCTATTATTCATGCTCTTATATAACACTTCACATATTGAATCAAAGCTGACCTATAGACTGACAGAATATGGTGAAAGTGATGGTGTGTACTTTTTTAATATTGTTTTCTTTAATCTTTACTGTTGAGAGTATTACAGATAAATCCCATTTTCCTCATTGCCCATCTCCACCCAATTTCTGCCCTATCCCAGGTCTTCACCACACTATTGTCTGTGTCTTTTTGGGTTCCATATAAATTTTGATTTTAGAGAGAGCAAGGGAGAGGGTATTAGAGAGGGAAAGAAACATTAAGGTAAGAGCAGAATCAGCTGGCTCCTATGTGCCCCCTACCAGGGACAGAGCCCACAATCCATGAATGTACCCTACCAAGAATCAAACAGGCAACCTTTCAGTACACAGGAACAACACCCAATCAACTGAGCCACACCAGCCAGAGAATGGTGTGTGACTTCTAAGTCTAGGTCGTAAGTCATTATAACTTCTGCTTGGTCTTTTGATCTCTCACTCTGGGGGAAGCCAGTCACCATGCCATTAAGACATTCAAGTAACCCTGAGGGAAGGCTCCTATGGAGAGGACCTGGAGTTTCCTGACAGTAGCCAATACCAAATTGTCAAACCTGCATGTGCCATCTTGGAAACACATTCTCCATTCTTGTCAATCGTTCAGTCATCTGCAACCCCATATCTAACTTTAACCTCATGAGAAGCCAGAAACTTCCTAGCCTAGCCAATTCCAAATCTCCATAGAAAATGAGAGATAACAAATGAATATTATTGTTTTAAACTACTTATTTGGGGGATTATTTGTTATGTAGCAATAGATAACAAAAATTTCTTCTATCTCTTTTTGGGGGGACAATATGACAGTGCAGGGGAAAAAATGGGTCTGCCATTAAAATCTTGTCTTCAATTTAATATTAATAATGTACTATAAATAAATATTAGGGTTATTAATATACTATATATATAAATAAAAGAGGTAATATACAAATTAGGCAGGGACTCCATAATGGGTCATGACCAGACAGGAGGAGGTTGCGCACTCAGGTGAGGACTGGAGCAGAGACAGAGACAGAGGCAGGAGGTCCTTCCTGAGCCAGCACAGCAGCTCAGGTGGCCCCGGAGCAGACACAGGTAGGGAGGCTGGGGGACGCTGCAAGTCATGTGTGGGTCCCAGCTCCCTGTGGGATGCCTCTTCGAACTGTGAGAGGTGGTGTGCCTCCTCACATGATTTCAACTGTACACTGGGCCTATAGTCCTATATAATAAAGAGGTAATATGCAAATTAACCCTCTCACCCTCACAAGATGGCTGCCTATGACCAGGCCAGCAGTGGGGATAGTGAGGGACAACTAAACAATTGAACAAGCAGGCTGCATGGGGTGACCAGGCCAGTTGGGGGAGGGGGGTGGGGGGGAGGCAGGGAGGAGGAAGGGGCTGTGAAGGCAAACCAGGCCAGCAAGGGAGACAGTTGGGGGCAACCAGGCAAGCAGGGGGGCAATTGGAGGTGATCAGGCTGGCAGGGGGGGAAGTTAGGGACAACCAGACTGGCAGAGGGGGGTATTTGGGTGTCTAGAAGAGGAGGCAATAAGTGTTGACCAGGCTGGCAGGGGACAGTTAGGAGTGACCAGGTTGGCAAGGAGGGAGAAGTTGGGGGCAATCTGGCCAGCAAGGGAGGGGGAAGGCGTTAGAGGTGACCAGGCAGGTAAGTGAGTAATTAGGAGCCAGCAGTCCAGGATTGTGAGAGGGATGTCCAACTGTCAGTTTAGGCCTGATCCCCAGGATCAGGCCTCAACCGGCAGTCATACATCCCCTGAGGCATCCCAGATTGGAGAGGGTGCAGGCTGGACTGATGGGACCCCCCCCCCATGCACAAATTTTGTACACTGGACCTCTAGTTACTATAATAAAATATTAACAGCATAGCTATTAACTTAAAATAACATTCAAATTATTAAATGCCACTAATATTGTTATATTATTAAATACTAACATTTTGATGGAAATATTAGTTTTTTCATATTAAGTATTATTTTATCTATTTGTGAGAGAAATATTGTTATCTATGTTTGAATAATGAGGAAATTAAGGCTTAGAGCAGTTACTTCATTCAAACTAAATAACTGTTAGGATACTGAGCCACAATTCAATATGAGATCTGTCATAAGCAGTGTAAATTAACACTACAGCCTTGCATTTATTCATCTGAACAGTTGCTTCAGTGATAGTTAATCTGTGCTGCATTGTTGTTGTGAGAATTAAATAAGATAAAACTGTAAAGTTCCCTACATGATGCATAGGCACAAGCAACATATGCCATTTTCCCTCTCTTTCCTTCATAAGGTACAGAGTATTTCTACCCAATTGAGTCTAAGAGGTTCCCAGATCCAGGCCATTAGACAGAGCTATCAGCAGCAGCCACCCCAGGTAGGGAAAACAGACCATTTTCACATAAGACTCCCAGTGTTCTCTGGGGTTGTAAAGTTTGGATGAGTCTTCTAATTCCTGTGGAAGAAACCATGCTTCAACTCAATATTCTTTGCCATTCTCAGACTCAGAATAGATATCTAATGATAGAAAAGCTTTACATTTTAATAGTATTGTGGAGACTACAAAGCTGTTTCCTTTTTCTGGGCATGACAGAGTAAACAGAATCGATACAGATGTGAATCTCATTCACTATGGAATGAGAGTTGGAAAGTATCTGGTAATGAATCCCTTATGATTGATATATATGTTCCTCCCTTAAAACCTGCATCTTTTGCAAAGGCAATTTCATTACAATCAATTTAAGATCAGTTATACAAATTGAGTTATAGAAATCATTATATCTGTATTAGTTTTTCTCCTTTATTCACAACCCAGGCATGATCTTTCCAGAGCAAGAGATAAAATTTACCACATCAATCTACTGAGGCTGGATTAGTTATGTATAGTTGGCCTATACATAACAGAAAAACATTCAATGACTTGAATATATGTTTTAGCTTTAAAATAGTTTATGTAATGTTATTATAACTTGAAATGCTTCTTTTATTGATTTTACAAATTGCTTTCAAGAAATAAAAGGGACTGGCCATCCATAGTAGCTTTGACATGAAAGTGACTGCTGGACTTGACCACTTTAACGTGATCTGGCTAAGACCCCCCCTTAGCTGAGCAGTAAGAACAATAACGCCAAGTTATGGTAAACTCAGCAGTTTTCAAGGAAGCAATATGGATCTAATTGGGTAGAAACTTGGCAAGTAGACCACAGCTATTTCTTTGTAGAAGGTCCAGTTGTATGTAGAGATTGTGCTTATGAGGATTGCCTTGCTAAATAGAAACCAGAAGGATGGGGCCCTTGGATGTCTATACTGTAATCAGAAAAATAAGAGGACTTGGCCTGAGTTCAATACGGATATCTGTTTTTCTTTGAATATATATGGGCTGTAGGCACCCACATACATATGCTCTTAGTCTGTAGGTTTCTCTCTAGGTTACTAAAATTATTGCTTTTGAAGGACAGGGCTTTACCATGAAGAAGAACCAAGGCATTGGAAAAAACACTTTTTAACCTTTAAATAAGGTTAAATGCCCAGTGTTTCCCCACATTTTTTAACCACTGAAACCTTTTTTTTTTTTAAATATATTCATTGTTATTTATTCTGTGGAATTGCTTGAGTCTGTTCTTTTAACAGAGAAAGTCTATGAGGGTGAGCTGCAGAAATCTTGCTGAATGGCATCTCTTCCCTTTGTGTCAGAGGGTATGCTGGTCCCTCAACATTTTCCTTAGCCCTGCAGACTCATCCTCGTCTAACATGAGCCACTTCTTGCCATCACAAGAACTTCTTGACTTCTCTCATGAGTGGACCCTGTGTTGTGCTTAGCACCACTGATCTGTTTTCCCTGACATGTTGCATTCTATACCCATTCCTTCTCAGATCACCAAAGGCTAGTCTTTCTGTTTTTACCTTATATGAATTTCTGGAAACTTGATTTTCTAAAATCTATTTGTAAAACAATTTTTGTAACTTGTGTTTATTTCTGAGCTGCTTCTAACATAGACTCCTACATTTCCCCTAGCTACAAAACTCTGATCTATCTTTGATGGTGTACAAAATAAAGCAAGCAGGCCCTTATAACCTGGTTGTTGGTCCTAGAACCTATTAGTTTTCTTATAATTTCAGTCTATAACTTTGTTAAACACCCGGTCCACCTACAACCACTTGATTTCTCACCTCCACCTCCCTGGGCCTGCAGTTCAAATGGAAAATGATCAGATATCCTAGAATCATCAGCCACTGAGCATTTGGCACTGTTGGTTGTTGAATTTTGTAGCACTCAGTAGTTTTGTAACTTCATAAATTTGTTGGACTAAGAAGTTTGAGAAGAATTGATATACACTGAGTGTCCAGATTATTATGATCTCTGATCGCATAATAATCTGGCCACTCAGTGTGTGTGTGTGTGTGTGTGTGTGTGTGTGTGTGTGTGTATTAGAGGCCTGGTGCATGAATTCAAGCATGGATGGGGTCCGGCCAGCCTGGCCAGGGTGAGATGACATGGGCAATTGGTCAGCCTGCCTGCTGGTCGAACTCCTGGTGGAGGGGACAATTTGCATATTAGCCTTTTATTATATAGAATATACACTGAGTGGCCAGATTATTATGTGTTCAGAGATCAAAATATTCTGGGCACTCAGTGTAAATATTTCATTAAAGATCCTAGGGAGCTAGCTAGGTTAATTTTGTTGTCAAGCTTAGACAATTTTCAACATAGACTATCAAACCCACTGTTTTGATGGGGCTATGATTCTTTCCATTCTTATCTTTTTGTTTAGTAACATTTAGTCTCTCTAACAAGGGACAAAGCAAACTATGAACAAAGAAGCAACCAAATAGTTTTAGAGAAAGAAAGAGAAGGAATCCGAACACTGATCTCTGTATTTCTTATTTATCTACACAAAATATTTAATGTTTTCATCTTGTGGAGTTCCTAATTACCTCATTAGCAGATGTGATGCCAAAATTCAACATCAGTTGAGCTTTTTAAGCTTACACACATCCTTATATTTTATTTTCACTGCAGTTTAATTTTATGATTTATAGTGGCAAGGTGGCTTTGAGTTTAATTTCATTTTATTATTCTTTAGCAACTGTAGTTTATGTGGCAATAGTGTTTTGATAAAAATAGATTGCCCAATGTAGCCACATCACAATAACTGTGAGATAAAATCCAGTGGGCCAGCTAGCTTCTGGTGAGGTCTTAGATCTCATATACACAAAAGAAGATATAAAAATAAAACTGATAAGTATCATTTTGCATTAAAACCTGCTCTGATATAAAGCAGATTGAACCTTTAAAATAAATACATCCGAAAAATTGTGAACTTGCAGTCTGATTTTATTTGATAGAGCATTTGTAAAACTAAGAATGCTTTCTTAAAAATCAATTGTTATTGTAAGAAATACAATGGAAAGCCCAGACAGTTGGGGGAACTGCTTTGGATACTCAACATATATATGTGAATATGTATGCATTCAATATATTTTAACATAGTTATAGGTATAAATACATGCACTTTCTTTTTCCTAAATTATATCCTGATATACTTATGTCTAATATTCATTCTATTCACCTTGTACTTATTTCAGCTTAAATCTCAAATATTATAGCAGGACTCATTTTATTTAGTCCTTCATTCCTCAAAAGAGCTCCTAACAATATATTGCTCCACAAAGAGCAGAAATAGAATTGTCTCTTGCCAAGAAGTGGAGCATTGAACTTAAGAGTAAAGACTATGGAACATCTCTTTATGATTGATTCCATTAATCACCTTAGTGGAATAAATCATTTCTCAACCATTCCCTACATCTACACCCTTGCTATTGTCTAAATGTCGGAAAAGTATATGTGCTAATTCCCTAACTTTGCCTCAACCTTATGGCATTTTTTGGCTGATGGAAAGACACAGGGAGTGAATCTGTGTCAGTTCCAAGTCTTGGCCTTGTGAGACCTGGTATGATTTTACTCCCTGATCCTGCAGTTTTGGCACCACTATGAGAATATTTCCTGTATAACTTGTTAATCCAAAGAATATGAGAAACACGTAGAGCAGGAATTTTAAAAAGCATGATAATTTTCAAGGCACAACGTGAAAGACTTTAGAACATGCCAACTATTGCTCACATTGGTTAAATTAAAATAAGAATAGAAACACACACTTAAGTCTGAGAATTTCTTCTGTCATCATAAAGAAAAGTATATTTGCAACAGAAAACTGTGAATTCTGTATAAATTTTAATCTTAAAAAAAACTCATAGCACATAAAATCTCATATTGTATTTCACTTTTAAGTTTGTCAAAGCATTTCACCCTTGTGATCTCATTTTAACTTCACATCACCCTGGTGGGTTTGAATGGCTTTATCTGCATTTACATGCTCACCTTCATCATGGGGTGGCCCGCACTATGCTATGGGAAAGATAATGAGCTGAGAAAAAGGTGATAAATGAGAACAGAAGGGATATGAAGGAAGAGAAAGATCAAAATGATTCCATGGGGAACATGAGCAAACCTTATCATATTTTCCAGTGTCAGTATCTACCCATGATAGCGGTGGGCTATCCCTATGTGAGGACATAGGGGTAGCATGATTGCCAGAAACCTAGACAGTGGTGCTTAATTGGGTTCTGGTAATGGTTTGTTTATAAGGGAGAGGTAATATATTCTATGTTCAGCTGGATGTCCAGCTCTAGAAAATAGAGATGGCAAAAAATTAAAACATTAAACAGTTGGTTTCTGTTCTAACCTCATTCCCTCCCAAATAGCAGTGAGATTTGAGCTCAATTCAAGGAGAATAAACAGGAAGCCAAGATCAGTAACAGATGAATTAATAGAAATTATGCAGATGTGTTGGGTTCAGTTGAGGGAGGAGATTAGAAAGGCACTGGACACGAGGGACCCACAAGAAGTGTCAATAATGTGAGGAGTCTGCAACAAGACTTTATTTCCAGTGTCATATGTGGCACAATTCAGCTCTAGAATGATGCAAAAGTAGATTGGACTATTTCTGGATGCCATCTCTAAGTATTAAGGTCCACTGTCAGGGTGGGTTTTGTAGCTTTGTAACTTACTGATTTTTTTTCAGTAGAGTTGAATGTGCAGGTGTCTGACACTGCTTTTTGGTGCCTAGCACATACAATAGGAGAGGCAATAGGAAAGTTACAGCATCAAGAATAACTTGAGAGTGATAAAGACCTTGTAAATTTCCAATTTAAATTATTTTATGTTAAAGATGAAAAAACAGAGTTCTGAGTCAGTCTGTGATTTATTAACAATCAAGACCCAGAATCAAAAGCCAAAAATCCAGAGCATTATTTAAAAATCAAAATAAATTTTAAAAATATATTTTTTTTTAATTTTTGACCTCTGAAAAACACCAAAGAAAATGGCAAATGCTAATATAAGAATGGGAAAATGTTTCTTCTATCCTTCTAAGTTTTTTTTTTTTTTTGCTGCTCTAATAATCAAATTGACATAAGTAAGATTAACAAAAAAAATTAATTACATATATATAGGGGACCCATAACATTATAAGACCCACAGTCTGGAAAAAAGATGTATATGCCATCTTGAGCTAAAGGGAAGGAGTAGGGGTTTGGGAATTTAAAGGGGAGGATGATGATTTATAGGAAGTTTGGAAGAGCAAATGTATGGTAAAGAAATGTGTACCATGCTATGCAGAAACAATAGGACATTTAGAAGACTTTGATCTCCAAGCCCTGCCTAGTCCCTCCTCCATTTTAGCACAACTAGTCTGTGATTTTGTAGTTATTTCTGGTGTTAGTTCTCTTTCAAGGGCAAACCATTTAAGTAAAATTTTTAGGTAGTTAAGGTAAAAGTTTTTCTTGAATAGTCTGGATTTTGATTGCCTTCAACTCAAAATAGCCCACATGCCAAAGTGGCACTTAGGGATAATTGCTATAAACCCACATTAATGAGAATAACAGAAATACACTCCCCAAATCATCATATTGGTTGACTTGCCATTTTGAACATCATAACTAATTCTTGTTTTAAGTTCTAATGTTATTTATTTTTAATGTTTACATAAAAGAGATGGATACATAGAGATATAGATAGACAACTTTCAGCGGTATAGGAGAGACTACACACCTCGAGCTTATTTGGGACATGTGATACTCTCTACCTACTTTGCCTCAGGAGTTTGCTTCTAAGACAGTTTGCAACATCTGACTTTGCTTAATATGTAATATACTTTATTTTTTAATATGAAGATTAATTGCCCAGAAGAATTTGACTAGAGATCGACTATGCTCTGAGGCAGAATTATTTAGCAGAATAAGCATCAGAAAAGGAGACCAAAGACTAGCTTTTAATCTCAACTCTTTTCCTTACTACCTGGTGGCACTTAATTGACTGTGTAACAGCTCTTCTGCCATGCTCACCTTATTTATGAGATGGGTGGGATTATAAATTGGTGAAGCTACTATGGAACACAATATGGAGGTTTCTTAAAAACATTAAGAATAGAATTACTATATGATCCTGTAATTCTTCTGAATATCTATCTGAAGAATATGAAAAGTCTAGTTTGAAAAAGCACAGTGCACAAAATGTGTGTACTCAGAGGGTCACTCAGCCAAGTCTGTGACTTCTAGCAGTCTGGGAGCCCTCCAGGGATGTCCAACTGACAGCTTAGGCCCATTCCCAATGAGAAAGTGGAGAGGCTCTCACTACTGCTGCTACGCTTGCCAACTGTAAGCCCAGCTTCTGGATGAGTGGCCTCATCCTATGGGAGCACACTGACCAAGGAGGCAGCTCCTATATTGAGCATTTGCCCCCTGGTGGTCAGTGCTAGTCATAGCAACCTGTCTTTCCACAGTTTGGTCAATTTGCATATTAGCCTTTTATTATATAGGACTAGAGGCCCAGTGCATAAGATTTGAGCACAAGGGGAGGGTGTCCCTCAGCCCAGCCTGCACCCTCTCCAATCTGGGACCCCTCGAGGGTTGTCTGACTGTTCTGGTGGGATCAGGCCTAAATGGGCAGTCGGACATCCCTCTCACAATCCAGGACTGCTGGCTCCCAACTGCTTTCCTGATTGTCCCTAACCACTTCTGCCTGCCTTCCTGATTGCCCCTCACCACTTCTGCCTGCCAGCCTGATAACCCCTAACCACTACCTGATTGATGCCTAATTGCTCCCCTGCCAGCCTGCCTTCCCCTGCAGACCTGGTCACCTCTACCTGCCTTCCCTTTCAGGCCTGGTCACCCCTAACTGCCCTACCCTGCAGGACTAGCCCCCCCCAACTGCTCTTCCCTTCAGGCGTGGATCCCCCCAACTGCCCTTCCCTGCAGGTCCAGTCCCCCCCCCAACTTCCTACCTCTGCTGGCCTACTCACCCCTAACTGCCCTCCCCTGAATGCTTGATCATTCCCAGCTGCTCTCCCTTGCAGGCCTGGTCCCTCCCAACTGCCCTCCCCAGCTGGCCATCTTGTGGAGGTCATCTTGTGTCCACATGGGGGCAGGATCTTTGACACATGGGGACAGCCATATTGTGTGTTGATGGACAATCTACATATTACTCTTTTATTAGATAGGATAGAGGCCTAGTGCATGGGTGGGGGCCAGCTGGTTTGCCCTGAAGGGTGTCCCAGATCAGGGTGGAGGTTCCTTTGGAGTGTGGGGTGGCCTGAGCAAGGGGCCTGTGGTGATTTGCAGGCTGGCCATATCCCCCAGCCACCCAAGTGAAGTCCCTGGTATCTGGGATTTATTTATTTTATACAATTGAAACTTTGTAACCTGGAGTGGAGCCAAGCCTCCTGCTCACTCCATGGTAGCTGCCATTTCTGTTGGGATTTATTTGGCTTCTATAATTGAAACTTTGTACCCTTCAGTGAAGGCCAAGATAGACTAGGGCTGCAGAAGCTTGGCTTCTTCCAACCCGCCTGCTCTCTCCAGCTCCATGGCTGCCACCATTTTTGTTGTGATTTGTTTATCTTTTATAATTGGAAATTTGTAGCATTGAGTGGAGGCCTGGGCCCCTCAAGGTGTGTGGAAAGCTTGGCTTCCTCCATTGCCAGGGAAACCCAAGCCTCCTTCCTACTTGCTCCATGGCCAGACATTTTGGTTGGGGTTAATTTGCATAATCCCTCCTGATTGGCTGGTGGGTGTGGCTGGTGGGCATGGTTGATGAGTGTAGCAGAGTAATGGCTAATTTGCATATTACTCTTTTATTAAATAGGATAGCTAAGGTATGAAAACAACTTAATGGTTAATTGATAGAAAAATGAATAAAGAAAATGTGGCAGATATATAGATAGGTAATAGATAGATGACGATGATAGATAGATAGATAGATAGATAGATAGATAAAAAAGATATATTGTCCAGCCAGCATGGTTCAGTGGTTGAGCATTGACCTATGAACCAGGTGTTCACAGTTCAATTCCCAATCATAGCATATGCCCAGTGTGAAGTGTGCAGGAAACAGCTGGTCAGGGATTCTCTCCCATCATTGATGTTTCTCTCTCTCTCTTCCTTCATCTCTGAAATCAATGAAAATATATTGATTTTATTGATAATGTGATAGAGAGAGATACAATGGAATACTACTCAGCCATATAAATGATGAAATACTACCATTTGCAACAACATGAAGAGTAATATGCTAAGTGAAATAAGTCAGACATAAAAGAACAAAAAACACATGATTTCATTCAACTGTGGTACATAAAATAAAAGAAGTAACAAAAAAATTGACAATAACAAAAACCTCATAGATACACCCTCTAACTGGGAATATTTTTTTAAATAAATACTATAATATAGGTAGTTACCAAAAGGGAAGGGGGAAAGCAGAGGGTGAATTGGGTAAAGGGAGTCAAATACATGGTAATGAAAGGAAACTATACTTTGGTAATAAGCACACTGGAAAGTATAGAGATATCAACTTATAATGTTGTATACTGAAGTTTATATAATGTCATTAATCAATATGATCTTAATAAATAAATTAATTAAAAAATAGAAATGTGGGTATTTATCATACTCTCCTCTGGACACAATCAGTAAAATAGCAAAGTAAGATGATGTAATGGACATGAAAAACACTTTGACAATTAAACAGCTTTATGCTGATGCCAATTGTCATTGTCATCAAGCATTTATTATCACCATTTCCTGATCCTTAGTAACTGATTGAGTTGGAACAAGTACAAAGAAGGCAGAGATCATCTCCAATAGCTGACTCTAGTTTGTTACATAGGTAAAGTATGATTACTGTTCTTCCTACATGTATAGTCTGAGCAGAGTAACATTTTTCATGTACTGTATACCAATTCATGTTCGGGTATTGCTACAGTTATGTTAATTTTATGTGGTATTTTCCCTCCAGTGCTTTTGCTTTGGAAATAGCATAATAAAGTGACTTCCGCTAAATAAATATGCTGTTCACAATAACTGATACTTAAGTGGATTTATGTAGAAGTATTTGGGTGTCGCAGACCAAATTAACTGGCTGAAAATCCATTAACTTCAAGGCTCCAGCTGGATGTTTAGGATAATTTCTGAAGTACAAATATAAAAGTCATGGTAGAATTTTCTTTAGCATATGCATAGAATTTCTACCATGGGCCCATTTTAAAAATAAATATCATAATAATCACATCAAAGTGAAAATAACAAAGCATTATGTGCATGATCAGAAAGCTGCCACTGATAGTCTAGCCACTCCAGGAAAATGAAAGCTATGCAATTAGCTCCTGCAATTTTCTTTGCTCCTTGACGCCCTGCATATTATGGCATATCATGTTATAAAAATTTTAAATTAGGCATCAGAAATTACTTTGGTTTTATAGCATTAAAGTTAGAATATGAAGGATTCTCTTTCATTATTCATCCATTTCTATTCTTGCCTTATATGAATGATCTTAGCTTCACCCCTCACAACCCACTTCACTTGGGCATTCTCTCTTAACAGCCATCAACCTACTACCCCCTCCCATCTGAATGCAGATATTTGAATGACAAAAATTTACACTGCTTAATAATAATAAAAAAAAACTATACATAGGAACAAAAACCTAGAACATTTACAAGTTTTGCTAGTGCTGCCAACAAAGAGACTGACAGACTCAGTGAATTAATTGGCCAGGACTGTCTTTAGTGATATTATTCAAATCCTCTAAGAGGAACTAACCTGCCAACAGTTATAAGAGAAACTAGGAAAGTGTAAGGTAACATGATAAGGGGTGATATATTTTTTTTATTTTTAAACATATGTTTTTATTGATTTCAGAGAGTAAAGAAGAAGGAGAGAGAGAAAGATGAATGATGAGAATCATAAATTGTCTGCCTCCTGCATGACCACTAGTGGGCATTGAGCCCCTAAACCTGGCATGTGTCCTGACCTGGAATCAATCCATGATCTTCTGTTCATAGGTTGACACTCAACCAAGCAAGATAATCTTGTAATGAAAATGTGCTATAGGCAGACAGAGACATAGAGGTCACTGTGAATACAGGGGTAGTACATTAGATACGTGTGTTAGGGATTCACAAAATTTTATTTTGGTCTCCAACTTCAGTATACATTAAATAACCTGGAGATGTTCAGTAATAGGTTTGCACCAGAACAAGCTACACTTTGTTAAGAGTGACAACTACCATGTATTCAATATTATTCTCTGACAATTACTTCACACACATCACCCCATTGAAGAGTCTAGACAACCCTATGGTATCAGTCTATTACCAGCCCTATTTTACTGGTGAAAGTACTGACATTAAAGGAGTTAAGCATAAAGGTCTTTTACCTCTTTAGTTAGGTTTATTCCTAGGTATCTTAATTTTTTTGGTGCGATGGTAAATGGGATTGCTTTTTTAGTTTCTCTTTCTATAATTTCACTGTTAGTGTATAGAAATGCCACAGATTTCTTAGCATTAATTTTGTATCCTGCTACATTGCCGAATTCATTAATTAAGTCAATTAGTTTGGGAATGGAGTCCTTTGGGTTTTTTATGTACAATATCATGTCATATGCAAATAAGGACAGCTTTACTTCTTCTTTTCCAATTTGGATGCCTTTTATTTCTTCTTGTTGTCTAATTGCAATGGCTAATACTTCCAGTACTATGTCGAACAGGAGAGGTGAGAGTGGGCATCCCTGTCTTGTTCCTGTTCTTAGGGGAAATGGTTTTAGTTTTTGCCCATTGAGTATGATATTAGCTGTGGGTTTATCATATATGGCTTTTATGATGTTGAGGTATGATCCTTCTATTCCCACTTTGCTGAGAGTTTTTATCAAGAAAGGATGTTGGATTTTGTCAAATGCTTTTTCTGCATCAATTGATATGACTATGTGATTTTTATCTCTCAATTTGTTTATGTGATGTATTACATTTATTGATTTGCGGATATTGAACCATCCCTGCATTCCTGGGATGAATCCTGCTTGGTCATGGTGTATGATCTTTCTGATGTACAGCTGGATCAGGTTTGCTAGAATTTTGTTGAGGATTTTGGCATCTATGTTCATGAGAGATATTGGACTATAATTCTGTTTCATTGTGTTGTCTTTATCTGGTTTTGGTATTAGGGTGACTAAAGAGGTAAAAGACCTTTATGCAGAAAACTACAGGACACTGAAAAAAGAGATAGAGGAAGATGTTAACAGATGGAAGAGCATACCATGCTCATGGATTGGGAGAATCAACATCATTAAAATGTCCATACTACCCAAAGCAATCTACAGATTCAACGCACTACCCATTAAAATACCAACGACATATTTCACAGACCTACAAAGAATTCTTCATAGATTCATCTGGAACAAAAAAATACCACGGATAGCTATAGCAATTCTGAGAAAAAAGAATAAAGTAGGTGGGATCTCAATACCGGACTTCAAGCTATACTACAAAGTAACTGTTCTCAAAACAGCCTGGTACTGGCACAAGAACAGACATATAGATCAATGGAATAGAATAGAGAACCCAGATATCCACCCAAACCACTATGCTCAATTAATATTTGACAAAGGAGGCATGAACATTCAATGGAACCAAGATAGCCTCTTCAATAAATGGTGTTGGGAAAATTGGACAGATACATGCAAAAAATTGAAACTGGACCACCAACTTACACCAAATACAAAAATAAACTCAAAATGGATAGAGGACTTAAACATTAGAAGGGAAACCATAAAAATACTAGAGGAATCCACAGGCAGCACAATCTCAGATATATGCCAAAAGAACTTCTTCACTGATACTGCTCCAAAGGCAATGGAAGCTAAAGAAAAAATAAACAAATGGGACTACATCAAAATAAAAAGCTTTTGCACAGCAAAAGAAACCATCAACAAAACAACAAGAAAGATCAATGCATGGGAGAACATATTTGCAAATGCTATCACTGATAAAGGTTTAATCTCCAAAATCTACAACCAACTTATACAACTTAATAAAAGGAAGATAAAGGATCCAATAAAAAAATGGGCAACGGACCTAAATGGAATCTTTTCAAAAGACGACAGAAGGAAGGCCAAGAGACACATGAAATCATGTTCAAAGTCATTAATCATCCGAGAGATGCAAATCAAAATGACAATGCGATACCATCTTACACCTGTCAGAATGGCAATCATCAACAAATCAACAAACGACAAGTGTTGGCGAGGGAGCGGAGAAAGAGGAACCCTTGTGCACTGTTGGTGGGAATGCAGACTGGTGCAGCCACTGTGGAGAACAGTATGGAGTTTCCTCAAAAAACTAAAAATGGATCTCCCATTTGACCCTGTAATACCACTCTTAGGAATTTATCCTAAGAAATTACAAACACCAATCAGAAAGGATTTATGCACCCCTATGTTCATAGCAGCATAATTTACAATAGCCACAATTTGGAAACAGCCTAGGTGCCCGTCAGCAGATGAGTGGATCAGAAAACTGTGGTACATCTACACAATGGAATTCTATGCAGCCATTAAAAAGAAGGAATTCTTATCATTTGCAGCAACCTGGTTGGAACTGGAGAGCCTTATGCTTAGTGAAATAAGCCAGTCAATGAAGGAGAAGCATCACATGATCCCACTCATTGGGGGATAATAAAGAACATTATAAACTGATGAACAAAAGGATAGATACAGAGACAGTAAAGCTTCAAACAGACTGTGAAATTACAGCAGGAAGATTAAAGTTAGGTGAGGTAGATAAGTGATCAATCAAAGGACTTGTATCTATGCATATAATTATAACCAATGAACATAGACACTGGGGGGTTGGGGTGTGCCTGGGAGGGAGGGGGGGCAATGGGGAGATATGTATAAAAAATTAATAAAAAAAAGGAGTTAAGCAATTCGCTGAAATTGAGAAGTAATCAAATTCATATACAAAATCTGGATGGTCTGAATTGAAGCCTGCACTCTTCATTCCCATTTTACCATAGAATAGAGCACCTTCCTTGTTAAAACCAGATGGCTTGTCTAAATCTGAGCCTGTCATTTGGACTGGCTGAACTTGAAGTGATGGGTAGGCATGTCATCTATTCCAGGAGCCCCAATTGTATGCAAACAGTTAGGGAAAGAAACATTTGTATACTAAATTAGGCATGAATATATAATTGAATAGAATTTTTTTTTAAAAAAGTTAATGAGATTTTAAGGTAAAGGATTCATATTTAAGGAAACTTTGCAATTGGCCAGAATTTCTCAGAACATCATCGGTGAGATGGGCTATGTGATGATTCTTATTTAAAACTTTCAGCAGAGAAACAAAGATGGCAGCATCGGTGAACACCTAAACTGCTGCCTCGCACAACAATTTCAAAACTACAGCTAAAAGACAGAAAGGATATCATCCAGAATTACAGGAATTCTACAAATAGAAGGAAAAACAGGAGCTCACGAAGACTCAGAGGAGCTGCAAAAAGCTGAGGTATGGAGACACGTGTGTGGGCGGTAGAGTGCCTGGCTGGCTTCCTATAGCGGGAGGGAGATGAAAACTCCTGACTGCACTGAACCCCAATTCCTTGGTGAGACTCATATTGGGGGGACTCTGGACTGTCATGAAAAGGGAGGAGTGCATAGAAACTTAGGAAAGCCATGAAAGGCAGAGGTCTGGAGGCATGAGAGTATGAGTGCAAACACAGAGGACTGACTGCTGATTGTGCCACTGGCTTTCTCTAGCAGGAGGAAGACAAAACCTCCCAACTGCACTGAAATCTACTCCTGACTGCACTGAACCCCAACTTCGGGTGAGACCCTGGGGACTCAGACTCATACAGGTCCCCAGAGTACATGGAAACTCAGGGAAGCTGAAAAGGCAGAGGTCTGGAGGCGTGCAAGCTTGAGTGAGCACAGAGAGGGCTCCAGCGATTACTGAGGAATACTGAGACCCAGGGGGCGCATAGGACAGGGCTGATGGGAAGCCAAGGCTGTCTGCTCAGCCCTGAGACTCCACCCCATCCAAGCTGAGTACAGAGGCTTTTGCAATTTTGCAAGTCTTGTATCATAAGGCTGACTCCAGCACAGTTCTCCCAGAGTAGACACAGCTGATCCTCACAGCCAATTGGCTTGGAGGTCAAATATCTCAAGTGATACCAACAACAATCAAGTCTTCACTACAACAAGGCAGTACACACAGTCTACAAAGGGGTGCACCAAGAGAGTCCACCTCGGGTAACGGGGGGAGGCGGAGCTACTGGGCCATATAGGACACCTAGCATGCAAAATTACTCTGCCAACTTGGGGAAGCAGAGAAAATGCGCAGACAAAGGAACAGAACATAAATGAAAGAAATGGAGGAAAACAAATGACTGGATATAGAGTTCAAAACCATGGTTATAATGTCTTTCAAGAATTTCCTAGAAAAGATGGATAAATTTAGAGAGACCCAAGAGGAGATGAAAAAGGACCAACTAAAGATGAAAAAGGACCAACTGGAAATTAAACATACAATTACTGAAATAAAAAATATTATACAGAGACCTAACAGCAGACTAGAGGACCACAAGAATCAAGTCAAAGATTTGAAATACAAAGAAGCAGAAAACACTCAACTGGAAAAGCAAAAAGAAAAAAGAATCCACAAATTGGAAGATAATGTAAAGAGCCTCTGGGACAACTTCAAGCATACCAACATCAGAATTATGGGGGTGCCAGAAGAAGAGAAAGAGAAAGATATTAAAAACCTTTTTGAAGAAATAATGACTGAAAACTTCCCCACCTGGCGAAAGAAATACAGACTTATAAGTCCTGGAAGTGCACAAAAGGAATCCAAAGAGGACCACACCAAGACATATCATAATTAAAATGCCAAGAGCAAAAGACAAAGAGAGAATATTAAAAACAGCAAGAGAAAAACAGTTAATTACCTACAAGGGAGCACCCATACAATTGTCAGCTGGTTTCTCAACAGAAACTATGCAGGCCAGATGGGAGTGGCAAGAAATATTCAAAGTGATGAATAGCAAGAACGTACAATGAAGATTTCTCTGCCCAGCAAAGCTATCATTCAGAATTGAAGGTCAGATAAAGAGTTTCACAGATATGAAAAAAATAAAGGAGTTCATCAACACCAAACCAGTATTATATGAAATGCTAAAAAGTACTGTTTACGAAGAGAAAGAAGAAGAAAAAGGTAAAGATAAAATTTATGAACAACAAATACATAATTATCAATGAGTGAATCTAAAAATCAAATTAATTAAAAATCTAATGAACAGAATAATCTTGTGTATATAATTGAATCAGGGGCATAGAAAAGGAGTGGACTGACAATTCTCAGGGGGAAAAGGTGAGGAGGGTGCAGGAAGAGATTGGGCAAAAATCATATACCTATGGATAAGGACAATGAGCGGGGAGGTAAAAGCAGAGAGAGGGGTGGGAGCCAGAAAGAGGAACAATTGTAATATTCTGAACAATAAAGATTTTTCAAATAAAAAAAACAAACTATCAGCATTCTAGGCTACTCTATGTAAATACTGTGAAGTAATCGCATAGACTCCCTTACTGGTTTAGTCCCACTGGACTGCTTGGGATGTCACAAACAACTCATTCGTTTGCTTTACTTAGTCCTTTTCAATTGGTTCCTACATTAGTTTGCCTCTTTTAATATATTCTGCAACATGGAGGCATTTATACCAATACTAGAGACCCAATGCATGAAATTTGTGCAAAGGGGCTTGGCCCTCATAGCTGCAGCAGCTGCCTCACCCTCATAGCTCTGGCTTTGTCTGGAAGGTCGTCCAGAAAGACATCCGGTCTAATTACCATATTACACTGTTATTATTGTAACAACATAATTTCTAGATTAGGTACCAAAAAAAACAAATGATATTTCTAGTACCCAGCAGAATCAAGAGCACCATGACAAGTCTTGTGTAAGCCCATGCTCCTAGCTAGAAAGGAGTTATTCATTTCATACCTGCTGGTTGGAGAAGAACCTGGCTACAGGTCAGAGCTGCTGATTGACATAGAAAACAAAGAGGATGCTGCATGACTAGACTATCTGGTAAACTAATAGGATAGCAGCAAGATCCTCAATGTCAAGAAAAGAAAAAATAGCAATATAATTAATTCCCTGAAAACCAGGACTGTCCCAAAGTGGACCTCAAACAAGTTGAAAGACTTATGGCTTCTGCACATGCAGTTTCCCAAATATTGAACCTGGGAGTTAAGCACACCTTAAATAATTTGTTTTCCATAATGGGTGTATATGTTTCCCAACTTAGAAATTAAATTCAATAGCAAAATAGAATCCTAGTTAATGTTGTTCAATGAACACATCATCAGTAGGTCTTTGCAAATACTTTTTACATATGTTCACAAAATTAAATCCCCCCCTGCTTCCCAAACTTCCCCAAAATATAACATACTGGATCAGTTTGCTTGTAACAAATAAATCACGCAGTTAAATTCTATGGAGCAAGTTCATACTTCAGATGGAAAGTTTCCTATGGATATTGGCAATGTTATTTTAGGAATGTGTCTCTCTAAACAATTGAGCAGTTAGTTACTTTAAATAGTGCAAATATACCAATTACATGTTCATATCTTTGTAATTTGAGCATGTTCTCTCCTGGTGAAAAATGGTTGCAGGGAACATTTTTAGATAGGGCATACATGTGAATAAAACATTGTTTTTCTAATAAAAATGCAAACAATGTATTTTTACTGATCTTAACTTTTGACCTGTAACAAGCATTAGAGATGTCAGTGAAAATAAGGATACAGGCACTGTAGCCTTTAGTATCACAGATGCTGCAGCAGAATCAAATAGATTTTTAAAGGATTACAGCAGCAAATGTTACATAACTAGACTCAGTATAATGGGTGGGACATCTGTTGGCTATTTTCAGAAAGCTGTCATTCTGTTATCCTCTTTTAAAATGTTCTTGGTGAGTACCTGACTTTTTGTTGTTGTTCCTTTTTTTCCCGTTATGCCCCCAGTGATTACAAGGTTAACATGTAGGTCTATGTTCTATTCTTGTTTTCCTATTCTTTATTTTTCTATGAGGAAGGACTGTTGTTCTTTTGGTTTTATTTTTTTGTTTTTGTTTTGTTATTCCTTTGTTGTTTAATTTTTGTTTTGCTTAAAAAGACAAATAAAAAGAGTGTCTTACCAAATTTAGGATAATAATATTTTGCAGTTAATTTTCTGGTTGCTCTGTGCTCACACACATAAAGCCAAACCCCTTGAGTCCAGCACAAAGTATTCAGTAACCATTAGTCTTTTTCCTCTTCTTTGTCTTCCCCTGAGAAGATATAATTTTTATAATGGATTTGGTTTTAAAATGTAGAGTTTAGAAGACTGCATTATTAACAATAACTATCTATCATCGATATATTTATCTATAATATAATCATGCAAATGTACCAATATACTAAGCACACTTGCTCTTTGTCTCTAAGCCATGATTCTCTGGGGAGTGGTGTTCTATTCCCAAGGAGTGTAGAGAGCCATGTGCCAGGAAGGACTTGAAACCAGTTGTAAAGCAGAGCCCATCTTCCTAGATTAATAAAAATTGGGAGGAGAAATGTTGTTTTTGTATATACAAGCATGAACATTGAATGTCGTCCATTAAATAAAGAACCATGTGACAAAAGTTTGCAGAGGACACTTTGGGCACCATCGCAACTCCCCAAGGAAGATGTAACAATCATCACAGGTATTCTCTGATTTCTTTTCTTTAAAAACAAAACTTAATTTATAAAACCACTAAAAGTAACGTGTTTGATTTTCAAAATATGAAGTGGGAACCAGCCTATTTGTCTATCAGGGGATGGCAATGTATTTAGAAAGAGGAAGGGAGGAGAATAAAGGCTACTTCTTTCAGGGAGAGAGCTTCTACTTTTTCCTCATATTTTCTTTCTTTTGGGGGACCCTTTGTCAGAGAATTGTGTTCATCAGGCCATTCAAAGCCTACTTACTGGTCCAGTGGAGAAGCACAAGGGAGGCTTTTCTCTATGCCCTTCTGTCAGCTACTTTGGTTGCTAGGTAGAAACAGGACTGAAGTAAAAGATGGTATCTACCTCAAGGGTCTATAGTCTAGTTGGGCACATATTCCTTTATCTGGCATTTAGAGAGAATTAATATAAAATAGCTACAAGTAGATAAAAACACAAATAATTATCCATGGTTTGGAGCAGATAGTACCTTTTAGAGGAGAGAAAGAGATGGTGGGGGTGGTGAGAGGAGCGACATAGATGAAACACGCCCTTTCCTCTCTCTTTTATACACTCCACAAAAACACCCACCCACACATGTGCCCCACACATGCAGGCATTTCTGCTCTCACCACCCAGCCCCAAGGGGCATTTTGGATAGAACCACTCTGGTTTGCTACTTCTTATTGTGTGAGGCATGAACCTATGGAAAATTACTCAAGATGATTGTTCTTTTGGGGTTTGGGTTTTGAACAAAAAAAAAGATTCTTTCTTTGCAGGAGTGGGTGGGACACCAGCTTGAGAAAAACAGCTTTGTCCCCTCAAAAATGCTCTTTCAGATGCTATGTTAATAAGCTTCCTTTGAACTATACATGGTGTCTGCATGGGTTTTAGATGCTAATGGAAATGTTGAGAAAATGAGATTGCAATGGACAGACGGTTTGCACAATTATGCGGTGGCCCCATTCTGTTCAGCATCATGACCAGGATTCAGAGACTTGGCATAGCATTTCCGTTTTGAGGAGAGATTTTTTTATTTCTCCTGACGAAGGCATTTTTTTTAAGATTGTGATTTGTTGGCTGTATAAAGCACTGTCCTCCATGGGAAGCTCCTAAGCAGTGAATGACAATTCTTCCTTGAAATTTTTAATCACTGTGACAAAAAAACAAAAGAGTAATTATTAACTTTATAGCTGAACTACCTCTGCAGATGTTCTTAATCAAATAAAAGAAAAAGAGAAGAATGTTCTCAGAAGGAGGAGTATGAAATATACAATCGGGGGTTGCAGCTAGGTTTGCTGGGTTAAAATGAGCTCTGCATGAGTGCTTGGTAAACAATATCTTCATCACTGGAAAGTAATTTCACATCACAGACTAAACTGAAAATTTTGAGTCAAAGACCTATTTCTGGCACTGTCTTCTCAGTTTAAGGGTAGCCGGGGCACTATGTGAGTGATAGAAAAACGTATCTTAACCAAGTTAGAAGCAGAATCATATTAAATTAAACTTTGATTGGCTGGATACTGAGAGAGTAAGTTAATTTGACCAATTTACTTCTCATATCTTGATTTGAGTTCTCTGTTAGTAGCCCTGAGACAAGGATTAGAATGCCTTTATATTATTTGTAAGTGAAGTAGAGTAAAAAAGGTCAACACAGACCATGCAAGCAAATTATCACCCTGAGCAACCAGAATCCCTCCTGCCCCCTCCTGCTCCCTAGAGAGTTCACCCAAAGTGATGAAGTGGGGGTATTTCAACATCAACTCTTGCCACTCTTTGGTTAAGAGCTTCTAGGCTAGGGACAGTAATTCTCCAAATTCCCACCTTACTAGATACTTGATCAGAATCTCCTAGTACAAAGAAACCTTTCAGGCAAAGAAATACAGATTCTTGGTCATTCTCAGGCTTCTACTACTAAGACAAGAGGCAATATGATAGGACACCTCAGGGCCTATCACATCTCCAGACTACACATATTCATTTTCTTTTTTATAGATCTACCAAAGGCCTGGTGCATGAAATTAGTGCATGGGGAGAGGGTGTCCTTCAGCCCAGCCTGCTCCCTCTCCAATTTAGGACCCCTTGAGGGATGTCTGACTACCAGGTAAGATCAGGCCTAAATAGGCAGTTGGACATCACTCTCACAATTCAGGACTACTGGCACCCAATTGCTCACCTGCCTGCCTTCCTGATTGCCCCTAACCACTTCTACCTGCCAACCTGATCACCCCCTAACCACTCCCCTGCCAGCTTGTTTGCCCCTAACTGTCCTCCCCTGCAGGCCTGGTCACCTCTAACTGCCCTCCCCTGTAGGCCTGGGTTCCCCCCCAACTGCCCTTCCCTGCAGACCCAGTCACCCTCAACTGCCCTCCTCTGCTTGCCTGATCACCCCTAACTGCCCTCTGCTGCAAGCTTGATCCCCCTAACTGTCCTCTCTTGGAGGCTTTGTCCCACCCAACTACCCTCTCCTACTGGCCATCTTGTGGTGGCCATCTTGTGACCACATGGGGGCAAGATCTTTTGACCACATGCAGGCAGTCATCTTGTGTGTTGCAGTGATGGTCTTTTATTAGATAGGATAGAGGACTGTTGCACGGGTGTGAGGTAGCTGGTTTACCCGGAAGGGTGTTCCAGATCAGGGTGGGGGTTTCCTTGGGGTGTGAGGTGACCTGGGCGAGGGGCCTGTTGTGGTTTGTAGACCAGCCACACCCCCCAGCAACCCAAGCAGAGGCCCTGGTATCTGGGATTTATTTATCTTCTATAATTGAAACTTTGTAGCCTGGAGAGGAGCCAAGCCTCCTGCTTCCACAGCCATTGAAACTTTGTCACCTTAAGCGAAGGCCAGGCTTTGGGGAAAGCTTGGCTTCCTCCATTGCCAGGGGCAACCCAAGCCTCTTTCCTGCTCTCTCTGCTGCCGTAGCCATCTTGCCGTTGGGTTAATTTGCATACTCACTCTGAGTGGCTGGGTGGGTGTGGCTGGTGGGTGTAGTGGAAGTACAGTCAATTTGCATATTAATATTTTATTAGATAGGATTAAAATCCATCTAAGTAACTGACCTCTTATACAAAAGGAAATCCATTACTGTTATACCAAAATATATAACTACCATTAGAAAAATAAACACATCTGTAGAAATATATTTCTTTTCAGCTCTGGGCACCATCAACCATATTAAAACAGATCTTACCTACACTTGGTATGGCTGTTGTTGCACACTCACCCATGGATGGACCCAATCTCCCATTTTCATAATAGAGACACAAAGAGCTTTCATAGAGTCATTTCCCAATGGTGAGTTTCAGGAGGAATCCTGATCTCAACAAACCTGCTGCCACTTTATTTAGGAAACATTTATAGCTTGTTTTGACTTTTAATACTTCTTTAAAATAAATCCTGACCTCTAACTTATTAGTCAGCCCAACCATAGAATATGGTTATGTCTCCACAAAGAGCTGATAGCAGAGTTAGCTGTTGGACACACTTAATGAGTAATTGGCTGTTGTCATTTGTATCATTGGCAATGACATAGAAAGTGGATGTGAAAAGGAAATAATTCAAATTGTCAAAAATAGAATGTTGTTACCATAGGTGATATTTTCTGAGAAGCAGGCTGAGAAGAAGATTGTGAGCAGGAGGTTTACTGGATCACGCTGGGAGTGGGATGAAGAGAGCAGGGTTGGGAAGAGGGGACATTGAATATACTAGGCACTCTGAAGCCAGGGTGGTGTATCAGTTTGCTAGGGCAACCATTCAGACTGCCACAAACTCAACTGTTTCAACTACAGAAATTATTTTCTCACACTTCTGGGGGCTAGAACTCTGAGATCAGTAAGTCATTGGTGTAGGTTTCTTCTAAAGCTCCTCTCCTGGGCTTGTAGATGGCTGTCTTTTCCCTGTGTCCTCACATGTTTCCCCATGTGTGTCTGTGTCCCGTTTTTATTAGAACACCAGTCATATTGGACTAAGGCCCATCCTCATGTTCTCATTGTAACTTAATTACCTCTTTAAACAGCCTAATTCCAAGTACAATCCCATTCTGAGATAATGAGTGTTAGGACTTCAACATATAAATTTGGGGACAGGGAATTTAACACATAATCAGTGGCCCTAATTGAGGAAGGGGGTCTCAGACTCTGGAGTACTGCCTTAGCCAGTCACTGGGTATTGCCTTCCTTCAGGAATATAGTGATGTAGGTAAGGTGCTCTTTCCATCAGAGGACAGTCCTCTGAGAGGGTCTCTTCAGAACTGAGTTACTCGCACCCCAGCAATGGGAAGAATGATGGCTCTCATTCTGAAGGGAGGGGCAGATATGTAGCACACCACAGCACCTTTTCCAATTCTAAGAAGGAAATCTGTTATCTTTTTTTTCTTTATTGATTAAGGTATTACATATGTGTCCTTATTTCCTCATTGCCTCCCCACACCTCTCCCTTCATGCCCTCACCCCCTAGTGTCTGTTGGTTTTGCTTGTATGCATGCATACAAGTTCTTTGGTTGATCTCTCTCCTTTCTTACACCCTCTGTGGCCTTCCCTGTGAGGTTTGATGGTCTGATCAATGCTTCTCTGTTCTTTATCTTTTTAAAAATATATTTTATTGAATTTTTACAGAGAGGAAGGGAGAGAGATAGAGAATAAGAAACATCAATGAAAGAGAAACATCAATCAGTTGCATCCTGCACACTCCCCACTGGGATGTGCCCACAACCAAGGTACATGCCCTTGACCAGAATTGAACCTGGTACTCTTCAGTCCACAGGCCAATACTCTATCCACTGAGTCAAACCTGTCAGGGCTGTTCTTTATCTTTGACTGGCATTTTCCCTAGTATCTCCCAGGATCATTTCTTTCATGACCAGGGCCATGCCAGCATTTGGAACTGCAGGTCCTATACCCTTGTGTGTGCTTCTATCTCTTCTGTGCTAAGCATATGGAGCAGGTTCAAGGACCACAGCAGATGTGTCTATTTGTGAGGTTGTCCATTTTGATGTATATGACACATGCTTGGAAATTAACTTGTATGAATAAGCCTGCAGCGCAAATCAAAATAACTCTTGGCTCTTCAGCTACATGGCCATTGTTTCTTATAGAATTGAAGAAAAGTAAAAAAAGAACAGTTTATCAAAACAAAACAAGGAGACTCTGAATTGTGCTGCCACAGAGCAATGATAGATGAACAGAGTTTGAAAAAACAAAAACAAAAAACCACAGTATCCTTTTTAAGAATGCAGAATTTATTTTACATTGAAAAGATGCCCTTTGAGGTTTATGGATTTAAAATGCCCTCCAAATCATCCCAATGTCATTAGGAACATGGCGAGGAAAAATTTCCTGTTCTCTAATGTGGAAATTTAAATGCTAGCTTCTGTGCTGCAGTGCACAAATCTGAACATACTCAAGACCCTTATGAACTAGAAGAATGATATTTGGTGACATTTGATAAGGAAATTAAAATATTAGGGCAGAGTCTCCTGTAGGGTCTTGTGAAATCTTGTCCACTACTGCAGCATAACTATTCAGTTATTCTTTTTTCCTTTCTCTTGTTGGCTTATATGGCCAGACCAAAAAAATAATAAAAACAGTAAAGAAAAGGAACTGATTTATATATAACAGTGGCCATTTTTGTAAATGTTCTTTTTGTAAGTGTAGAATTTCTTAGCAATGTCAAAATTGGAATAAAATGGCCTTTCAGCATACCAGTTCAAAAAAAGTGCTACCAATGTTCTCTAACTGGCTCATACTTTCCCTGACCTGTTGAAAAGATCAGAATAGAAATAAAGAACTCACCAAGTGAGCAAGTGAATAGTGATTATATCTATACTAAGAACCCAGTGCACAAAATCTATTCACAGGTAGGATTGCTAAGCCTGGCCAATGATGAGAGCCGGTCAGGTTTCCCATCTTCCCCTTCCCTTGCTCCCTCATCCCTCAGTACCCTGCTGCCACTGCTAGTTATCTGCCATGGTCCACACTGCCCCCTGGTGGTCAGCATATCATAGTGAGCAAGTGAACTCCCAGTCTTCTGGTTGAACTCCGAAGTGGACACTTTGCATATTAGCCTTTTATTTATATGGATGCCAGGACTATACTAGGTATTTCAGGTACCTTATGAATGATAACTTACAAATAAATAAATGATGTTTATGGAGCATTTACTAAATGTTTTACCAAACATTTTACATAGATATCTCAGGTGTTTGTTATAGCCAACTGTAGCAGGTAGGGTTCTAAAATTCTTCCAAAATTTCCATCGTCCAGTATACACTTACCTTCTCAGAGTTATTTAAAAAATAACCTAGGTAATGCTGTGAAGGGATTTGGCAGATGTACTTAAGGTTCCAAATCAGTTGACCTTAAGATAAACTACCAGGTGGCCTGACCCAATCACATGAGTTTTTAAAATCTGTATGTAGATGTCTGATACTGAGGAACTCAGAGATTCAAAATCAAGAAGGATTTTAAATGCCTTTTCCAGCTTGAACATAGAGTTGGCAAGTAATGTAGATGGCTTCTAGAAACTGAGAATGACTCTGAAGTGACAGCCAGAAAGGAAATGGAGATGTCAGTCTAGGAATTCAAGTAACTAAATTCTGCCAATAAGTATAACGAGGGTATCACTTGAATTTTCTCCTCCAGACAAGAATTCAGTCCAGATGACACCTTGATTTCACCCTTATGATGCACAGAGAACCTAGTTACACCATGCTGGACCTTTGAGCTACACAACCAATAGAAAAATAATATACCAACCCCAACTTATATACCAGCCTCCATTTTAGAAAAGAAGAAACTGGGTTTAGGAAGGTTAGATGACCTGCTCAAGATCACAGAACTGATACATGGTCGAGTCCAGGTTGGAGCATAAATAGCTGTTTACATGGGAGATGACTGGTTGTAGGAGATAGAAGTCTACAATGCTCTCTGTCACCTGCTCCCTTTTGTGCAAACCTTGTCTAGTCTCATCTTGAGTGTGGTGGCATCTGTGAATATGATGAGGTAGTAATTCACACAATTAGGTGAAAGAGATTTTTATAGATGCAATTAAGGTATTAATCAATTGAGTTCATTAATAGGAAGAGTGAACTGACCTAATTAGGTAGGCTCTTAAAATGAGTCTAAAAGTTGGAGAGGAGAAACCCATAGAGACACAGTCTTCCTGGCCTGGAAAAAGTGTCCTGAGCTGCCTTTCTCAGGACCCAGGCAATGATTGTAGGTGGCCTCTAGGAGCTAAAAGCTGTCCCTGTTTGACAGCTAGAAAGAAAATCAGGATCTCAATTCTACAACTGTAAGGACCTAGATTCTGACAACAACCTAGAGGTGCTTAGAAGAGGACCCCAGGTAGGCACTGGAGTACAGCCAACACCTGGACTGTAGTTTTGGGGAACCTGAGCAGAGAACTCAATGCTGTTGGGCCTGGACTTTTCACCTATGAGATAATAAACAACTGTTGGCTCAAGCTACTAAATTTATAGTGCACAACAGAGAAGTACCACACTGGGAGAAGGGCAGATTGCTCTCCTTTTCTCCATTTGAAAGGAGGGGACGGACTACGGCTCAGGGAGCCCAACTTCTTGTTTTCATTCTTCAATTAATCACCAGTGACCTCATTCTCTTGTTTCCCTATTGAACCTTGATTTACTCATATCACCAAGCAATCTCTGATGGTGCGGTTCTTACACCCCTCTCAAAACCTGTCATTATACAACTTTGATACTTAAACCTTAAAATTTAATTCACTTATTAGCAGTAGCCATTGTTTTATGAAATGCCCCAATATCCAGCCTGCATTGTTGAGGCTGCTGGGTTGTCTTTTAAGAAGGCTAAGACTTCACCCCTTGCCCATTAGACTGAACTTAACACAGGGTAACCCTCTATTAGGTCTTAGTTAAAGAATCATTTACATGCACACTAGATATTGAATATGTTTTTTCATTTGTCATTGGGGAAACAAATTACATTCATCAGAATCCATTGATTCTCTCAGTATTGCTGAACACAGGATAATCTTTGCCATGTCAACTGCCCTAGGAATGGTAGCTGTGAAGAAAACAGGTGGGCTACAGATATTTGAAACGTGCTTCATGGTGTAACACTTTTCAGGGGAAGTGGATGTGATGCTAAAAAAGAAGATTAATAGAACTATGTCATCATGTGTATTGGGCATAAGACACCCAACTGTGAATTACTGAATATCCTGGTAAAAGAAATACATCTTTACTCTTTTATACCTTGATGGGTGACCTACCATTGGCATCAGTGGAAATGTATGGAGAGGTTGGCTTTAGAAGGTCAGCTTTAAAAGGACTTTGTTGACCTCTTAAGTCAATGAAAATATATTCTTGTTGTTGACCAAGACAACTGTAAGAGAAGACTTTTCAACCTTTAAGAAATTGTTATTGAAGTGTAACACAGAATGGAACACACATACTAAGTGCACTGCTTGATAAATTTTTACAAACTGAACACATCCATAGAAATAGCACCCAGATAAATACAAGTAAACAAACAAATCACCCAGGATTCCTGGCATTCCTGTTGGTCCCTTTCCACCTACTAGCACCCTGAGGCATTGGTAGTCCAACTTCTAGCAACGTAGGTGATTTTGTCTATTTCTGTAATATTTTTGAACTTTATAGAAGTGGAATCATCCAGTGTGTACTCTTTCTTTTCTGAACTCTTGTATGAATAAATGACAATTTATTTATTTATTCTGCCATTTTAGGCATTTAAGCGGCTTTCAATTTGCAGATACTACCATAGTGCTGCTATGAACATTGTGGTGTATCTTTTGGGGAACATATTATGCATTGTGTCAGGAGTAAAATTGCCCATAGTCTATGTGCAAATTCAGCTAATTTAATACATATTGCCATAGAATTTCCCAAAGTTTTTGTATAAATTTTCACTTCCAAAAGCAGAATTTGAAAATTTTGTTAATCCATATCTTTGCCAATACTTAATATTGTCTTATCATTTTACAAAAGCTTTTAGAACTTTTAATACATGTTAGTTTATAAGTGTTATCATGGTTTTATATTGTGAAACTAATAATTATATGTATGAAAACATCAATACTGGGCTCAGAAGCCAATGAACTCCACATAGTATCCTTTGATAAGATGACAGGAAGTAACAAAATGACTCATGTTATTTTTTTTACTATTTTTTTAATTAATGTATTACCTATATACATATCTTCCTGTTGCCCGCCCCCCCCCCGCAGGCATACCCTTATACCCCAGTGTCTTGTGTTCATTGGTTGTGCTTATATGCATGCATATAAATGCTTTGGTTGATCTCTTATTTACCCCACCTCTCCCTAACCTTCCTGCTGAGATGGTATCTCATTGTCGTTTCGATTTCATCTCTCAGATAATTAGCAATTTTGAGCATGTTTTCATGTGGCTCTTGGCTTTCCTTCTGTCATCTTTCGAAAGGTTCTATTTAAGTCTGTTGCCCATTTTTTATTGGATCATTTATCTTCCTTTTATTAAGTTGTATAAGTTGCCTGTAGATATTGGAGATTAAACTTTTATCAATGCTAACATTTGCAAATATGTTCTCCGATACAGGGGGGTTTCTTGTTTAGTTGATGGTTTATTTTACTTTCCAAAAGCTTTTTATTTTGATGTAGTCCCATTTGTTTATTTTCTCTTTAGCTTCCTTGCCCTTGGAGCAGTATCAGTGAAGAAGTTCTTTCGGCATATGTCTGAGATTGTGCTGCCTGTGGATTCTGATAGTATTTTTATGGTTCCCTCTCTTGTGTTTAAGTCCTTAATCCATTTTGAGTTTATTTTTGTGTATGGTGTAAGTTGGTGGTCTAGTTTCATTTTTTGCATGTATCTGTCCAATTTTCCCAACACCATTTATTGAAGAGGCTGTCTTGACTCCATTGTATGTTCATGCCTCTTTTGTCAAGTATTAATTGAGCTTAGTGGTTTGGGTGGATATCTGGATTCTCTATTCTATTCCATTGGTCTATGTATCTGTTCTTGTGCCAGTACCAGTCTGTTTTGAAAACAGTTGCATTGTAATATAGTTTGAAATCTGGAATTGAGATCCGACCTACTTTATGCTTCTTTCTCAAGATTGTTGTAGCTATTCAGGGTCTTTTTATGTTCCAGATGAATCTTTGAAGAGTTCTTTCTAGGTCTGTGAAATATCTCGTTGGTATTTTAATGGGTAGTTCATTGAATCTATAGATTGCTTTGAGTAGTATGGACATTTTAATGATGTTGATTCTTCCAATACATGAGCATGTTTACATCTTCCTCTATCTCTTTATTCAGTGTCTTGTAATTTTCTGCGTATAGGACTTTTACCTCCTTAGTTAGGTTTATTCCTAGGTATCTTAATTTTTTGGTGCGATGGTAAATGGGATTGCTTTTTTAGTCTCTCTTTCTGTAATTTCACTATTAGTGTATAGAAATGCCATAGATTTCTTGGCATTAATTTTGTATCCTGATACATTGCTGAATTCATTTAAGTCTATTAGCTTTTGGATGGAGTCCTTTGGGTTTTTATGTACAGTATCATATCATCTGCAAATGACGGCTTTACTTCTTCTTTTCCAATTTGGATGCCTTTTATTTCTTTTTCTTGTCTAATTGCAATGGCTAATACTTCTAGTACTATGTCGAACAGGAGTGGTGAGAGTGGACATCCCTGTCTTGTTCCTGTTCTTAGGGGAAATGGTTTTAGTATTTGCCCACTGAGTATGATGTTAGCTGTGATTTATCATATATGGCTTTTATGATGTTGAGGTATGGTCCTTCTATTTTCACCTGGCTGAGTGTTTTCATCAAAAAAGTGCATTGTATTTTGTAAAATGCTTTTTCTGAATCAATTGATATGACCATGTGATTTTTATCTCTGTCTCTCAATTTGTTTGTGTGATGCATAATGTTTATTGATTTGCAGATATTGTACCATCCTTGCATTCCTGTGATGAATCCTACTTGGTCATGGTGTATGATCTTTATGATGTATTGCTGGATCCGATTTGCTAGAATTTTGAGGACTTTGGCATCTATGTTCATGAAATATATTGGCTTGTAATTTTCTTTCATTGGGTTGTCTTTATCTGGTTTTGGTATTAGGGTGATGCTGGCTTCATAGAAGGTATTTGGAACTGTTCCTTCTTCTTGAATATTTTTGAATAGTCTTCCTTGAATGTTTTCCTAAAACTCTCCTGTGTAGCTATCTGTTCTCCGGCTTTTGTTTGCTGCAAGCTTTTTGATGACTGCTTCAATTCCTTCCATAGTTATTGGCCTATTGAGATGTTTACATCCTTCCTTATTGAGTTTTGGAAGGTTATATTTTTCTAGGAATGTGTCCATTTCCTAAAGATTGTCCAGTTTGTTCGAATAGAGTTGTTCATAGTATTTTTTAACAATCCTTTGTATTTCGGAGGGATCTGTTGTTATTTTTCCTCTTTCATTTCTGATATTTTTTATTTGGGTGGTCTCTCTTTGCTTCTTGCTGAGCCTGGCTAGAGGTCCATCAATCTTGTTTATTGTTGCAAAGTACCAGCTCTTGATTTGATGATCTTTTGAATTGTTTCTTTGGTCTCTATGTTGTTTATCTCTGCTCTGATCTTTACTATTCCCTTCCATCTGCTTACACTGGGCTTTTCTTGTTGCTTTCTTTCTAGCTTTTTGAGTTGTAGAGTTAGGTAATTTGTTACCATTGTTTCTTGTTTTTTTTGCAGTAGGCTTAAAGAGCTATGAACATCCCTCTCAAGACTGCTTTCACTGTGTCCCATAAATTTTGTATTATTGTGTTGTCATTGTCATTTGTTGCCATGATGTTTTTTATTTCTTCCTTGATCTCCGTGGTTACCCAGTCATTGTTTAATTGTGTGCTGTTTAGTCTCCATGTGTATGATTTCTTTGTATTGTTTTTATTGTAGTTAATTTCCATTTTTATGCCACTGTGATCTGAGAAGATGCTTCATGTGATTTCTATCTTCTTGAATTTGAAGAGTGTTCCTATGACCCAACATATGGTCTATCTTTGAAAATGACCCATGTGAACTTGAGAAAAATGCATATTCTGTGGCTTTGTGGTGAAATGTTCTGAAGATGTCAATTAATTCCATCTGGTCTAATGAATCATTTAGGATTGATGTTTCTTTGCTTTTTTGTTTTTAGAGGATTTGTCTAGTGGTGACAGTGGGGTATTAAAGTCTCCTACTATGATTGTATTTCTTTCAATCTCTCCCTTGATATCCCCCAGGAGTTGTTTTATGTATTTAGGTGCTCCTGTATTGGGTGAGTATATATTTACCAGAGTTATTTCTTCTTGTTGGATTGTTCCCTTTAGTATTATGAAGTGGCCTTCTTTATCTCTTGTTATGTCCTTCACTTTGAGATCTAATTTGTCAGATATAAGTATTGCAACCCCAGCTTTTTTTTATTTTTCATTTCCATTTGCCTGAAAACCATCTTCCATCCCTTCACTCTCAGTCTGTGTGCATCTCTTTTTATGAGGTTGGTTTCTTGTAGACAGCATTTATATGGGTTATGTTTTCTTATCCAATCTGTTACTTCATATATTTTGATTGGAGTGTTTAAGCCATTTACATTTAAAGTTATTATTGATAGGTACTTATCTGTTGTCATTTTTATTCTTTACCCCTGTGTTTCCTCTTCGCTTCTTATTTCTGTTTTTATGGCAGACCCTTTAACATTTCTTGCATTGCTAGTTTGGTGGTAATATATTCCCTTAGTCTTTTTTTTCTCTGTGAAGCTCCTGATTTCACCTTCAATTTTGATTGAAAGCCTCACTGGGTACAGTATTCTTGGATGCAAACCCTTCCTTAGCATGCCTTTTTATATTTCATTCCATTTCCTTCTGGCCTGATGAGTTTTGGTTGAGAAATCTGTTGCTAGTCTTATAGGGGTTCCTTCGTAGGTAACTTTCTGTCTCTCTCTGGCTGCTTTTAAGATTCTTACTTTGTTGTTTGTGTTTGCCAATTTTATTATAATGTGCCTTGATGTCTGTTTTTTGGGGTTCGTTTTGTTTAGGAGTCTCTGAGCTTCTTGAATTTGTGTAGGTTTTTTCCTTCCTATATCAGCGAAGTTTTCTGTCATTATTTCTTCAAACAGGTTTTCTATTACTTGCTCAGTTTCCACTCTTTCTGGAACCCCAATTATGTGGATGTTGTTTTGTTTTGTGTTATCCCAGAGTTCCCTTAGCCTCTCCCCTTGCTTTTTAAATTTTTTTTTCCTAGAAGCTGCTGTACTTGTGTATTTTTTTCTACCTTGTCTTCTAGCTCACTGATGTGGTCCTCTGCTTCTTCTAATCTACTTTTGATGTTTTCTATTGAGTTCTTAATAGCAGTGATGTCATTTTTCATTTCTTCTTGATTTTTTTATAATTTCCTCTTGGTTCTTACTCATATTGTTGAATTTGTCCTCTATTCTTTTCAGCCACCTCATGACCATTTCTCTGAACTCTTTCTCTGGCAGGTTGTTTGCTTCTATTTCGTTCAGTTCTTTTTTCTGGTGATGCCTGCTTTTCTTTCATATGCGAGCTGTTACTTCATCTGCCCATGGTCTTTCTGCCCCAGGTGTCTAGTTATGTAGTTTTCTCTTCTATGTTGATTTAAAGGCACAAAATACAACACGACCAGGTACAACACATAACACACTGAACAGAAATGTATTCACGATGTTAATAACCACAAATAACGTGACCACCAGTGAAAGACAAATTAGGGGTAAGTAGAGAAAGAATAAGAGAGAAAAGGAAAAGAAAGTAGTGCCAAAATGAATTCAGGGGAAGGGAGAAAAAAGAGGAAAAGAAGAAGAAGAAGAAGGAGAAGAAGAAGAAGAAGAAGAAGAAGAAGAAGAAGAAGAAGAAGAAGTTGGAGGAAATAAAAAAAAAGTAAGAGAGAAATGAAATTGAATAAGAAAGATAATGTGGACAAATTATATATATGAGGAGAAAACTCCAATAGAACAGCCACTAATCCTAACAATTGCCAACAGCAAGTACCTAGAGAATAAGACAAATTACAAATAACAACTAATATCAAGGGAGGTGAGGGAAAACAGAGGTAAAAAACAAACAAAAGGAAAGCAAATAAAATGCAAAATAAAACAAATAGAATAAGCAAAAACAATCTTATAAAAAAGTATAAAAAATCAATATAACCAATATTCAAGCAAACAACAAAAGCACATAGAGAAAAACAATTTTTTTATAGTGAAGACAGAAGAGAGGTGTGTATAGACTTGGAGTAGGGGATTAGAAAGTAGATATATAAGTGGGGTGAAGGTTTATTATTTATTTTTATTTATTTTTTATTTTTATATATGTTATTGATTTTTTACAGATAGGAAGGGAGAAGGATGGAGAGTTAGAAACATCAATGAGAGAGAGACATCGATCAGCTGCCTCCTACATGCCCCTACTGGGGATGTGCCCCCAACCAGGATACATGCCCTTGACCAGAATCAAACCTGGGACCTTTCAGTCTGCAGGCCGACACTCTATCCACCAACCCAAAATGAATTTGGCTGGGGTACAGTTTTAACCAGGTAAAAAGAAAGAATAGGGACAATCTAAAGTTGGAAAAGGGTAAGAGAAAAAAGACAACAAAATGGGAAGAGTTAGGAAGGAAGTGTTGGCATAAAGGTAGAGTTGAGATAGATGCTAAAAGAAAGGTGAAAATAGAATGTAGAACTCTAATCCGAAAGTAAGATAGAGAATATAAAATGACACTTCTTTCTTCAAAAAGGTAAAATAGTAGTAGTAAAAATACTGGTTGAAAATAAAAATGTAATAAATTAAAAGGTAAAATCAATTTGAGAAAAAAAGAAAAAAATTAGTTTTTTAACTAAAAGAGGAAAAATATATATATAAAAATAGAATGGGCAGTAGTGGAGGTCATTCACTTCCTCTATTGTTCTGTTTGGCATGCCTATTTCCCAGACAGGAGGATATTGCAGTTCCCTTTGTTCTACTTCTGCTCAGTGGAGAGTCAATTTGTGAGTCAGCCCCTGGTTGTCAGTGTTTCAGAATTGACCTCTGAGACTATAGGTCCTCTCTAGCCTGTGCTTAGATTCTGCTTTCTCTCTGGTACTCAATACTGGTTTGTGGGAGTAGGTTTCCATAGGGCTGATTCTCTGATGGTTATTCTGTGCTCTGATCCCCAGGTTCCAGAAAAACAACTTTCCCCTGCAGTTGCAGTCTCTTAGAATCTCCCCAATTGGGTGATTCTATGTATTGGGCTTAGCAATCAGAAGCCAGGGTCTGAAGAGGAAAGAGGGCAGTCTGTTCTCTCCCCCATCCCGTCTCCTGTTCAAGCAGCTGGGAGACCTTAATAACTCCCAGGCTGTCCTTCTGTCTCAGATCAAAGTGGGTTGCTTTGTAGAGCTCCCCTCTTTTAACAGCTCTGTGGGTCCCCTTCCACATTCAGGGATCACGCCCTGCCCAACATCCACGGATTTCTATAGGTCCAGTTCCCACAATGTGCGCCTCTCTCTGTTCTGTGGGACCAGAGACCTCACTTTATCCCAGGCGAATCTGACCTTTCCATGTGGCGTGTGGAGCCCCTCTGAATCGAGTGTTTGCACCGATTAGGGAGCGGTGTTCTGGGTCCCCTGGCTTTTCAGTGGGTTCCGCAGCTGTAGCTTTTGTAAACCTCCACTTTCCCCTGAAAGATGGCATGCATTCACGCTGGTGGGTTCGGGAGAATAAATCCTGTGGCAGTGGGGCTGCCTGGTTAGGGAAACCCCGTCCAGCAGTCCCCACCTTCTCCTGGAGGATAACTGTCCCTTAACTTGCCAACAAACACTCCCAGTGTGACCCTAAGCTGTTCTCTCTGTCTGCTTTAGCAACAAGGGTCTGGACACATCCCTCTATTCCGCCGCCATTTTTTTCTCTTTCACTTGGTAAAAGCACCCAGACTTCTCTATAATTCAGTTCTCAGGTCTTCTAAAAAACATAATGGAAACTCTACCTTCTAAAGAAGTTAATTTTTGATTCTGGAACTGAATCAAAAATGAATGTTGCCTTTTGTTTTATTTGCTATTAAGTTTTACCCTGAGGACCCATCTGAGTTGACTAATAACTTGTCCATTAAAAAAAAAGTGTGAGCCCTAACCAGTTTGGCTCAGTGGATAGAGCATTCGGCTTGCGGACTGAAAGGTCTGTTTCAATTTCAGTCAAGGGCACATGCCCCGATTGCAGGCTCAATCCCCAGTAAAGGGCATGCAGGAGGCAGCCAATCAATGATTCTCTCTCATCATTGATGTTTCTACCTCTCTCTCCCTCTCTCTTCCTTTCTGAAATCAATAAAAAATATATTTAAAATAAATGAATAGATAGATAAATATTTGTTTTTTGTGTTTGTTTGTTTTTAAAAGGTAAGTCATTTTAAGTACACAGAGTTGCTTTAACTACCAAAGAATGGCTGCTCACTTTAGGAAGTTCACTAAGAAACTGAACAGGACCAACAAAAGTTTATCTTGAAGTAAATAAATGGAATTTGAGTAACCTTAACAGGTTAAATGCCTCCAAAAAGGAACACTGTTATTATTTTTAATCCTTCACTGTATTCTTCTATATGATCTTTAATGATATGGTATTAAAGATTAGATCAGATAGGGTTTTATAAGGGGAGCTAAATCTTGTGGGTGGAATAGAATAAGGAAGTTGTTATAGTGATTAGATTTTATACAATTTTAGGTAGAAATGAGAAAGTTAATGTTTAAAGGGGATGATTAGCTGAGCAGAGCAAAGCTGGTGAAGAAGTCTATGGAAGTTTATTGCTTCTGCATCTGACCAGATCTGGAATATGTCAGCAGAGTAGGTAATCAAGGGGCAAGTCAAGAGAGGGTCAAGAGGAAAGCTGAATGCAAAGTTGAAAAGAACAAGGACAAAGTAGAAGCTATGAGGGCAAACTGGAACCTACAGTGACAGACTGCTACATGCATTTGTCTCTCAGTGCATGACACTCCCAAACTGCAATGCCATGCAGAAGGAGCTGGTGTCTTTGCAGCAAAGGTACACATATGCCCAGCCCAGGACTCAGACAACCTGAGGCAGGGGAACCAGCAAGAGTTGCAAAAGCCAAGGGCCAGCTGATGATCAACATGCACACAACCTGCCCAGAGCCTGATGCCCTGTACTCACCTGCCTAGTGCAATGGGTGCAGCTTCACTTCTGCCCTCCAAATCTCAGGGAAATTTCTCAGTGGCCAACTTTAACCCAGAACCCAGATAAATGTAATTGCAGCTTATCTAAGTTGATGGAGTATAAAATGACCACAGAGATAGACTATAACTGGGTTAAAGAATAAATAAAAGGAGCATATAATTCAATTCTTTCTTTATAAAGACATGAAAATTGCAACCCTCTGAGCTAGTGGCTTCTCCAATGTCACAGAGATAGTGACAGGTATGTGAACTCAGTCCCCATGTGTATCGATCTGGGTGATATTACAGAAAGAACTGTGGACATGAAATTAAGATGCTTGAAATTTTGCCACTAATTAATTGTTTGACCTTGGGAAAAATACTCAGTTCTGCATTCAAGTTTTCTGGTGAGAGAATGGCACCTGGGTGAGGCTCAACACATTGAAGGTGCTCAGTTAATAGCTAATGAATAAATGAATAAACATAGTCTCTCAAGAACAACCATTTTATAACATTTTTGAAGGAAGTGCCTACCATAAAAGAAAAATTAAAGCCATTATTACATATCCCTACATATTCTCATGAAAGTTATCTGGAGCAAGAATGGACACAAGTCAGATTTCCAATCTCTGGATAGGTCATGTAGCAATTAGACTTTTCATATTTTTTTGTCACCCCATTGTGGCTTCCACTGGATCCATTCAGTCTGAGCTTTTCAGCAGGAACCCAGTGTCACATAGCTGAAACACAAAGAATTTCCACAGTGGCAAGAGGAAGAAGCTAGAAGAATATCAGATCTCTAGAAATGTATTTCTATGTTTTACTCACAAATCTGAAATTTGGGCAGAGTTCATTGTGAATAGCATATCTCTTCTCCAGGTGGCATCATTTTGAGTAATTCAAAAGTCAGGATCTAAAATCATCCAGCGGCTACTTACTTTTGACTAGGTCTATTAGCTAGAACTTCCACATGTGGGTTCTTCATGCAGTATCTCTGCTTCCTCCTGGTATAATGATTGGGTACAAGAGTGAGCCTCCAAAGAAGGTCAGACAGAAGCCACATCATCTCCTATGATTTGGACTCAGAAGTTACATGTCATTTCTGCCAGAGCTACAGTCACTTCCAGATTAAAGAGGAGACAATAAGATCCTACTTCTCAATGAGAGGAGTGTTAGCATCATATTGTAAGAGGAGCCTGGGAGATTGGACACCATGCTGCACACCATCTTGGAAAACACAATCTACCACAAGCACTAATCAATACCCACCACGAGTTTATGAACACAAGGCTTTTAACCCAAATGAGGTCTTGACTAACAGAGACTATGCTTTTTTTAAAATATATTTTATTGATTTTTTACAGAGAAGAAGGGAGAGGGACAGAGAGCTAGAAACATTGAGGAGAGAGAAACATTGAGCAGCTTCCTCCTGCACCCCCATCCCCACACTGGGGATGTGTCCACAACCAAAGTACATGTCCTTAACCGGAATCGAACCTGGGGCATTTCAGTCTGCAGGCTGACAATCTATACACTGAGCCACACTAGTCTTGGCAGAGACTACTTTTTCACACATATATAAATGTGTTTATATATGCATATATAATAAGTACTTGGTATGTTCATTATTGGGTTCATCTTGCTTTTGAGATACTTTCAGTGTCATGCTGGAAGGCAAGGGCATTGAACTAGGCCACTCAATTAGTTTAAAATAAAGTATCTTTTCCTTATCATCTACCTTCTCACTGGAAAAATAAAATCAGGTTGCTGAATTTGGGACTCATACCATTTCCATGGTAACAAAGCCTAAAATGTTGAAAGTGGTTTAAATTCTTTGCAATATTTAATAAATCTGCACTAGTAGTCTGTGAATTATTACCACTAACCCTTCTTCACCCAAACATGCACACATACGTGAGTATTTTTAAAAATTTGGTAATTTATACTAAGTGACCATAAAAATAAAGGAAAATATATAGAAATGAGATTGTCCTTGTTGTTCTTCTTAAGTCTGTTATAAGTCAAATTTTCTTTTTCTGATTTTTATCTCAACTAAATGTTTTTTTTTAAATAATCTGACTACTTGAAGCCTAGAGAAAAAGTCAAACATCATAGGTACAGAAGTGAGAATAATTATGGTGTTTGGAAACAACAAGCATCTTAGTGCAATTAGAGAGTAGAGTATGACCAAGACAAGTCTTATTTTTAATATTAGAACTCTTAATTGTGCAGTATTTGAAATATGCAAGAACATACCGGAAATTATATTATAACCATGTACTTACCCACATAGTTATAGCTATTATCGATTTGCAATATTTTCTCTAGCCTCTTTCCCTTCTAAACAAATAAAATATTAGCTATGCAGCTTAAAGACTTACTTGTTCATCTCTTTACCTTCCCTCCTCCCCAGAAATAATCAGCATCCTGAGGTTTATGTATGACATTTGGGTATGTTTCTGTATATTCATGCTTATGAATGACTCCCTTCCCTGTTGTATCTTTGTGCTTTAGAAACTTATATAAATGCTATCATAAACTATATGTTTTATTGAAACTTGTTTCTGTTGCTCAACATTTTATATATATATATATATATATATATATATATATATTTATATATATATATATATATATATATATATATATATATAATATCTTTAGTCACAGGGCACAGACATGCTATAAGGAGAGTGTAGAGTGGCATTCAGTATTGTGCAGATAGTCATTTGTGTAACTGATTTTATAGTTTACCTGGAGAGTAAGTTGATTGTGATGGTTTTTCCCTTTAAAGAAAATGTTATTGATATACAGAAAGAACTGGATACCAGAAACTCAAGTGAATACAGGGAAAAGAAAATATGGATATTTGCACACCACTCCTTCCATCTGGGGAGTCCAGGTGCTTTCTCTTAAAATCTATAACATGCAAGCAGTTACTGGGGCTGCATGGTGTTTAGTGATAATACCATAGAAGTCCAGTAAGTACCCAGGAGGCAGTGTATCTAGATGTGGGTCTAGGCTTCTATAGGGATCAGGGAGCCACAACTCTGAGCTTCCACAAGGAATCTTGGTGTTTCCTTGTGTCCCACCCCTGCAGATCTCTCCTATTGGGAACATTGAACTTGGCTAGCATAGATCTGAACCCCACAGGCTGGAGAGCTGAGGGGCTAAGAGGAGGATGTCCATTTGTGTTTTTTCATGTTCTGCCATGAGCACATCCCACTTCCATTCCTTACTGTCTGAAAAAATGAGTCCCTTGATGTTCTTTTCAATTACCAGTTTTAGTTTGATAGATTAAGTAATTTTTAACTTGTAGTAGATTGTTACAATAAAGGACTTAAAGAGGTATTTACTTCAAGGCACAAAATTGAGTCAGTGATTCAATATCAGATATATGTGAACTATTACCCATACTCCATTTCTCTCCTGGGTTACCGTACTTTCTGAATGTTCAAAGAAACTCTCTCAAAGCAGAATTGGACTGCACGCACAGTTTACTTTTGAAGTGACATTTACTTATCCCATAATACTTACTAGATTAAAGTTATATTGGCCTCGTATAACTGTCAATTAATTGTATTTTATTTCTGTTGCATTTTTTAATATGTTAAGAGCAAGTGACTTCATGCAAATTAAACTGGAAAAAGCTTTTTAGTTATACCCAAATACTATCAGGATTGATAAGTATATTTATTTAACAAGGGTAGGGCAAAGAGTTTTGTTTACTGACATACTTTATTGTCACTCTGCTGTATACCTCTCATGTGGCTGTTTTATAAGACATAAAGTCTAGGTATCCTGTCAGAATCTTATATCTTATTTATAGCTCATGGTTAAGTGGCTTAATGTCATTTATTATTTCTTATTTGATATATATAACATCTTTCCAAGAAAAAGTCTATGGGCTTATTTACATAAAAAGTACACAAATACACACACACACAAACATACACATACTAACATAGACTCATATATATATATGTTTTATATATATATATATATATAACATATGAATACACATACAGTTACATACACATAAACACACTTGCTCACACACTCACACGTATACTCATACACATATACTAACACACATATACACATTCACATACACACTCACACACTTGAACTTCACTCAGTGCTGTCATGTAGCTAGTAGCACAGCATCAAAAATCTGATTTTTGCTCTAAGACCATGTTCTGGCAAGGCAGTTGCCATATTTCCTTTCACTTTGATTGTTTATCGTTTGCCTCTAGGTGGATCGAATCATCTTCTGTGTCTTCTTAGAAGTCGACTTCAAAATCTACAAAAAGAAAATGAGTGACTTTTTCCCTGTAGGTAAGTAAAGCAATTTGTTTCCTTTGGATTGAGGATTGAAGAAATGAATGCAACATTTCTATTTCTATTTCATTTTGCATCTTAAAGATGGTAACAAATGTGGTCTCTGTGCACAGGTCACCCAAGGGAACTTGTTTCATAGTTTTTAAGAATTTGGGGTGATGATAGAAAATCTAGGCCCGAGATCTCTGTTACATGAATTCATTGTTTCGTCCTCTCTTGAGTCTCAGTTTCTCACATAAAAAAAGACAGATTTGACTGAATAACTAAAAGCTCTTCCTCTGGCCTACAATGGCATGATCCATGGTTTCATCTCCAAACTTATAAATTGTCCAGGGCTGTGCCTACATCCATCTTGTTAACACCTTTGATGGAATGTCTGAGGAGCTCATTTATGTTTGTGGCCAGAATATAAAGTGTTCCTGCATTACATCCCTACTCCCAATTTTCTGTACCCAAATAACAATGAGGATAGCAGCACATTCTAGGGAAATCCAAAGAAGGTAGTCTTCATTTTATTTCACACTTGTTTTTGAGAATGTAGGTGAAACCTCAGGGTTATTATTACAGAACCTTGAGTAATGGCTGTACATTTATTAAATGTGCCATTAGATGGACCTGGTTAATTGAATTATTTCTTCCCACTGTCTTCTTCCAGCTCATGAAGACTGATATTTGTTTAATATCTTGTTATTTACATGTTGCCTTAAAGTCACAGTGACCAAAGTGCTTTCCTCAGCCTCAAGAAATTTCAGACTACAGTGAACCTTTCAGAAAGCTTTCCTTTAAGGTTTCCATTTAAAGTGGCTTTTCATATAACCAGTGAATGGCAATAGGAAGGGGTGAATGGAGGGTGCTGGTACACATTCACCTTCTTAAGCAGGCTATCAGAGCCACACAATGAAGAGGACACCCTAAGAGAAGATTTTAGCAGCTGCAGGTAACTGCTAGAGATGTCCAACTCTGTGATAATTTTAAAGTGAACTGAGTCCTGAGTAATTTGAAGTTCTCTCTAATTGACAGGTAAATTTGCCAAATGAATTTAAGTTGGAATATTAACTATGTTCTTTCCCTACCTAGAAAATAATACACATTTTTAATCAATCTTTATTGTTGAAAGTATTACATATAACCCCTTTTCCCCCTATTGACCTCTTCTAGCCCGCCCACACCCCAACCCCAAGCCTTTACCACCCTATTGTCTATGCCAATGGATTATGCATATATGCATACAAGTTCTTTGGTTGATCTCTTCCCACAAACCCATTCTGCCCCACCTTCTCTTTGAAATTTCACAGTCCATTTTATGCTTCAGTGTCTCTGGATCTATTCTCTTCAACAGTTTATTTTGTTCATTTGATTCCACATATGAGTGAAGTCATGTGCTATTTGCCTTTCTTTGACTGGCTTATTTCATTTAGCATAATACTCTCCAGATTTCTCTATGCTATCTCAAAGGGTAAGATATCCTTCTTTTGTAATGCTGCATAGTATTCCATGGTGTAAACATACCACAGCTTTTTTTATCCATTTACATACTGATGGGAACTTGAGCTGTTTCCAGATCTTACTATTATAAATTGTTGCTATGAACATAAGGATGCATACATTCTTTCTAATTGGTGCTTCCAGTTTCTTAGGATATATTCCTAGAGGTGGGATCACTGGGTCAAATGGCATTTCCATATTTAATTTTTGAGGAGACTCCATACTGTTTTCCATAAATTTGGAAATACTCCCATGATGAAGAAGAGGATTATGGTTGCGAGTATCTTTAATAGAAAGCAATTATAAATGTTATTCCTATCACTCCAGTGATGAAGAAGAGGATTATTATTTTGTCTCTTCTTCATTTCCTTTTTCTTCTTACCTCCTCCTCTTTGTGTTATTTTTTTTACCTTTATTTTTTAAGCAACTAACTGTTTTGCAAACAGTAACACACTTAATAGCTAGTTAATAGATAGTTATTGACATGAGTTATCCCTGTAACTTAATGGCTTATTTTTTCTGCTTTATACTTCTTATTTTATATTGTCTCTTTTTTTCCTGCAAAACTACAGTGAGATGTTCATAACTGCACTTCTGCATTTTAAGTACTCTTTAAAAAGTTTGTTTATGTAATCAGGAGCTTCATAGACAAAGAAGGACTAAGGGAATTTATTACCACCAAATCAGCAATGCAAGAAATGTTAAAAGGTCTGCTGTAAAAAAATAAATAGGAAGTGAAGAAGGAACACAGGGATAAAGAATAAAAATGGCGACAGATAAGTACCTATCAATAATAACTTTAAATGTAAACGGATTAAATGCTCCAATCAAAAGACATAGGGTAATGGATTGGATAATAAAACATAACCCATATAAATGCTATCTACAAGAAACACACCTCAGAAAAAGAGATGCACACAGACTGAGGGTTAAGGGATGGAAGATGGTGTTTCAGGCAAATGGAAATGAAAAATAAAAAAAAGCTGGGGTTGCAATACTTATATCTGACAAATTAGATCTCAAAGTGAAGGACATAACAAGAGATAAAGAAGGCCACTTCATAATACTAAAGGGAACAATCCAACAAGAAAAAATAACTCTGGTAAACATATACTCACCCAATACAGGAGTACCTAAATAAATAAAACAACTCCTGGAGGGTATCAAGGAGAGATTTACAGCAATACAATCATGGTAGGAGACTTTAATACCCCACTGTCACCCCTGGACAAATCCTCTAAACAAAAAATCAGCAAAGAAACATCAATCCTAAATGACTCACTAGACAAGATGAAATTAATTGATATCTTCAGAACATCTCACGGCAAAGCCACGGAATATACATTCTTCTCCAGTGCACATGGGTCATTTTCAAAGATAGACCATATGTTGGGTCATAGGAAAACGCTCTTCAAAGTCAAGAAGATAGAAATCATATGAAGCATCTTCTCAGATCACAGTGGCATAAAACTGGAAATTAACTACAATAAAAACAATACAAAGAAATCATACACATGGAGACTAAACAGCACACTATTAAACAATGGCTGGGTAACTACAGAGACCAAGGAAGAAATAAAAAACATCATGGCAACAAATGACAATGGCAACACAATAATACAAAATTTATGGGACACAGTGAAAGCAGTCTTGAGAGGGATGTTCATAGCTCTTCAAGCCTACTGCAAAAAAATAAGAAACAATGGTAACAAATTACCTAATTCTACAACTCAAAAAGCTAGAAAGAAAGCAACAAGAAAAGTCCAGTATAAGCAGATGGAAGGGAATAGTAAAGATCAGAGCAGAGATAAACAACATAGAGACCAAAGAAACAATTCAAAAGATCAACAAAACCAAGAGCTGGTTCTTTGCAAAGATAAACAAGATTGATGGACCTCTAGCCAGGCTCAGCAAGAAGCAAAGAGAGAAGAAACAAATAAAAAAAATCAGAAATGGAAGAGGAGAAATAACAACAGACCTCTCCGAAATACAAAGGATTGTTAAAAAATACTATGAACAACTCTATTCCAACAAAGTGGGCAATCTTCAGGAAATGGAAATATTCCTAGAAAAATATAACCTTCCAAAACTCAATCAGGAAGGATCAAAACATCTCAATAGGCCAATAACTATGGAAGAAATTGAAGCAGTCATCAAAAAGCTTCCAGCAAACAAAAGCCGGAGACCAGATAGCTACACCAAAGAGTTTTACCAAAAACATTCAAGGAAGACTATTCAAAAATATTCAAGAAGAAGGAACACTTCCAAATACCTTCTATGAAGCCCGCATCACCCTAATACCAAAACCAAAGACAACCCAATGAAAGAGAATTACAAGCCAATATCTTTCATGAACATAGATGCCAAAGTCCTCAACAAAATTCTAGCAAATCGGATCCAGCAATAGATGAAAAAGATCACACACTATGACCAAGTAGGATTCATCCCAGGAATGCAAGGATGGTACAATATTTGCAAATCAATAAATGTGATACATAAACAAATTGAGAGATAAAAATCACATGGTAATATCAATTGAAGCAGAAAAAGCATTTTACAAAATACAATACACTTTTTTGATAAAAACTCTCAGCCAGGTGGGAATAGAAGGTCCATACCGCAATATCATAAAAGCCATATATGATAAACCCACAGCTAACATCATACTGGATGGGCAAAAACTAAAACCATTTTCCATAAGAACAGGAACAAGACAGGGATGCCCACTCTCACCACTCCTGTTTGACATGGTACTGGAAGTATTAGCCATTGCAATTAGACAAGAAGAAGAAATAAAAGGCATCCAAATTGAAAAAGAAGAAGTAAAGCTGCCCTTAACACTGTACATAAAAAACCAAACTATCCAACCGAAAACTAATTGACTTAATAAAGGAATTCAGCATTGTAGCAGAATACAAAATTAATGCCAAGAAATCTATGGCATTTCTATACACTAATAGTGAAATTACAGAAAGAGAGACTAAAAAAGGAATCCCAATTACCATCGCACCAAAAAAACAGTAATATAACTAGGAATAAACCTAACTAAGGAGGTAAAAGACCTATACGCAGAAAACTACAGGACACTATAAAAAGAGATGGAAGAAGATGTAAACAGATGGAAGAGCATACCATACTCATGGATTGGGAGGATCAACATCATTAAAATGTCCATACTACCCAAAGCAATCTATAGATTCAATGCACTACCCATTAAAATACCAATGACATATTTTACAGACCTAGAAAGAACTCTTCTAAGATTCATCTGGAACAAATAAAAGACGGCAAATAGCCACAGCAATCCTCAGAAAGAAGAATGAAGTAGGTGGGATCTCAATATCAGATTTCAAGCTATATTACAAAGCAACTATTCTCAAAACAGCCTGGTACTGGCACAAGAACAGACATATAGACCAATGGAATAGAATGGAGAATCCAGATATCCACCCAAACCACTATGCTCAATCAATATTTGACAAAGGAGGCATGAACATACAATGGAGCCAAGACAGCCTCTTCAATAAATGGTGTTGGGAAAATTGGACAGATACATGCAAAAAAATGAAACTAGATCACCAACATACACCATTCACAAAAAATAAACTCCAAATGGATACAGAACTTTAACATAAGACAAGAAACCATAAAAATACTAGAGGAATCTGCAGGCAGCATAGTCTCAGACATATGCCGAAAGAACTGCTTCACTGATACTGCTCCAAGGGCAATGGAAGCTAAAGAAAAAAATACAAATGGGACTACATCAAAATAAAAACTTTTGCACAGCAAAGAAACTATCAACAAAACAAGAAAGCCCACTGTATGGGAGACCATATTTGCAAATGTTAGCACTGATAAAGGTTTTATTTCCAACATCTAGAGCCAACTTATACAACTTATTAAAAGGAAGATAAATAATCCAATAAAAAATGGGCAAGGACCTAAATAGAACCTCTTTGAAAGATGACAGAAGGAAGGCCAAGAGACCCATAAAAACATGCTCAAAGTTGCTAATTATATGAGAGATGCAAATCAAATAACTATGTGATACCATCTCACACCTGTCATAATGGCAATCATCAACAAATCAACAAAGGACAAGTGTTGGCGAGGATGTGGAGAAAAAGGAACCCCCTCGTGCACTGCTGGTGGGAATGCAATCTGGTGCAGCCACTGTGGAGAAGAGTATGGAGATGCCTCAAAAAACTAAAAATGGAACTCCCATTTGACTCAGTAATCCCATTCTTAGGAATATATCCTAAGAAACTAGAAATACCAATCAGAAAGGATTTATGCACCCCTATGTTCATAGGTGCACAATTTACAATAGCAACAATCTGGAAACAGCCTAGGTACCCTTCAGCAGATGAGTGGATCAGAAAACTGTGGTACATCTACACAATGGAATTCTATGTTGCCATTAAAAAGAAGGAATTTTTACCATTTGTAGCAACCTGGATGTCACTGGAGAGCCTTATGCTAAGTGAAATAAGCCAGTCAATGAAGGAGAAAGACCACATGATCTCACTCACTTATGGATAATAACATTATAAACTGATGAACAAAAATATAGATACAGAGGCAGTAAAGCATCAAACAGACTGTCAAATTACAGCAGGAAGGTTAAGGAGAGATGGGTAGATAAGAGATCAACCAAAGGACTTATATGCATGCATATAAGCATAACCAATGAACACAAGACACTAGGGGGTTAGGGTATGCCTTGGCAGGGGTCGGGGGGAAATGGGAAGATATGTATACATGTAACACGTTAATAAAAATAAATAAATAAATAAAAACCATAGGAAATTGGAGGGAAAAAATATGTTTAGCCGAAACCGGTTTGGCTCAGTGGATAGAACATCGGCCTGGGGCCTGAAAGGTCCTAGGTTTGATTCTGGTCAAGGGCATGTACATTGGTTGCGGGCACATCCCCAATAGGGGGCATGCAGAAGGCGGATGACCGATGTCTCTCTCTCATTAATGTTTCTGGCTTTCTTTCTCTTTCCCTTCTTCTGTGAAAATTCAATAAAAATATATTTAAAAAAAAAGTTTGTTTATTTAAACAATGCAATATGCCATGGTGTGTGGTGTAAATATTTTTTTGTGGATATCACACCATATTCTGTAAGATTTTACAATATTTTTACTCCTTGAGTAGTTTGTAAATGATGATATAATTTTCATTTTTGTCTTATGATGATATAATTTTCATTTTTGTCTTTTAAGATGAAAATATAATTTCAGTTTAACATAAGATAAAAAATTGCTTAAGTATAATCCATTATATTGAAAAAAATCTTTCTATTAGCAGGTATTTCCAATGATGCAAAGCCAAAAATCATACAAAAAATTTTTAAAATGAGATAGTTTTAGTGGTTTAGAATGTGTTAATAACTATGTAAATAAATGATTGTTGAAAAATTGCTATTCTAAATAAACCCAGAATGCATTTTAATACTTGAGCCACTGAAATAATAATAAATCATCTTCAATTTCACATCAATGTTTTATTTTTTTAATTTATTTATTTATTATTTTCCCCCTATTGTCCTCCCCACCCTCCTGTACATGCTCTCATCCATCCCCCTCCCCCCCACCTTCCCCCATTGCCCTGTATCCACAGGGTATCCACACACACACACATGCACACATGTGCTTCGATTGATCTCCTATAGGCCCCTCCTCCCCAACTTCCCCTGCCTTCCCATTGTAGCAGGACAGTCTGTTCATTGTTTCTTTGCCTCTGTGTCTGCTTTCCCCCAATCCCACCCCCTGATTCTTGGCTTTAAAAACATCTTGCCCCTGTAGGCTAGAAATAAACACACCAGAGCAAAAGAAAAAACGATTGAGTCCCAATTTCAATGTCTGATAGCTTTGAGACCCAGTTTCAATGTCAGTTCCTTATGTGTATTTGTCATCAATGGTATCTGGATACTGGACAAATGGTGGGGATGCCGGTCCGACCCCCTCTGGTTTGGTCCTGGGCATCCTGTAGCGATGCTCAGCTGCTAAAGGCTCACATGACAAGGCGTTGTCATCGTCTTCCATCTGTGGACTGTTTCTCCTCTTGCCTTCGTGTTTGGCGCAGACCTGTTAGTTCCTCTGTTGCAGGAGTCCACTTGGTCTTGGAGTTGTTTTCTGAAAGTATATAAACATATTCTCGACCAAGAGTTAATAAAGGAATCTTTTCTATAAAATTGACTCGGGGTCCTTTTTATTTTTGCCTACCTGCTTTTCCTTTGGTTTATTTTGACACCATGTGTGTTTTTCATGTGTGTCTTGCTGTTAGCATTATAAATGGAAATTAATTTTCTAAAGTGAAAATTTTCTAAATGTAATTTACTTACTGGATATTTTTCCTTACATGCTATTATCCTATCCATCCCCCCACCCTTTTTTTTTGATTAATGGAGAATTTGGTAAAATTTTTAATGCAATCTTGATAACTTTAAATTTTAACTTTTTGTACACAAATATGCCTGTTTTCTGTTCATTACATATTAAGCAATTTTACCATGAGATGAGCTATCAATAGAAATTTTAATTAATACTTTAGAAACAGCTTTTTATCCAGTACACTTAAATTTTCTTGGGTGTTCGCTTATTTCAGTTCGCCAATTTAAATTAATCTGAGAGCTTGTTAACTCTTTTACTTCAAATTTAATACTCTGCCAAAAATCTTAGATTACCCTGTATATATTAGTGGAAAGATTTATTTGCATTGAGTTGGCACTGAGCATTCCTAGTGCTAGTATAAATTTAGCTATAGGGCAGCTGCTGTTGGCATGTTTCTGTCTGCTGCCTGGGTCCTGATCTGAGTTGGGCCACATCTCTGTTTGTTACCTGGATCCCAATCTGTGCTGAGCATGGGAAGTGAGGTAGCCATGGGGGCAGGAAACCTCCCTCAGAAGGGGTGAAGGTTCAGACCCCTGCAAGATTTGTGGGGGGTGAGGGTCTGTGCCCTACCTCTGTTGATCCTCAAGTTCTCTCCTGATGGCCCCTCTGTGACTGTGCTTGTCGTAGGTTGTTCCTTCCCTGAGGAATATTACCCATCTCTGGCTACCAGTCATCCTCAGGGGACAAGCAGGGTGTTGTGAGGATCAGTTCTGTCTCCATGGTAGCCTATGCCCCCGTGGCCTCCACGCCCAGCACCTGCCTTGGGGATCCCCTCGCCTGCTGGCGGGGGCCCCGGCACTGTTCACTTATCTCAGGGAATTCAGATTCCTTCTCCAGGGATGGCCCAGCTCACACCATTTGGCAAGAGATAGATCCATTATACCAGCCACCTCGAGGCTTCAACCTCAGTGTGAATAGAGAGCTCAGGCTATAGCTGAGGGCCATTGGGTTGTGAGAAGAGGGTCCCTCTTGGTTGTGAGGAAAGAGGGCCAGTATAGAATGCTCAAGTGCCTTCCCAGTGCCTCAATTCCTTCTGAAAGGAATTAAATTCTTTCATGTCCTCTTTTTTAAATTGCTGCTAAACATTCAAAGAATTAGTTTGTACATTTGTTTGAGGTAGTTGTACATTATGCTGTTGTGAAATATCAAAAATTAAATGATAATGTAGGATAATATCATGTAAGGATATTCTTTGCTCTAGGCCATGGCAATTCAATTTCAAAAGGGGTGACAATTTTTATATAAACTATTTCAGGGAGGCATAAACACAGATTACTTACCTTAGCTCAAGAGGCCAACTGTATAGACTTTCAATTCCTCTCCTTATGACGTTTAAAGGAAACTTCTCTTTATTTCCTTCCAAAATGATTTTCATGTTACAGAGTTTCATTTAAATCTTTGTCTCATGAAGTAATTTCTCTTAAGGTTATGGAGACCACTGTATGGATTCCCTCTCCTGCCACACCTTCCCCATTGTCTGTGCCCAAGGATTATGCTCATACGCATGTACAAAAGTCCCTCTGTTGATCCCTCTCCCTTATTCCTACCAACCCCCCCTTCCCTGAGGTTTGATGCTTTGATTGATGTTTCTCATTCTCTAGATCTGATCTTGATTATCAGTCTATGTCATTCATTATATTCCACAGATGAGTGAGATCATCTTTCTCTGCCTGGCTTATTTCACTAAGCATAATGCTCTCCATCTCCATCCATGTTGTTGCAAATGGTATGAGCTCATTCTTTTTTACTGCAGGGTAGTATTCCACTGTGTAGATGTATCATAGTTTTTTTAATCCAATTATATGTTGATGGGCACTTAGGCTGTTTCCACATCTTAGCTATGGTGAATTGTGCTGCTATGAACATTGGGGTGCATATATCCTTTCTGATTGGAGTTTCTAGTTTCTTGGGGTATATTCCTAGTAGTGGGATCATTTGGTCAAATGGAAGTTCCATTTTTAATTTTTTGAGGAGACTCCATACTGCTCTCCACAGTGGCTGCACCAGTCTGCATTCCCACCAGCAGTGAACAAGGGTTCCTTTTTCTCCACATCCTGCCAACACTTGTCATTTGTTGTTTTGTTGATGATAGCCATTCTGTGAGATGTTACTGCATTGTCGTTTTGTTTTGCATCTCTCTGATGATTAGTGACTTTGAGCAGGTTTTCATATCTCTCTTGGCCTTCCTTCTGTCTTCTTTCGAGAAGTGCCTATTTAGATCAGTTGCCCATTTTTTGACTGGGTATAGCATGTTCATAAAATTATTTTCAGTGCATATTTATAATAGCAAGTGTATTTTAAAATTAAATGTCAAAATCTCCCAAATTGTTAAATATTTCTGCAATGCTGAGTCAACAGCCATTTGTAAATTCTAATTATTCAATATAAAATAAACGTAAGATCTAATGGAATATGTGACTGCTAACATAGATGATATATAGAATATTATATGTCTAAAATTTTAATTTATGGTTAACTCATAACTATACTATATTTGATTAGAATATCATTTTTCTGACTTTCCATAAAAGCTTCCTAGTCTGACTTATTCAAAGTGTCTCTAATTAGTCTTCTTAAACCATTACAAAGCAATAATGATAATAATTTAAGGGGAAAGGTTCTTTTTTTATATCAAACCAAATTTCTATGTTTGGGGGTAATCATATGTCTTTAAATTTCACAATTAGGTATCTGAAACAAAATGTAAGAGAAAACAATGCAAGTTAGGCTAGAAAAGATTCATTAAACATACAACACATGCATAAGTACTACCTAATATTTGTGATAGGAATAACAGATAACATTTATAATTACTTTCTATTAAATATACATGGACTATGTTAGTTAAGCTTTACAATAACTCTAAGACAGCAGGCACTATATTAACCCTCCCTTTTAGATATAGAAAATTATAGATACTTGAGAATAATGATGTATACAACTAGGAGCAACGGAGTTATATTTTAAAATTGACAATAACATCTGTCACTGCACAAGTGATAATAGGTTAATTTCCTCAGAACATCTTCAAAGAAGAATGGATTCAACTTTGCAGTTGCATTTGGAACATTGAGAAAGTCTTTTTTCTAATTTCATCTAGTGCCCATCATTTTTCAAAGCTGCCAGGCTTCTCTTCTAATACCTCCAAGTGTCCTCATAAAATCTTTACTAATATGAGTTAAATTGGTGATCTCAAAATTAAATCCCATCCAAATCATCCAGTCAGTGTGGTGCAGGAAAGTAGATGAGCAGGACAGTAGTTGCCAGGAAGTCAAAAGACCTATAGCACAGCCACAAGGGAAGATAGAAAAGCGCCTGCATTAGTTTGCTAGGTCTGCTGTGACAAAGGACCACAGATCGGGTTGCTCAAACAACTAAAATGTACTTTTTCAAATTCTAGAGGCCACAATTCCAGTATCTCGGCATCAGCCAGTTTAGTGTCTTCTGACATCTCTCCTTGCCTTGCAGATGGCCATGTCCTCTGTATCTTAATGGAGTCTTCCTTCTGTGTGTATCTGTATCCTAATAACCTCTTCTTATAAGGAAACCAATCATATTCAATTAGAGCCCACCTAACAACCTCATTTTGACTTAATTATTTATTCAAAGACCTTATCTCTAAATACAGCCACATTATGAGTTAATGGATGTTAGGATGCTGACATATATATTTGGGGATAAAGGAGTACAATTCAGCGCCTAACAAAGCCAATTGTGGAAAAGTAGTAGGGACTTCAAAGGAAAGAAACCGTTAACATTTTTTTTCCAACAGTTTTATATCTTGCTGTTGGTGAAGACATTTGACATAGGTCCTTCCAGATGTGTTGTTTGAAAGTCTAGCATGGCAACTTGGTAGAATTATCATAGATTTTAGTTGCAAATAATTTATAGTTGCAGTGCACCATTTCATGGCTTACAGCAAGTAATGTTTGTAGGATTCAATTCATTATGTTCTCAACATAAAAGGTTTATGTTTTTTATTATGTGTAGTTTTTATTGATTTGGAATATGGAAAATAATTTTTTTAAAAAATTGGAATCTAAATCCTAATAGAGAATTTGGATATATTAATTTTCCTCTCAATAACCATGTCAATTTTACAGTTTGGAACTATATCAAAGAATCCTGATGTTGGAAATTGGAGAGATATGGTCAAACTTCCTCCCTCCGTCCCTCACTTTAGGGAAAACCTACTTTGTTTACTGAGGTGGTTCCAAGTAGGGCTGGTTTTGCCCTTCAGAGGACATGTGAGGCATTTTTTGTTTCCATGGTGGGGGAAAGGGAAGGATTAGTGGCATCTTGCCAGTGGAGGCCAGGTAGGCTGCTAAACATTCCAAAAGGCACATGACAGCCTCCCACAACAAAGACGTAATGTACAGCCATTATTCAACTACAGAAATCCACTGTGCAGCAGTAAAGAAGCTGTGGTTTACTAGAACCATCTCTTTCTTACAGTTCAGACCATTAAAGTAACTTTGACTTTAGCTTGGGTTTATTTTTATAGGCTGATGTCTTACCCAAACTTGTCTAGCTGGATTTGGAGACTGTGTCCTTAGTCCAATTCCTGGCTTCCCAGACTCATGACCCCCTCCTTGTCCAGACTTTTGGACTTGCCCTCTCTTCACTTCCTCTCAACCCACAGGTTTCTACGTATTGACTTCTGTTAACAATATTACCTGCCCCTCAGCTGCCTGGTTTTCCTACTCAGCTGACAGGTTTTCCCAGCCTTAATCCACTCTTTGTAACATATATCTATTGCTGCCCATGGCTCTAGTGTATTATTCTCAGAAAACATGATTAAGTGCTATGTATGTTTTATACACCTGATGAATAAGTGTGGAGGTAGAGGCTAATTCACAAAGCAAGGAAAATCAAATTCACCAATTATTTTCTCTACATATATCAAGCAAAGCTTTTTGCTTCATTAGCTAAACGTTTTTACTTTTATCATTAATCATTGGCTTAATGACCATTGGTTGATAAAAACCCTTGTAAGCTCACAAATACATTTCCATTTTAGAAATCTTCAGCCCCCACCAACTTCTAATCTCAACTGATTCATTCATAATGAAAACCTATGACTAAAAGTATATTCAGCCCTAGCTGGTTTAGCTCAGTGGATGGAGTATTAGCCTACAGACTGAAAGGTCCCGGATTTGATTCTGGTCAAGGGCACATACGTAACTGGGTTTTAGGCTCAGTCCCCAGTGGGGAGCATGCAAGAGGTAGCCAATCAATGATTCTCTCTCAACATTGATGTTTCTCTCTCTCCCTCTCTCCATTCCTCTCAGAAATCAATTACAAATTTAAAATACATCTATATTCTCTATATTTTTAACTCAGAAAGCAATAAAATCTTTAAATATTTTATCCAGCTAATAAATTGATTTGGTTTAGGTAAAATATTTGTATCAATAATCAAATATTGTAGTCAAATATTAATAGTCAATATATAGCTGATAAAACTAATAAGTTAGGAAAATGATTCTAGTATGCCTATATGCTCATCCCAAACTTGCCACTTGTCTGTAAGAGGAAGATTTGTCTTAGACAGAAAAATACATTCATGTTTTTAAGTATAACTCAAAACTCATTGAAAATAATCTAAAGAAGTTGTGTTCTTGATACACATAGCAAAATAATGAGTCGCTTAACCCACTAAAATTTGGGGGGTATTTCTCAAGTACAATGTAAAATGATAAAGGTGCAAGAAAATTTAATGCCTTAAAAATGAGCTGTGGAAATGGTACACATCATATAAGAATGTATAACAGTTATTAAATAGGAATAGATAAAATGAAATTATTATGTTTAGGAATTATAAATAAGTTTATTTATAAATTATAATTTTACTGGAGATTATTTAGGCCTTAAATACATATTATTTATTTATTTATTTAATACCAACATAAAAACATTTGAGTGAAAAGTCAAAGTTTAAGTCAAGTTTGAGAATTATATGTTAACATCTGTTAAATATTTAAACATATCCCAATGGCTTATAAAATTGCATATATTTTATTCAAATACTGATAGACATGTTATTAACTTATTTTATTTGAATATGTAGACATACTTAGGTTTATGCTTTTTTATTTTTAGACACAAATTTTCATTAAGAAAATTCTTAATTTTCATTTTGATTTGGCTTGTCACATCTCTTATGCCTATTATTTTCTAAACAAAAAATTCAAAATCATCTCAGAGGCTCAGCTATTTTACCTGCTTATATTATTACAAACATGTCATAAATATTACTGAAATGAATAACTTGTTTATTTTTCTGACCATGTATTTGTGGCATATAAGTTTTGTCTTTCTAAATTATACATATTCTTGCAAGGCAGGTCAGATGGATTTTTATATTATAACTAGTAGTCCTGCTCACAAATCCGTGCTCCAGTAGCTCTCTGTGGGTCCTAGCCACTCCACTCCTGCTGCCCAGAGGCTCTCTGCAGACCAGAGGCCCATCTGCGGCTGGGCGCAGAACTCTTACCTCATCACCCTGATGACGAAGCAGGCATTCCACCAGGCTGCTCACACTGCCTGCTCTCATGGCAGCCCACCCAGGACTGGGGGACTCCAGTGGGGCTGAGAGGACTGGGTGCCATCATCTTTGTGATGGAATGGTGGTTAATTTGCACATTACCCCTTTATTAGATAAGATTTCTTTTTTGATTTCTTTGTCTTGTCTCACCAATGAAAAGGTAAGTTAGTGGAGAATAAAGACCACTTCTAATATTCCATTGCATTTCCATAAACTGGGAGATTTGTAAATATATATAGTAAGGTGTTTATTATAGTAATCTAGAGGCCTGGTGCATGAAATTCGTGCAAGGGGGTGTGTCCCTATGGCCAGTCTGCATCGCTCCAATCTGAGAACTCTTAAGGGATATCTGACTTCCCATTCAGGCCCGATCCCAGTAGGGTCAGGCCTAAACTGGCAGTCGGACATCCTTCTTGCAATCCAGGACTACTGGTTCTGAACTGCTCACCTGCCTGCCTTCCTGATTGCTCCTAACCGCTTTTGCCTGCCAGCCTGATCACCCCCTAACCACTCCCTTGCCAGCCTGATTGATGCGTAACTGCTCCCCTGTCAGCCTGTTTGACCCTAACTGCCCTCTCCTGCAGGTTTGGTCATCCCTAACTGCCCTCCCCTGCAGGCCTGGGTCCCCCCCCCAACTGTCCTTCCCTACAGGCACGGTTGCCCCCAACTTCCCTCCTGTAACAGCCTGGTCACCCTAACTATCCTCCCCTACAGGCTTAATAACCTCCAACTGCCCTCCCTTGTAGACCTGTTCCCTCCCAACTGCCCTCCCCTGCTGGCTTGATCACCTACAACTGCCCTTCCTTGCAGACCTGGTCCCTCCCAACTGCTCTCCACTGAAGACCTTGGTCCTCCCCACAACCAAATGCTCTTCCTTGTAGGCCCAGTAGCCCCCAACTTCCCTCCTCTGCTGGCCTGGTCACCCCTAACTGCCCTCCCCTGCAGGCTTGATTATGCCCAACTGCCCTCCCTTGAAAGCCTGATCCCTCTCAACTGCCTAACCTGCTGTCCATCTTGTGGCAGCCAACTTGTGTCCATACAGGGCCAGTCATCTTGGACCACATGGTCGCAGCCATCTTGTTTGTTGGAATGATGGTCAATTTGCATATTATTCTTTTACTGGAGGCCAGGTGCATGAAATTCATGCATGGGGGGTGTCCTTAGCCCAGCTTGCCCCCTCTCCAATCTGGAACCCCTTTAGGAATCCTCCAGTAGGATTGGGCCTAAACAGGCAGTCGGACATCCCTCTCACAATCCAGGACTGCTGGCTCTCAACTGCTCATCTGCTTGCCTTCCTGATTGCCCCTAACCGCTTCTGCCTGCCAGCGTGATCACCCCCTAAACACTCCCCTGCCAGCCTGGTTGATGCCTAACTGCTTCCCTGCCAGCCTTTTTGCCCCTAACTGCTCCCCTGCCAACCTGGTCTCCCCCAATTGCCCTCTCCTGCAGGCCTGGTTCCCCCACCCCCAAACTGCCTTCCACTGCTGGCCATCTTGTGGTGTCCATCTTTGACCACATGGGGGCAGCAATCTTGTGAAAGGATATGAGGGTCAATTTGCATATCACCTCTTTATTATATAGTATATATATAATCTATTTACAGTAATAGTGCTAGACCTTTTCTAAAGCTAGTATGCCTATAGTGATATGGCATATCCACATGTTCTATTTTTTCTTTTTATCTTCTAAACTGCTCCATGGACATCAGTTTTTCCAAACAATAATGATAAGAACACAAAGCTTGAAGGCAAAATTGGTGAAAACGGTGGTTAAGGTCTGAAATAGGTAACAAATGACAGGTAAAGAACTCAATACATGGTCAAAATCATCTATGTGTGGGGGGAAACCACTGGGTTTATAATCATAAGAAATCATTTATATTCCATTACAACCACCTTAGAACTGTATGACTTTGTGTATGTTACTTAACTTTGCTATACTTCAGTTTTCTCATATGCAAACATAGGAATGGGCCAATTTCAAATAATATGAATAACAATGTAAGTGAATATTCACAGAATTATATAAACCAAGCATTATAAATTTTAAAATGTTTATTTCTTATTACAATTTTAAACGGAGGTATTTAACTTTGGGACCATCCTTTTAAAAATATATGTGATTTTTTATTACCAATATAGTACAGATTTGTAGTAAAACACCAGATAATCAAAAAGAAAAAAATACAAACCATTCCTGTCTTATGGTCCAGAAATGAATTAGATTTTGTTGTTTATCCTTCAGGTGTTTTAAAATGGAAAATGCAAATAACCAGAAATGCAATTGTATAACTTGTGTCACCACCAATTCTTAACATATTTCCTATCATTTTAAAGCCCTCCAAAACATAATTTTAACAGACTAATGTTCATCCAAAACCATACAGTTGAATTGTAGAATTATTATTGAAAACTATTCTCTATTTGTTTATAAATAACACATAGATAAATAAATAAGTAAATACTGGCATACATTCATATTTTCTTAGAATACTCTTCTAAAAGTGGAATTGCTTTTTTAAAATGCAGAAAAAAACCAAGATGCTTTTGATACCACTTATAAAATTGGCTGTTGTGTTTGCAGCACTATGAGTGAATGGCATGTGCTGAATAAATATCAGGGGCCACCATTCACAGAGTCAAAAATATGAACACCAGTATCCGTATTAAGTGACCTGAATGTTGTAGTTCTTTCAGATTGCTACTACAAAATCGCATAGACTTGGTGTTTTATAAACAACAGAAATACATTTATCACAGTTCTGGAGGCTGGAAGTGTGAGATCAGGGTGCCAGCATGATTGAGTTCTGGTCAGGATCCACTTCCAAGTTCAGACAGTCATTTTCATTCTCCTTGTGTTCTCACCTGGTGAAAGAGAGAGCCCTCTCATATCTGTTATAAAGGCACTAATCCTGTATATGACAGTTTCATCCTCATGAACTAATCTCCTCCCAAAGGCTCCACCTCCTAATACCAACACATTAGGGATTAAGATTTCAACATATAAATTTGGGGGGATACAAACATTCAGTTCATTGGAAAGGATTTACAATCCTATAAGCAGCATGTGAGAGTTTACTTTTCCCCACTTCTCATAATAGGGCATATTACATGCTATCACTTTTATACCTGAAATAAAGTAATTAATGAGTAACGAAGTATATTTTATTAATAGTATGAATTATTCTTTTTTCAGTTATTTATTTATTGTAACAAATATCTCATGTGAAATTGCTAATATATCCTTTGCATATTTTTTATTTCATCTTTCTTATTAAATTGTAAGAGCACTTTGTATATAAAATTAGTATTTTTTCAACTATATGTTGCAAAAAGATTCCTCATCTGTCATTTGTCTTTTTGACATTATTCTTTTATAACAAAACAATGAAGAAAGGTAGAAATAAAGACAAAAATAGATAAAAGAAAATGTGAAAAAACGAAGGCAGAACGAAAGGAAGGAAGCTTAAAAAAGAGAGAAATAAAAAACACTTTTATAAGAGAATAAAGTTGAAAACTAAAAACTCAGAAAAGATCTTTATTTGAATCCTCTGTGCTTGATCCCATAGGAAATCACTTTATTTCTAAATGAAATTGTTCTGTGTTTTATAACTCAGATACTTTTTATGCAAAGCAATCTGCTTCCTGATTGCCAGGTGTGGTTAAGAGGAAAAATGCCACCTCCTTCCTCCCCTCCCCCCGCCCAAGATGCCTTAGTTTGTGAATATGTTAGTTACATTGCAAAGGGAAAATAAGATTGCAGATGGAATTAAGTTGCTGATTAGCTGACTTTAAGATAGGAAAGTTATCCTGAATTATCTGAGTGAGCTAAATGTAATTACAAGTCTTTAAAAATTGGAAGAGGGAGGCAGAAGAGGGTCAGAGGAAACATGACTGTGGAAGGATGTTGAGAGATGCAACAATACTGGCTTTGAAGATGAAAAATGGGGGCCACAAGCTAAGGAATGTGGGTGGTCTCTATTAGCTAGAAAGGAAAGGAAACAGGTTCTCTCCTAGATCCTCCAGAAAGGTATACAGCATTGCAGACATCTTGATTTTAGTCCTGTTAGAAGCATGTGGGACATCTGAGCTATAAGATAAAAATGTGTGTTGTTTTAATCTACATAGTATGTAGAAATTTGTTACAGCAGGACCAATAAAATACACAAATTGTTCTTAAGTATAAAAAATGCAAAATAAACAGCTTACCTAGTCTGAATTGCACATATGTTTTCCAATGACACATTCACTGTACAGACAAAAAACTAAAAAGAAAATGCAGTCAGAGTTTTCTTTAATTGTGAATATTTACAAGGATTTGGCATATTTGTGCACATTTATACAGTTTAATGTGAAGATTACATTGATGTTTAGAATTATATAAGATGTGCTCTCTGTAATGTCACATGAATTTGTTGCGTGCCTTCTTAAGAAATAGGTATGAACCATTTCCACATGATGGGCCTCAAAGCTACGTATACATTTTGCCTTCAATGAAAATCTGGTGAAGTGTTGCTGTATCCAAGCAACCTGAATACAGGAACAAGCAGCACATATAGACAGAAAGTAATCTGTCCCTTCAAAATCGTGAAATGTGCAATGTGTGTAGCAAATGCTGATAAATAGCAGAACAAATAAAGAACTAGAAACAGGAGCATTAATTGACTAAGCAGTTTGATCTAGTTAGAAAATTCTGAAAAAAATAAAGACAAGGAAAAATGCTGCTTGGAGAAGGGAAAATGCCCTGAGAATCTAAACAGAGACCCCTGCTGGGTCCTTCTAAAAGACCTTTCAAACATTATGGTTCCAGTTCTGTAGTTGAAAACATTCGGGCAAATGCAGGGGGAAAGAATTAATTTTGAAGAATACTATATAAATTAAATAATTCCTAATAAGACCCAAAAGTAAGAATAAAGATAAAAATAAATAAAGTATATGAAAATCCTTCCACTTACATTGTACGATATGTGTAGACCTAACTTCCACTCAGCCACGTCTTTGAAGAGTTATCTCCTTTGCTTGCTATTCATTGCATAATCCACAGCAATTCTGTCATTATCGCCATCTTGCTACCACTCTGTCCTCATTGAGGTTATAGAAACCTCTTTTATGGGTGGAGCAGAGTTATTGAAACCAGAGAATATTTCATCACATGACTTGATATGACCCTTTGCAGCCTTTAACTTATCTAAGTGGAACATGCTCTTTCACTTCTCTTCCTGCATTTCCTCTCTGGTACATTCACCTGCATACAGGTCATCTCCAGCTGGGAGGCCCTTGGGCATCTCCAATTCAACCCATCTGAAACTAAATTAAAAAATCTCCCCCACCCCCATCTCCTCCTTCTGAATCCCATATCTCCATAACTGCTATCATTATGTGCCTAGTTGGCTAAACCAGAAGCGGCAGAATCATGCAGTGTTCTAAGCAGTACCTGTTATTGGTTGATTGATTTATAAACCCACGAGATTTGAGTGTTCTTCTCGGCCAAGGACCAGTTGAGGCGGGGGTGGAGGGTTGATACGTGGCTTTGGATTCTTGAAACATTTCCTCTAGTTCTGTCAATTACCTTGCATAAAGTAAATTTAGCAAATTAGATTTAATGAGTCCAGGTTTTCAACCTAATGGCAGGATCCATGCTCTGTGAGGACTTCCCTTTATCAGTCATTATTTCCTTGGAATTTCTGCTTTGTCAAGTTTGACAAGAAGCCATGAGAATACCAACAACTTCCTTACTTCAGAGAAATCCTAAAAAGCTTGGAGCACTTTATTTTTATGAATATTTTCTTTCTCTGCAAATGCAAATTGCTCCTAGAAACATTTGGTAATTAATTATTTAAACAAAAAACAAATGGACTGCAGAAGAAACCTGTGGTATGAAATTAAACGTTAAGAGAAAGAAGGATTTGGGAGCATGTGAAATAAAAGCCACAAGATCACTATAATTATTTTTCTTGGCAGGCCTGCCCATATTGTGTGGCTGTCCCTGAAATTTTGACAGGAAATTGTATGATCTATTACAAGTGCCTGTCCTGTTATTTTTTTGGAAGTGGAGAGGCTGCATTAATAGCCCATGTGGTTAACTTTCCCTCAGAACACACTCTTTCCCTGCAACATACAGGTCCCTTTGAAGCTACTCTCTATCCATGTACCTGTCCATTCGTCAATCTAAGGGTCCTTGGCATGGTCTCTGATAACCACAGCATCAAGCTGCATGGCAGCTGGGAGATTTCAAGTAGGGAAGAAAGTATATACTATCTTATGAAGAGAATAACTTCTTCAATCCCAGGAATTGTGTAATGTGGGCATACCCTTACCAGCATTGATGTTGGTTATAAATCACAAGTTAGCTCAGTTTGGATATGAAACAGTGGGACATCTAGTGTTTCTAGAAGATTTTCCTCCAGCACACAAATATCAGCATATTTATTTATTTATGTATGTATTTTAGAAAATTTGATACTGACCTTTTAAAGATTTTTGGGGGAAGGGGCAGAGTGCAGTAAAGAAAGAAACTTTATTCAGTGCAAAATAGTTCAATAATTGTGATACATCACAGCTGTTTTTAGACCAGCAATTCTCAAACTTTCACTGGGCAAAGGAGTAAGGCATACCCAAGTCATGACAAATCCATGGTATTTGGTGTTTTACAGAGAAGTATAAGACTAATTCTTATTGGGAAATGAAATACTGCTCTAAAGATGGGTATCTTTAAGACAGCAAACTTTCATATTAACTCTTTCATAAAAGTAGGTGAAGTAGCTGTTATATATTTCAAAGTGCATTAGATACTTCCTTATGAAGGGTTTCTAAAGTGTATAGTTAGCTGTTACTGAAAAATGGTTATTCATAGGAAATTAGTCCATTTTCACATTTATTTTTAAAATAAAAATTATAACAATTTCAGTAATATCTAAGATGATTAAATACACAAATCACAGTATGTACCAGATATTTTATTTTTATACTATTTTTATTGTTGAATCTATTACAGCCACCCCTCATCTCCCCACCACCACCTCTACCCAGCCCCTGCCACCCCTCCCTCTGACCATCACCACACACTGTTGTCTGTGGGCAATACATATAGTTCTTTGGCCAATCTCTTCACTTTTTTCACACATTTTATATCAAAATAGGAACTTCATTTATATTTGCACATTTTGTGTGGAACTCAAGAGTGTAAGCTAAAATAGTGGTGCTGTGAATAAAAAAAGAGCTTCTATTAATGAAATTAACATCAAATAGTGTTAATGATGTTAAGATGAAATAGAGCTTTTAGTTTTTGGGTGGTCTCTGCCTAGGGGAAGGCATTTCCTGGAATTGGATTTCTGAACAGACAGAATAATATATCTGATGCACTGCTCTGTATTTCAAAACGATATCAGCATCACTTTGGCTAATTGCCTTTTGTTTCATTTTTGTTCTCTAAAAAATATGTATGATGCTTGAAGAACTGTTAAAAAGGGCAGCGGCTCTGTGCCCATCCTCCATCAGTCTCCTAACTGCTCCAATTTTTGAATGGCATGATTTCCCATATATAATGGCTAGCATCTTTTTCTCTTTGGTTCTTTGTTTAGTTAGAAAAAAAATTCTTGCTAGAAATGAGTTGCATAAATATGGCTCAAGTAAACACATTACATAAAATAATGTTGAACTAAAGTGGATTGCATTAATAAGTAATAGCACATTAGATGCTTTGCAAACCAAAAATACTCTACGCTTATTTTTAATGCAAATAATACTATATATTTTATAGATTTTTAGTAAATTTGTGTCATAAAAAATATTATCTCTCAAAAGTTTGAATGTCATTCTTCTGTTCAAAATTATTTAATTTTCAAGATAAAATTTATATACTTCAACCTAGGGTATTAATCAGGATTCTACAGAGAAATAGGACCAGGAGCATCCTATCTAATAAAGAGGGAATATGCTAATTGACTGTCCTGCCCTCAAAGATGGCAGCACCCACAGCCAATAAAGAGGAAATATGCTAATTGTCTGCCACACCCACAAAGATGGCAGTGCCCATAGCCACAAGGTGGTGGCGCCCAGCCCCCTCATCCCCATTGGGGTAGCAGGTGTGGCACTCTGTGTGCCTGCCTCCAGAGTCCCCCAGTCTCCTCAGACCCCCAAACACCCAGTGCCACCTGAGGCAGAGGCAAACCTCAGATGGTGGCTGCCTAGCCACACAGGGCCACCTGAAGCTCAGGTAACCAGGGCTGGCTGAGGCTTGAGCTGCCAGCAGTGGCAGGCCATGCCTTCCCCTGATCACTAGGTTACCTTCTGTCCCTGAAGGCTCTCAGACTGTAAGAGGAGGCAGGCCAGGTAGAGAAACTCCCCCCTCCAGTGCATGAATTTTCATGCACCAGGCCTCTAGTATATATATTGCCATCTTAGAAAGATAGATAGATAGATAAATAGATAGATAGATAGATAGATAGATAGATAGATAGATAAATAGTAGATAGATAGATGATAGATAGATAGATAGATAGATAGATAGATAGATAGATAGAGATATGGGACAATATCCTATATAATAAAAGTCTAATATGCAAATCAACTGAACAGCAGAACAACTGGTTGCTATGATGCACACTGACCCTCAGGGAGCAGACGCTCAATGCAGGAGTTTCCCACAGACCACAAGCCCCAGACCAGCCAAGGAGGGTGCCAGCAGGGCCCCCAATCATTCCACCAGTTGCCTTATAGATCAGCCCTGATTCCCAGCAGGCCTAGGGATCTTTCCCATGCAGGAATTCCATGCATCAGGCCTCTAGTTTATTATAAAGAATTTGCTTATATAATTATGAAGGCTGACAAGTAGGCATCTAAAGACCTAAGAACCAAGAGATCGAATTATATAGTTTCTAGCCAAATGCCTGCAGGCTTGAGACCCAGGAGAACTAGATGTTTCAATATGAGTCAAAGACAAGAAAAATCTGGTGTTCCAGCACAAAGGAACTCTAGCAGTTTACTCAGTCTACTGATTACATGTTAATTTCAACCAGAAACATCCTCACAGACATGCTCAGAAGAATGTCTGTCAAGTGTCTTGGCCCCCCATGACAGGGCACCTCATTACTTAGTCATGTTGATACATAAAATTAACCATCATACCCAGAATTCAAGATCCTTCATTATCTAGTCAGAACAGATCAGTTTATCCTTAGTTTCTCCTATAAATCCTCTCTTCAGTCATTCAGAACTAGTTTTACTTCCTTAAAAGCATCTTGACTATTCATTCTCATATTTTCATACAGCTGCTTTTCCCTCTGCTTGAGTGCAATTACCCTGTCTTAGGTTGGGTCCCCCCAAAAGTAGATCTGAAGTGATAATAAAAGTGGGAGTCAACAATTTGGGACATGATCCCAGGAAATATCATTAGAGGAATGGAGAAGGGAGACAGGAAAGTGAAGGAAGGCAGTAATGTTAATTTATAAGTGAAGGAAGGCAGGAATGTTAAGGCAGGAATGTTATTACCACCGGACAACTGGGGTTCATTCTCAAGGCTGAGAAGGAGGAGACTCGGGACACAGTATAGAACATACTTCTGAATTAGCCCACCAAGAAGCAAGGAAGCTGGAGTACTTATATACAAATCTTGTCAGTCATTTATAAAAGAACTAGTGGCCCATTGCATGGATTCATGCACATTGAAAGGAAAATAATTAGAAAAAATATTTTAATATTGCTATTTGCCCTTTCTCTGTAATGGAAGTATCAGAGAGCTGCCACTGGTTGCCATCTTCAGGGTGATTGGTGGGGAAATCAGACCCCACCTGGCTCCCTCAGTGCCTGGGAACCAGGTGGCTGCCCTGCCCCACACCACCAGCTTTGGTCGCCACTTGCAGGGTGATCAGTAGGGTGTTCAGGGACCTGTTTGCAACCATCTTGGCCTGGCATCACCCACTCACTTGTTCCACCATCCCACAACTGTCCCATCAGGGCCAGCAGTACCTCCACTGCCTCCCACTGCCAGTGCTTTATTGCTGACACTCGCCATGTTCCCCCTGGTGGTCAGCACACATCATAGCAAATAGTTGAATGCCTGGTCGAATTCCTGCTTGAGAGTACAATTTGCATATTAGGCTTTTATTATATAGGATGCCCTCTAGGGTGTGAAAAGTCCCTTATATTACTTGAGTGGGTTCAAGCACACCAGAGAAAACCCTCAGGCAAAGAGACCCAGGGGCTGATGGCTGGATATCAGATTGGCAATCACTGAAGCATCAAGGAACAAGGAGTAGTAGTTAGAGCATCCACATTTGCTGGAAATCTACTACAGCTTTTTTCCCCCTAGGAATTCTCACCCTTTAAGATTCTGCTTAAGCTTCACCTCTTCTGTAAAACCTTCACAGACTTTCTCTCTGACTTAGCGGCCACATGTCTGTTTCTCAGTAGAACCTCTGCATACCTGCACCATAGACCCTGTTACTTCTGATTATTGTTTTAATTGTTTGTATCACCCATTTCTTTGGGAACTCTTTGAAGGAAGGAATTGTAAATCCATTATTTAGGGCCTTGCAAAGACTTCTGGCATGTGGTATTGGTCTATAAATGATTAAGTAATAAAAGTAGTATAATAATGGCATTCTGATAGTGAAAGCCAGTATTTTTTTAATATATTTTATTGATTTTTCACAGAGAGGAAGAGAGAGGGATAGAAAGTCAGAAACATCGATGAGAGAGAGACATCGATCAGCCGCCTCCTGCATGCCCCACAGTGGAGATGTGCCCGCAAGCAAGGTACATGCCCCCGACCGGAATCAAACCCGGGACCTTTCAGTCCGCAGGCCAACGCTCTATCCACTGAGCCAAACCTGTCTCGGCGAAAGCCAGTGTTTATTGAATGCTCATTCTATGTAAACATTGCCGATGTATTAACAACTCTAGAATATTAGTTCCTTTAGTATGCCTATTTTCCAGATGAGGATCTAAGGGATATAGGCTTACAGAATTTGCTCAAGATTATACAGCTCTTTATAGTTGAGTCCGGAAGTAAGCCCAAACAGTCTGAGTCCAGATCCTGGATATATTAATATACATAACTAGTATATATATAAATTAGTGAATGACTGGAATGAATGATTTATTGATTGATTGAATGAATGAATGAATATACTAAATCTGATACTTCAACACAATGGGATAATTCTGGGGATGATGCTATTAGTACAGTCTATAAAGTTGAAATATTTGCTCTGATGTCACGTTTCTAAGAATCCTTCCAAGTAGTTCACTAGAAGCATCTATCCCTTCTCTGACACCTTTCATAATGGCACTGACAACTCTCTACCATATGTTCAAATGTATCTTTATGTTCTAGTTTCCTTACTAATGATAAGTTTCTAGGCAACTTCTCAGCTTAAGAGTCTGATTCATCATGTTGTTCTCTGTTTCCACTAGCACAAAGCCTTGCACACAATAGACCACCAATTAGTGTTTTCCAGGTAGATTACAGGATACATGGATGACAAGCAAACAAATATTGGACTCTTCCATTATCTTTTCCTAGAAACTGTAGAGACTCGCTCACCCCACTCTGAGATTCCAGGGAGTCTGTCATCATAGAGATTTTAGATGGTTCTGAAAACAGAGTTCTGTGTAAATATATTAAGTTCAGGGAAGAATCTGTGAAGAGTTTTCTTTATAACATTTTTAGAATCATTTAGTTAGAAAATTATATTTCTAAGAAATAGGTATTCTTTCTCCCAAAACTGTATTTATAGAATTAAAGAAATTGTATAGAAAATCACTAATGTTTCCAACACTGATTTACCTTTTTAAAAGCTAATGATGGTTATCATTAATTGCCTTTCTAAAACCTCAAATTAAATACACCTTCCATTTCCACTGACTAATATACCTCTAATCTTTACTTATAATTAACACTAAGAAGAGTACCATATTGAATAAATTTGGCTAAAAATTACTATATTATAAAACACAGCCAGAAGGAAGTTGTAAATCTTTACTGAGTCCTCATTGTTTACTGACCATCACATACTAGTAGATACATCTTGTCCTAGTACATAGGAGTGACATAGGAAAAGCAGAAATTTAATCCAGTGAAAATTTCTTTATTGATTCTAGTGTATAAAATCAATTACATTAGGTGCCACAAAATACAAAGGAACATAACACATCATCTTTACCTTTGCAGAATTTATGATATAGAGATGAACATTTGGAAGATAGATATATTAACTAGTAACTATAGAATTCGATAGTAATAATAGCTAATATTTGGCACTTGGTAAAGTTTCAGGAGCAGTCCTAATGCTTTATGTGGCATTATCTCATTGAATTCTTATAGCTCTATAAAGGAGGCAGTATTATTTCCCACTTTCTGGCTGATGAAACTGAAGCTCAGGAAGGTTTGGCAACTTCTCCAAAATCACATGCCTAGAGAATAGGTGGGTGGAGGAACCTGTATACAGATTTAAACCTAAAGGTCCTTGATATTCATATATTGGCAGCAATAAAAATAAGATATGCCAAAGACAATATTATTCATTCAAACTTGGTTTGAGCACCTGTTTTGACAAGTCAGCCTTGGCCTTTAAGGGTGAGAGTGGAGAAATGGAGCAGACCCTTGCTTCCTAGACTGAAGCAGGTAAAGGAAGCTAGAGGAGTCCCTGAGAAAATAGAGAAGATTTAGGCGTTGCCAAGTATGTAGGTGGTAGCATGAGTGGAACAGGGGTGTTGAAATTGAGAAAACTGGTTGGAACCAGACATCCTGGCCTTGAGTGTTATCCTAAAAAGCCAACTTTTCTCATTAGATAAAAAAAGAGGCACTTAAAAGTTGTGATCCCAATCAGAATTGTATTTTAAGATTGATTTGGCAGCTACATGTTAAAGGAATTGAAGTCAGGAACAGCAAGAACAGAGGACCAATTTGGAAATCATAATACAGGTAGGGTAAATGGCACTGATAGTCTGAATTTGGGTTGCAATATGTGAGTAGATAAGAGGAAACATGGAAATGGACAGTATTTGGCACTGACTAGATGTGAAGAATATGTAAGAACAACACAAAACTTCAAAACAGCAAACAGATAATATAAGGAAACACATGCCCTTGTCCAGTTTAAGGCGGTTGCACTGGACACTGAGAGGAGTGGAATTAAATGGGAGTGGTGAACTGCTGAAGCATGTGAGAGCACACAGTTAAAGATAGGGATTTAGATGTGTAGCAGTCAGGGATTGGTCACTATGTTGATCTACAACCAAGTGGTGATGCCCACATTTCCCATATATTTGAGGTGAGCATGAATATCTTTACTAAATGCAGAAAATATGATATTTAAAGTTGGTGAGTTTATTTAGGAATTTAAATTATTTCAGTGAGCATGCATAATTTTTATATCAAAAACAAATTATTGCATATATAGCTTGTTATAAATATATGACAATTTTTTTAAAGAAATATAAACCTCAGATTCTCTAATGTGTATACTTTCTTCCTAATTTACCTGATAATATAAGACAGTAAAAATGCATAATTTATCATTCTCTTTTCTTTTTTTTAAACAGAATAATGTATATTGAAAAGGGATAGTAATAAATTATTTATTACATATGCATTGCCAACATATTTAGTTAATTAAAAGCAAAATACCAAATATAGATGTAATTTCACAAATAACCAAAATTAAACTGCCATAATTTTTAGCATTCTCAGTCAGTCTTTACTTATATGCAAACATAATTTTTACATGTTGTAATGATGGATTAGAATAAACGTGTATTCTAAGGTAGAGTTTGGGTAGTGTTTTTTGTTTGTTTGTTTTAATCTGTATTGTGGAAAGTATTACTACAAATGTCACCTTTTTTCCCCCATTGACCCTCTCTATCCCACCCTCTGTCAAGCCTTCACCACCCTATTGTTTTTGCCCATGGGTTGTGCATGTATGCATACGAGTTCTTACACTGATCTCTTCTTGTCACCCACCCTCCCCCACCTTCCCTCTGATATTTGTCAGTCTGTTCCATGCTTCTATGTCTCTGGATCCATTTTGTTCATCATTTTATTTTGTTCATTAGATTCCACATATGAGTGAGATCATGTGATACTGATATCATTCTCTTTTTTACTAAGTTCTTTTCTTTTTTTTAATTAATCATTGGAGAATTCAAGTGTTTCTGGCTTTCATATTAATTTTCTTTATAATTTCTTCTTTAATAGGTGAAAATGAAGAAGAAGATATTGACATGAAAGAAGATGCAGGTATTAAATTTATGAATTTATTCTTAGAGGAAGGGAAAAGATCATTCTATTGATTATGTACATTTTACTTTTTTAAGAAGAGACAAAATAAGGTTCATGAAATGTATTTTCAAGGTCATAATATAAAGTAGTTTTGTTAACTCTTATGGCTAATAAAGCTACTATATTTAAGCATTAAATTTTACTTTGAGATTCCTGATAGTTAAGGTAAAAAATGAAACATAAGGTTGTAGTTAATAGAGTTGTGTAATAAATCACCCTCAACACAGTGGCTAAAACACCCACTCGTGCCCGTGTATTCTGTGGACCAATAATTCAGACAGAACATAGCAAGAGTGACTTGATAAATCTCCTTCACAGTCCTGAGGCCTCAGCAGAAAAACTTAACATCTCTAGGCTGAAAATCTGAAGATTCCCTCATGCACATGCTTGGCTGGTGATTAATATTGGCTATCAGCTGAAACCTTAGCTGGATCAATTTTCTGAGACACCTCTTTATGTTGGTTGGGCTTCCTCATAGCATGGCTGCCAGTTTCCAAAGTAGTCTATAGAGAGAGGGAGCAAGCCAGAGGAGCTTAGCCTTTTATAGGACTTAGTCTCAGGGGCACTATAGCATCACTTCTACTGATCTTTATTCAGAACACTCAGTCAACTCACCTAAGCTTAGGGAAAGAGAAAATAGACTCAATCTCTTGATGAGGGGCAGTGAGGTTCTGTAAAGCATGTAGGACCTGAAATGTTGTTGTGGGCATTTTTGGAAGATACATTTTGTACATGTAATATATTGCTCTCATTTTCAGAAATTAAGATACCTGTCAACTCCTCCAGAAAGACTAGTGTTTGATAAGAGAAATCTAGTGGCTAAAAGCATAGACTCTGGACTGAGGTAGCCACTCAATGTGTGCCTGATAATGAATGCATGAATTAACAGTCCTGAATTCAATTCTGGTTCCATCACTTTTTTACTTTGGGCATAGTCTTTTCTCAATAATCTCAGTTTTCACCTTGCGGGCAATACCTCACCATATAGTCTTATTTGAGGGATTAAATTATATCAAATCCAAAATGTGTCTTGGAGCATAATAAACGCTCAATAAATTATTACTTTTCTTTGTCATTCTAACAAATAATGAAAGGATATAGGACTTAATTTTAGGGTATAAGTTCCCGATTCCAATGGCTACCCTACTAAAGACATAAATTAAATCCAGATTTCAAAATGAAAATAAATATCTTAGAGGTAATTTTTGTATAACTTCCTATTCAATTTCATAACTGCCTACAAATCACTGATAACCTTAGTCTGAGCAGCTCCATTAACAGGGAAACTCTTTCAATTATGAGGCAACCAATCTCATTAGGTAAAGTTTGGTTAAAATTGTCCTTCTCCTTATTAAATCAAATTTACCTCCCTTTCCTGATCTCTCACTATCTTCCTGGAAAAATAAAAACAGTTCCTTTTCTTCATAACAGTTCATTGGAACATTGATCATTGCTTCTATCTATTCTTCTTCATTCTGAACACATCTGATTTGTAAAGTTCCGTTTGGCTAATATTCAGAGCGTCCTAGAAGCAGAGAGATGACTAGACTTCAGGATCAGGAATGAACTATGTCCATGGTCAGCAAACTATGGCTTGTGAGCCACATGTGGCTCTTTGGCCCCTTGAGTGTGGCTCTTCCACAAAATACCATGGCCCGGGTGAGTCTGTGTTGAAAAAGTGGCATTATAAGTTGAAGTTTAGCTGAAATCAGTTTGGCTCAGTGGATAGAACTTCAGTCTATGGGCTGAAAGGTCCCAGGCTCGATTTCGGTCAAGGGCATGTACCTTGGTTGCAGACACATCCCCAGTAGGGGGCAAGCAAGAGGCAGCTGATCGATGTCTCTCTCTCATAGATGTTTCTAACTCTCTATCCTTCTCCCTTCCTCTCTGTAAAAAAAAAAATCAATAAAATATATATTTTTTAAAAAGTTTAAGTTTAAAAATTTTTGGCTCTCAAAAGAAATTTCAATTGTTATACTGTTGATATTTGGCTCTGTTGACTAATCAGTTTGCCAACCACTAAACTAGGTGGATGGGGGATGTTAGCAGCAGCTGTCAAGTTTCCTATCTGTGTCCCCTTGACACTCACTGTCACTTTTCAACTTCAACAGCTTTCTGAGGAAAGTTCTTGTGACTCTCAACTGATTGCTTTTTTCTGGTCATGAAAGCAAACTCAAAATACCAGGAGATTAATTTCTCTGGAGCAACCCTCAATCAAGGATAGACATAAGTTGATAAGTCCCCCTGCAGAACACATCAGAGGCATGTTCTTCTCTAGCTTTGTTCAGTAGAAATATAATGTGAGCCTCAAATGTGAGCCTCAGGTATAATTTCAGATTTTCTAGTAGTCACATTGAAAAGAAAAAAGGAAAAAAAAGAGAAGATTTAATTGAATAATATTTTAATAATATTTATGTAACATCATATATGTAAAATATAATTTCAATATATAAATAACATAAAATTACTAGTCAGATATTTTACTTCTTTTCATCCTATGTTTTTGAAATTTGTTTGCATTTTACATTCACATCTTAATTCAGACTAGCCATCTTTCAAGTACTCCTGGACAGTATGTGGTATTAAACAGTAAGATTTTATATCATTGCCCAGAGGTGCCCAGGAGAACTGAGCCCTGATTGTTTACTGTGGAACTTGCTCATTAGCACACCCAGTGTTGGCTGCTTTCTTTTTTCTGTTTCACTTCCCTACTCCCCTCTGGTGTTTCCTGAGATAATCTCTCAAATTAAGGACTAGCATTCAAACCTTTGCCTCAGTGTCTATTTCTGAGACAGTCCAAACTAAAACAAAACTCTGCTTGCCTTTTGTAAAACACGAAGGCCAAGATAAAATTTAAATTAAAATGTCAATTCATATATCCATGCAGGATGTCTTATTATTTAAAAAGAAAAAGGAAACAATGTATGTTGAAAAATGACTTTAAGTGATCACCTTGCTTGGAATGCATTCCCTGAATTTAACGTTAATGTTTGCTATTCTCATTTAGCCTGCCCACATAAAGTATCCTTGGAAAATCCTTCAACATCCCCAGCAAGGGAGTATTGCCCTTTTAGCTAGCCAGCCTAAAGACCTTATCTTGCTAAGGATCATTTGCCTAAATGCCATAAGCATACATTTCTAGGCAAAGGGAGTTGTATTCTTAATAAGATGCAGATAACTATCCAAACCACTGAGTAATTTGGAGGAACTCATTATTAATGCTAATACAGAGCCCAGGAGGATGGAGTCAGCACTTGCAGTTTGGAGACCTTAATTGGATCACCATGTCTGATTTAATCCCACCACGTTTCCTGGTTTGTTTGTTTGTTTTTCTCCAGCAGCTAGATGCAGCTGTTCAAGTCACATTCAATGGCTAGAAGATGCAGTCAGAATGGGCTTTGGAAGCTGCTCTCCATTTCCTAATACCTATGATTGTTGAAATCATGGATGATTTCTGTGCTGGATGGTTCCATGGTGTGCCAGCTGGGCTTGCCAGACATTGGTGAACAGGCTGGCTTCAGTTTAGATTGCACATTTGGGCATGTTGGTCTCCAAGATGGGTCTGAACAAGTTTCCCAAGACCATTCACTGCTGCTTCTCCTCTACTATGCATCACTTCTTCTTATCATATAAGTAGAAATGCAGGAAGAATTTTTAAGAATGGAATTAATGAAAATGATAGACTACTTGGGTGAAGCAACCAGCCAACAAATGCTAGTAGATAATAGTGAACAATAATTGAATACCAAAAACCAGTGAGGTACTGGGAAACTGATTCTCTGGATAGAAGAAGTCCCAATGTGAAGAGTTTGCAGAATCTGTGATGTAAATACACCTTCTGTGGTATTGTTAAATCTATTAAGCATGAGGTTGATGAATGTCAGAGGGGAGGAGAGATGAGTACAATAAACTATTGTGAGCTGGTTCAAGTCAACTCCAGCATACTTCTGCTGAGTCACATTTTAATTGAACATATACCTTGTGACAATCCTTCAACATACATGAACTCATTTAAGATAAGCAACAACTCTAGGAGGCCAGGAATGTTATTACTGGGGCTTAAAAGGGATTAGTTCCTTGCTTAAATACTAGAAACAGAATTTAGTTGTATCTAATCTCAAAACTCATATTCTTAACTTTGTGCTCTTATCTCCAGACTATAATAGTAAGTAGAGGCAGGAACATCTCAGATGATGTCAGACTAGATCATCCTCAAGATGAGGCTCTGCTCCATGGGAAATGGCAGAAACAGACTGGCTTAAATGCCTATGATTTATTTTAAGTCCTTTAATATTTCTGTAATCCTAGCATAGTAAATGTTTTCTTAGGTCCTTCCATTTCCACGAACATGCACTCTTCCCAAACTGAGCCAGCATAGACAGAAAACCAGCAGCCACCCATGCCATTTCAGCCACATGAGAGCCAGGAACAGAGTTCCTCAAGTGGCAAAGCCAAGCTCATGGCAAACATCCAGCTTTCCACTCTCTGCCAGCATCAGAGACAACATACATAATGTAATACACTGTCAAGGAGAAGCATGTGATGCTTTTTTACAAACATTTCTTTAGCTTCCCAGGCCAAAAGGGAGAGTGGTTCCTGCTGAAACAGGAGAGAATCTGAGCATAGAGGCCACATGTGCCAGTGGTTTTCATGTGAGTTGCTCCATAGGGGTTATGAAATGATACTATACTAATGTCATAGATGATTACGTCCATGCTTAGCATGTATCCATGCCCACAGACTACTGAGGAGTGCCCTACAACTTTTTCAACAATGAAGTACTAGTACTTTGGGTTTTTTTTTAATCTCAAAATAAGGGTAAGTCATTGTCTTTTTTAATCTAACTCAGGTGGGAAATCAAATTTTAATAATTCAATTCTCAAATGCCCATTTTCATGAAATGCTGGTTTGAATTTCTATTCCAACCACTAGAAATACTCTTCTTGGCCCATGAATTTCAGGGACATGGAAGGCTTAGAGTCTAACTTCCAGGGAGTGTTCCTTTGCCCATTTTATGAATCCCTTTGAGCCTAGCATCTGTGCCCTGTGAGCCAAGTACCTCAATTCTTGTTTTGCTAAACCAATTCTGAGGAATCAATGCCAATCTCACACCTAGTGACAGAAGTCTTGGGGAGTTATTAATTTAGTATTGGCAAAATGTTTCACTCTGCCTGTGGTAATGATCTTAGATGTGGTGGATTTGCAACCACAAAAAACCTAACCTAGTGCCCCAAAAGCTTTGTAGTTCATAATCCTAATGTTTTTAGTAGCACATCTAGCAAGTGCATTTTTGTTTGGTTCTTCTTTTAATAAACTAGAAAGGAAAAGTGAGTCGCCATCACCATATAGTATAATTTTAGAATCCTGGCATAAGGCCACAGCTGCTAATAGAGTGAGAATTAGGCATGGGCACCATTATATCTTGGCCTTAAAAAAATGGCCTGGATGAAGGGAAAATAAAACAGAATTTGAAATGAAATTCTCAAGGTACTGCTAGGCAGTAGGGACACAGAAAAGGTAAGATAAATACTGTGGGTTTTTTTTTTCTCCTTAGACTTACATTCTCACATGTGGGGACAAGATTTTTTTCAGATACACCAAATTATGTGTTTCAGAGATATTTCCCTTGCAGGAATTCTTCACATTTAGCGATCAAAGAAAGCCTTTCTTGATAGTTGAATTTGATCTGAGATTAAAATGTAAGAAGTTAGCCCTACCTGGTTTGGCTCAGTGAATAGAGTATCAGTCTGCGAGATGATGCTCAGTTTGATTCCAGTCAGGTGCACATACTTAGGTTGTAGGCTCCTCCCCAGCCTGGGCTCTGATCAGGGCTCACGCTGAAGGCAACCAATCAGTGTGTTTCTCTCACATCAGTATTTATCTCTGTCTTTTCCTCTCTCTTCTACTCTCTCTAAAAAAAAAAAAAAAAAAAAAAAAACAGTGGAAAAATTTCTTAGTGTGAGGATTTAAAAAACTAAAAGTAAGAAGAAGGTAGAAATCTGTGTGTGTGTGTGTGTGTGTGTGTGTGTGTGTGTGTAGGGGAGAGTAGAGAAATACAGAAGGACAGAAGGTGCAGAGGTCCTGAGGCACAAGCCAGCCTAGTAGTCAATAAGGAAGAAATTGAACCAATAATCTGAAGCCAAAGAGCCAAAGGGAGATGAAGCTAGAGTGCTAGAAAGAGCCCAAATGACATATTGTCCTGTGCCATAAAATTAGATTTGGATCTTATTCTAAGATCAATGTTTTTTTTAACAGGCAAACAACAAGATCTGGTTTATGTTTTTAAAGACAATTCTGGCTACTATATGGAGCGTGGTAGATTATAGGTATATTTAAAAGCTATAAATTAGAATTCAGAAGGTTATTGTATTGTTCCAAGTAAGAGAAATGGTGGTCTGGACTGGGATGATGATTGCAAGGGATGAGCACAGTGGTTGAATATCAGATATATTTTGGAGCAGAACTGATAGAACTTATGATAGAACTTACGGTTGCTTTACTAGAAAAATAAATGAAGAGAAAGGTGTTTTGTGTTGTTGTTTTTTTCTTTTTTCTTTTTTTAATTTAATTTCTGGGTAGATACCAATAGTATTCCTTCAAGTATACTATGGAGAGAATAGGTTTGCAGACATAAAAAAATTGTAGATGAAAGTGCACAATGACAACTGTCAATTAATTAATCCATAGAGTTTTAACTCAAATTCTCCTGAAAAAGAATAAGTTGAAGTTGCCTTATAGAGAAATTCTAATTTTAAAACAGCACTTAAGATTTCATATTTGTATGAAGCATTAATGATGTCAACAACAAAAATTAAACTTGAACTTAAGTGTAAGTTTATTTTCATAAAAACTTTATGCTCAATCAGGATGACAGATGAATCTGCAATTAGGCCTCACTGTGTGTGTGTGTGTCGGAGGGGATTTACTAAGAAGAAAACATTTTTAAACTTTAACATAATGTTGAGCTCTACTGATAAATATTTAAATAAGAATGTTTTAAATATTTGTACTTCCAGAAGGGGTAGAGCCAAAAGTCCTCTCTCCACCCCACAAGAAGAGCAAAGCCAAGAAGCTGGAAAGTTCCAAATATTCCAGCGAGGGTAAGTCATGCTTCTCCTCTCTTTAATAAATCCTGCTAGAAAAAAAATTCTCTTTTAATTTTTAAATTATGTGTATGTTGTCATGTTTGCTGTCAAAACCCAAAAATCACATAACAATTCTTTTCCTTTTCCTAATATGTTTAATCTCCCCTAAATGAGAAGACTTTTTAAAAAATCAAATTTAAGTTTAATTTTAAGGTAAAAACTAAATTTAAAAAAATTGTTTTTCTCAATGTGATTTACATTTCTCATTTCTGCCAAGCATGGAGTTAGCGCTCTGAAATCCTGTGAGGCTGAAGTTGAGACCTATACATGATTAACAGTGCCATGGCTGTTGGCTTATTGTGATCATTTGTTTTTCTTACAAACACATTCTGAGTCCAGCAATAGGTGGTGGAAATGCTTCCTGTCTTCCATTTTCTAGAAGCCAATGTATCTTTGCACTTAGGCATTCAATAAGCAGGTTCAATTGGACCTAGTTTTATAAAGAAATGGCTGTCTCTCTGTTACAACTCTAATATCACTTTAAAGATGTTTCAATTTTTCCTTTAAACTGTAGGTGAGAAGAGATTTGACTTTGGCTGGTGGACACATGGTGCAATATACAGATCTTGTGGCATAGAAACCCACGTGAAACCTAGATGTTAAGGTTGAACAATGTCAGCACAATCTACACTAATAAAAGAGAAAGTTGCAAATTGACCGTACCTTCATGATGTCCACCAGCCAATCAGGAGTAAGTATGCAGATTAACCAACAAAGATGGTGGTTTAATTTGCATACGCAGGTGCCAAGCAGCCAGGGGCGGGAAGGGATGCCCCAGCCACTCTGGGCCTTTGGTGGGAAGGTGAAAGGCAGCTCCGGGCCAGAGCAAAGGCAGAAAGGCAGCTTCAGGCCAGAGTGAAGGTGGTTCCAGCAGTCAGGGGAAGAAAGGCCCATTCTTGCACAAATCTTCATGCATTGGGCCTCTAGTAAGTTTAATAAAAAGCAACAAATAAGTAAAATGTATGTAAGGCATTTTTTAAGTGATCCTCTAACCTAAGAGCAAGCATAACCTTCTAAAAGAGTAATACACTTATGCATTCTGCTACCTTTCTTGGAACCCCACTTCATCCACTGTGAAATAGAGAGAATAATAATGCTGATAGTATCAGCATTGGTCTTCCTGAAGGAAGAGGCCAGGATGAAGTAGAAGTGCAGGAAAGTTATAGGGGGCAAGTGTGTGAAGGATAAGGTGGAGGAGGGAAAGCAAGAGTAGATGGAAGAAGAGAAGGGAGGGAGGAACATTAGCTAGAAAGAGCCTCAGTCTTCATTGCAGGCAGAAAGTCTGGGGAGATCCAAAGCAAGAGTTGGTCATCAGAGAAGCCATGCACAGGGCAGGAATTCTGGGCTTTAGAATCCCTTTCCCTTGCTCATTCCCTGGCTGCAAGCAGCTTGGAGAGAAAGTAGACTTAGCACAAATATTATGCTGCAGTGAATTCCAAAAGTGTGGGCACTGGAAGCTGTCAACTAACTTCATTCCTTCAAGAGAGATCTTGAGTAGGTCACCTCCATGACTGCATAGTATCTGTGTGTCAGGCTTCTACATGATAAGCAGTAGCACTGCCTTCCCCCTCATAGGGTTCAGAACCAATTGAGAATACAAAGCTGTAAGAAATTTTAAAATAAAACTTTCTTTATTTTGAATGAGGTTTGCTTTATTATGAATGAGGTTCAACTGGCATGTCTAATTGTCTTGCCCCCTAATGGGCTTTTGAATGCTGGATTTCACTCCTGAATATGAAAAACAACATTGGTCCTTTCAAGAGAAAGTGCTGGTGTCCTCGGTATTCTGTGTCTCTATCTCCCTTTTATGTTCTCTGGTTATTATTTTAGTTGAGACATAAAATACCTTCTAAAATAACCTGTATTTGGAATTTTTAGTATCTCTAATCTTTATAAGTAAAATTCTGTCACTTATTGTTTCTGCAGACTTCAACTTATTGTTATATCTTTTTATATTTTGTCTTTTTGATTGTGAGGTACCTGGAAATACTACCAACTTAGGAATTCCTTAAACTAAAAAGTAATTGTCTCAGGGTTTGATTTTTTATTTTGTTTTGCTTGCTACTTGTCCTTAAACTCATATTCGTGTGTGTATAAGATCAGTAATTCTCAACAAGTGGTTTTTTTCTTCCTTTTCCCTTTTCCAGCATACTAAACTGAGGCAGTCAAATTTTCCACTATATTTAGAACCAAAGCAGTAGGCCTTCTGTGCTTTACATGTGTGATTTATTCAAACCCAAGCTCTAGCTAGTGGTGCTCAAAAAGTATACGTGTATCTGCATCACCAACATCACCTGAGAACTTGGTAGAAAGACAAATTTATGGGCTCCATCCCAGATTACTGCATTAGAAACTCTGAAGTGGGGCCCAGTTATCTGTGCATTTAAAGCCCTTCTGGGTATTCAGAATCACCATTCCAAAGTCTAACTCATCTGGGATTGACAAATGCCTCAAAACAAACAATGATTTTAGTGCTTGTTTATAAATCTTTATTCAATCTCCTTCATAATTTCCTGTGTCTAAGAAGTTCCTTTACAAAACCGTCAATTCAGCCATGTATTCAAGAATCAGGGAAAAAGAGAGAGAGGAAGAAAGAGAGAGAGAGAGAGAAAGAGAGAGAGAGAGCACATAAATGACTGATAGATATTACATAACCACAGATATATAAATACATACCATATATGCATGTGTGCATACCTACATTTATAATGCACAGTCTGGAAAGATGAAAGATATATATATATATAT
>JAAGEH010000006.1:18023586-18159916 GCA_011751065.1 Lasiurus cinereus | reverse complement strand
TATATATATATATCAAATAAACTCAGGAATTATCTCAGAGGAATAGAGAAGGGACAGGGGAAGATTTTGGAGTGTTTTTTATTCAATTTCAAAATGTATGTGTAATTGAAAAATATATATGGCAAGAATCGTTTCATATTTATAAAACAAAAACATATTTTCATTAATAAACGAAAGAGAATGTATGCTTCTAAAATGCAGTAGTGAGATAAGAACAGTAATTTTCTCTGTATATGTATCTTCAAAGCCTTCAGTGGGTTTTAGAAATGAGTGCTATTTCCATTCATATTTGTACAGAAAGCACTAGCACTTCGACTCTTGCTCTGCAATTGCCTCTACATAGAATATTCAACAAACCTTCATGTGTGATGCTTATTCTTCAGGAAACTGGGCTCTTTCAATGCTAAATCATGCAACCCTATTGTACACTTTAAAATGTTAATGATCTCTTTTGTCAGATGAAATTATACATGGAGGCATCTTAGAATCTTGTAATCACTATACAAGTTGGAAGGATCTAATTTTGCTATTGTAGGTATTATTATTATTGTTTTTACTAACATATTTTTTTTCTGAATACATGAACCATTGGTGGAATGCACTTCACATTCCCTATAAGCTGGAATTTTCTCTCTGTCCTCTTATTTTCTCTGCATATTAAAATATCATGTGGCACGCTGTTTTGTGAGTGGCTGGACAGGAGGTACATTCTATCTTTCAAAATGCCATGCAGCAGTTCATGCATTATATTCATAAGCATGATCTTTAATTTAATTTTTGTGACAAGTGCAGTGAAGCGTAGAATCAGGCAGTCATAATTTTGACTTTGCCATCACTCAAATGAGCTTAGCTTAGTGATTGACCAGCTGTATTTTAAAAGAAAGTGGAAATAGAGAAAAGCAGCCTTTTCATGAAGAAAAGCTCTATTTTATCCTCTAGACCAGTGGTTCTCAACTTTTTTAATGCCACAACCTTTTAATACAGTTATTCATGTTGTGGTGATGCCCAGCCATAAAATTATTTTTGTTACTACTCCATAACTGTAATTTTGTTACTGTTAATGAATAGTAATGTAAATATCTGTGTTTTCTGATGGTCTTAGGCGACCCTGCTAGCTGTTCTCAATCTGTGAGTCTAAACAATCCTACTAGCTATAGAGCCTAAAACCATCGGAAAACACAGATATTTATATTAGGATTCATTAACAGTAGCAAAATTACTGTTAAGAAGTAGCAACAAAAATAATTTTATGGTATGGGGTCACCACAACATGAGGAACTGTATTAAAGGGTCACGGCATTAAAAAGGTTGAGAACCACTGCTCTAGACCTTAAAATAACAAAATGTAAATTTTTGTGATGAAAATTAGAATACAGTAAAAGCCTATGTTACTATCTTGCTTTAATTACACTCTCTGTGCTGCTTGGTTCTAGCCCATTCTGAACCATCTGCTATGAATTAGCAGAAGGACTCAACTTCTATTTCATTTTCAGTAGTACATACTTTCCATGTTTAGCCATCAAACAGCTGTGGTTGGGACCATGAAGTTCTGGTTCAGAGTCAACTATGGGATTTAAGTGAGGCTTAGAGAAAGTGAGTCCTGAGGGATTTTTTTCATAGTGAAAAAGGCTGCACCTTTCTGAATAGAATAACCTTAGGTCCTGTGTGACCCGGAATAATCCCTGCCTATGCATGTTGTCTTTGGCATATTATTAGCAATACTTTCTTTCTTTCACTCTTAGAGGTGTCCTGATTTAGATGATAACATAAATCCTCCTACCCATAGAGAAACAATTTAGCATGAGTATGGACAAAGCTCTTAATTATCCAACTTATGCTTCCTACTTGGGCAGTTTTCTTTTTCTTTCTTTTTTTTTTTTTTTGACTATGTTTTATTGACTTTTGTTTTAGAAAAAAAGGGAAGAGAAAAGGATAGAGAGAAATATCAATAAGAGAGCCCTAGCTGATTTGGCTTAATAGATAGAGCATTGGCCTGCAGACTGAAGGATCCCAGGTTAAGTTATGGTCAAAAGCATATGCCCGATTGTGGTTTGATTCCCGGTAATAGGTGTTCAGGAGACAACCAATCAAAGATTATCTCTCATCATTGATGTTTCTGTCTCTCTCTCCCTCTCCCTTCCTCTCTGAAATCAATAAAAATATATTTTTAAAAAATATCAGTGAGAGAAAAACATTGATTGGCTGCCTCCGACATGCCCCACACTAAGTGCCATGACCAAAACACTGATTTTTGTGGGATTGTGGGGAGACAGGATAATATGTGGAAACTACTGCCAATAAGTCAAAATGTGTTTAATTTGCAAAAGGAAGAGTTCCCACCAAAAACTCACCTCCTTTGTTTATTAATGCTGGGAAGTCCTTTTAATATGAAAACAAATTTTGCAAGTAGAAATAAAGTTTTAAATGCACTGAATAATCTCATATCTCACCAGAGTTGATTTTTATTCTCTCTTCTCTCTCAAGATCACTCAGGACACTCTGCCCTTCCCCCAACCACATAATTCCTGTCCCAAATTGATTTTCTCCTAGTCTCTCTACTCCTTCCTGATTTCAACTTTCCTTTTCTTCAAGTCAAGTATCTCAAGGAATTAGAGTACCCCCAATATTTGGAAACTGCCCCTCTCAGCCATTCCCCAATCTCTACTTTCTGCATCTAAAACTTCATAGAGGACACCAGATTGAGTCAGTGACGAGAAGGAGAAGGTGGACTCTGGTTCAGGTGGGCTTTGGCCATCAGTTCAGACCTTGCAACTGAGGCAGTCATTGTCCAGAGTCCATAGTCTTTAGGAGTCTGACTCTCTGCTAACTCTATAAGATTCTAGACCAAGGATCTCTCTGCTGAAACTGGGTATTGTCCTAAGTGCTTGTGGTTGGTCTTATTCTCCTGGGTGAGTGTTTTCCAAACTGTGGCCCAGGGGATATGCAAGGCCCAAATGAATTTCACATGGATCTGTGATCTCAGAAGCCTTTATTCACCAGGAATACAGTGAAAATGGTGTCCCATTGAGTTGTGCAAAATAGTGGTACCACAGAGATTCCCCTCAGTACTTTCCTTCCTCCAACCATCCTAACATAGCTGTCTGCTAGCCAGGTACACCTCTACATATTAATTCCACACACTTTTGTAAATGTCTCTTTGATAATATAGGCACTCTTTCAGGCACTAAAAAAACACACATAGAGAACCCTTTTTTTTGGTGTTTATATTCTAGGATATATGTGGAGGTCATGGTTGATTGATTTTTTTAATTAAATTAAATATATAGTAAGCCAATAGTGGCACATGAAGTATTTTTGCTGCCTGAAAATTTAACTATTGTTGCCTAAAATTTATTCCAACACTTAACAGCTTAAAGCAATAATGGCATTTGTTATCTCAGACTTTCCATGGGTCAGAAATTTGAGAGTATCTTACCTTGATGGTTCTGGGTCATAAAACCCCATGCTATGACATTCTAGGTCATAAAAGTCTAGGTTAAAAAAGGGTATGGTTTTGCCTCACTTTCTCTTGAATCATTAATTGGGGGATAAGGCAGCTGTCATGTCCTAAGGTGACTCCAGCAGTATTATGGAGAGGGCTATCTGGAAAGGAAGTGAGGCTTCTTGCTAACAGCAAGCGCCAACCTACAGGTCATTGGAGAAAGCCATCCTGGCTGGAATCAGATCCTTCAGCTTTAGGCAAGCTTGTAGATGACTGCAGAGCTGGCTGACATCTTGATAGAAATTTCATGAGCAGTCCCAAGCTCATGCTGAAAATCAAGATGAGAAGAGAAGACAGGAGATGTTCATGTGTATATAAATTGGTGGCAGGGAGGGGAGATTTAGGAGAGAGATAGGTTAAGATTCCAAATATGCTGAATCTCACTGATTATTAAGTTGTATTTGAAAGAGGGAAAAAAGAAACACAAAAAAATAAAAAGCTGAAGAACATAAAAAGTAACCAGAGTGACTATGTGGGGGAAAAGAGTGTTCCAGTAGAGAAAATAGCAAGTACCAAAACTTTAATGAGAGCAAGGTCTATCATATTCTAAGAAAAGCAAGGTCAAGATGAGTGACTGTAGAGATCATTGGGTATTTATCCCATAGAGAAGTGGGTCCACATTTGAGTATGCAACAGAATCACTGCAGGGCATATTAAACTCAGTCTCACATTCAGGAGGTCTGGAGTAACTGAGCAAATGCATTTCACATAATTCCCCTGTTGATGACCTTTGCTAAGGATTGCACTTTGAGAATCACTGATTAGGGCATGGTGTACCACTGTAAGATCTTTGTCTTTTCTCTGAGTGAAGTGAGACTGTAACATTGAAGGCAGAAAAGTGGCATGATTTTATATCTTATTTTATTTTTTAACCCTCACTTGAGGATATTTTTTTCAAGGATTTTTAGAGAGAATGGAAAAGAGAGGGAAGACAGAGAGATATCCTGCACATAACCAGGTTAGGGAGGAGCCTGCAACCAAACTATGTGCCCTTGACCTGACTCAAACCCAGGATCCTTTGGCCCTCAGTCCAATGCTCTGTCTACTGAATAAACTGGTTAGGGATGATCTTACATTTTAAAAGGAATCTTCTCGTCATTGTGCTGAAATTGTATTGTAAGGGGCTAAGGACAGAATAGGAGTAAGAAATACTGGTGTTTTGTCCCAAGTAGCAGTGAAGAAAAAGAGTGAGGATTGGTCTGATTCTGGATATGTTTTAAAAAGAAAGTCAGCCAGTGACTTTGAATATGGCATTGAAAGAAAGGAGTCAAGGATGAGTCTATTTACCATCTTTTCACCTATTGAATCTAGAATAGAAGTTGTACCCTGCTTGTACTTAATTCAAACTTTCTGGGGAAAAGAATTATTTCCATTGCTATTCTCCAGCATATCTCTCAGTTACTCCTTGCTCACCAGGAAGGCCATATTAGCCCTCCTAAGGCTAAATTTCCAAAAAAGCAAAATATTCAGGCATAAGAAAAATTCTAATAAATAACAACAAAAGAGAGAAAACACAAGAATATTAGCAAAGATAACTCACAGAAATATTATTTTAATGATCTAGATACTATGGATTCCAGTATGTTCTTCTATCCATGCGAGGTGTATATTATTGTTGATATATGTTTATTTTCAATAAGCAACTCCCCAGTCAATTAATGGTCATGGCATTGTTGTCATTTATGATTGCTAAGCCCAGGATGAAGAGAGGAAAGGCAGGAAGGAGGCAAAGTAGGAAGAAAAGAAGAAATGTTAAAGGGAAGGGGAAAGAAAGAAAAGGTAAAATAAAGGTATACAGTACTGGGGATGACCCTGAACTAGGACTAGGATACTGAATTCTATTGTCATCTCTTAGGCAAATGATTGAATCCTTCACCCAGTGTTCCTGAAGTTCCCTCTAGATATCAAATTCTATAATACTCTATTCTATAATACTCCATAATCATCACATTCATGAAAATTGATTCTTTATGAGCTATTTCCTTCATGCCCAGTAAATATTTCCATTCTCAATTCAAAAGCTCTGCATCATAGGTTTCAATAGTCAAATAGGCCTCTGAGAGTATCCTGAGAAACCCTCTCAATTCACAGATGGGGAAACTTATTTTAAAAATCCTCTAAAATTGTCCAGAGGACTCACAGGAAAGGTGATCCTAAGTTAGCTCCTAAAAAGAACAAAAGAAAAGAGCAGTTAAAAGAGCATGACATGTACAGTGGGCCTTTTAGCAGTCATATTTTAAGTACCTTTCTTTAAATCTTATAGGTGTTGATGAGTAATTCAGGTTATGTGTTTAACCATTTGTCTGTTTCAGTTGAAGATAAAGAATGCATCACTCACATGCTTTTGTCCTTGTTTTGCTGAAAACCTAGATTTACAGCGATAAACCATTAGAGTGATTTTTTTTCCTCAAAGTCATGCCGATAGGACACTTGCCAGCTTAAAATATTAAATACAAACTTTTCAGCAGAGACAGGTTTTGTTTTGCTTTATCTTTTAGGAGAAGTATTGCTATTTGAACAATATTGGATTTTCACACTAGGATTTTGCCATTATATTTCAAAATTTCAATCTTCTAGTATAACAAAGTTGTGCTTTCCTATTATACCAGAGAGAGTCCTAAAATGGTCCACCGATGCTAGAATTACCTGGATGCCTGCCACACTCTCCTGATGCCTTGCTCCAGCGGGCCTGTTTCTGCTGAACCCCTGTCACTCTGGAGCCATCAGGGCAATCTTAGGAAATGACTTTACCTCCAGGGATTGCCCTGCTTGAGGACTGATACACAGAAAACCAGGGAACTCTATTCTCCTTGGACAAAAATGCTAGCTGATCCACTTGAATCATTTCTCAGTTCTCTACCCTGAGAATTCCCCGCTGTTCTCTAACAATCTCTGCTGCTGGCAGAAGCAAAGTAGATACAAGGTTTGGGAGGAAAGGGTGGAGGGATGGGGAGACTGGTGCTGGGATGTGGGGTGAAAGTGGGGCAGTGTTGCTGAATGCCAGATGAATGCTTGCAAACTGTTCCTCTCCAGAAAACTGCTTATTCCTTCAGTCTAAAGCTGCTACTTACAGTGAATGCTAAAAATGTGAATTCTTGCCTCAGTCCCAGCCCTCAACTAAATCAAAAAGCTGAATTTTAACTAGATGCAATGCATCTTTGGAGCACCATTTTTAACATACAGTATAATGAGTCTTCTTATTTAAAAAATTTGCAAACTTATAGCAAATTTGCAAGTGCAGTAAAAAGAACTGTTTTCTTTTAGAATACTTTGAGAGTAAGCTGTAGATATGATTACCCCCTATCCCAAATACTTCACTGTGCATTTTCTACAAACATGGCCAGTATTCTCACATGAGCAAGATCAGAAAATGAACATTGATACATAGTATCATCTAATTTTTATAACCCATTGATTTCACTAATGTCCTTTATAATAAAAATGTCCAATTCAAAATCACACATTTCATTTTATTGTTATGTCTCTACTCTTTTCCAGTTTGGAAGAGTTCCTTGGCCTTTGTTAAACTTCAATGACCTTGATACTTTTAAAGCTCATAGGCCAGTTATATTGAAAATGTTTTCAATTTAGGTATGTCTGATTTTTCATGACTGAATTTAGTTTATAAAACTTTACAGAACTGATATTGTGTTCTTCTCATGGTATGCGGTGAGGTATCCATCATTTCAGTTCACATTACTGACCATGTTCCCTTAACATGTATGTGAAAGGCTCCTCACTATCCAGATACTCTTTGAACCATTTATAGTTAATGTGTTTCTTGCAGGAAGTAAGCTAAACTATGTAAATATCCCATTCTGCATTGATCTTTCCACTTATTTATCTACTTATTTATATCATTATGAACTCATAGTTATCTATTCTGCTCAGTGGATTATAATCAGTTATAGGACTTCCTTAAGGTAATTGGTTTGTGTGTTTGGTATGCCCTTATCAGTTTTTGAGCACTTCCTTATGTTTTGGCTAACCAGATGCTCAAGTTCTTTAGATCTTCCCTGTCCCAGGTCTAACATCAGTCATTTCTTCAGGAAGTTTTGATTATGTTTAGTGGACAACAGTAATGACAAACTAGATCTGGGTGCTAAGTATGTGGAACACAAATTGAGAAACATTTTCTAAAATAGAATGGCCAGATTATTTTCATGATTAAATGTGAAGACCAAGCTGGCAAGATCCAGCCTTATTTTTTATGTGTTTTTTTTTTTTATTGATTTCAGAAAGAATAAGTGAGTGAGAGAGAGACAAAAACATCAATGATGAAAGAGAATCATCCATTGGCTGCCTCCTGCACATCACCTACTAGGGATCAAGCCCACAACCTGGGCATGTGTCCTGATTGGGAATTAAACTGTGACTTCTTGGATCATAGGTCAGCGTTCAACCACTGAGCTACATTGGCTAGGCAAGATTGAGGCTTCTTGATGAAATCCTCTAATTGCCAGAATGGTCTTCCTGCAAACCTTCCATTGCAACTGTAGCCAATAAAATTAATTGCTTAATTTTGGTTAAATTTTCCAGAGTAGAGTCTAGCATGGTTACAGATAGTGGCTAATTATCAACTAGTATATTTCAAAATGTAGGAGCTGATTAGATATCATGATACTATAAAAACAAAGAAACTATTTCAGGTTAATTATTGATCAAATGCCTAAGCCAGTGTTGATCAAACTGCACATTAGAACCAAATGAGGAGCAAAAATGCCTATTTTATTGGTCCCATCTTCAATTTTAAAGTGAAGTCCAGCCTCTGACATCAGAACCCAGGTAACAATATTTTCTTAAGCACTTTGGGTGAACCTAATGTCCAGTGAAGGTTCAGGATCATAGGTTAAAGCAATGCTGTTTCCTGAGAATCTGGTCCAGCACCACAGGTTCTCTCAACCCCAATAGTAACTTTCTTGCCTTGTATTGGTTAGGTTCTTTACAGGCCAACATTAATACTTCCAGACACCTCTGGGGCCATTTAGCTATCATTTATTATGCACCTATTCTGTGCCAGACATTATTCTAAGCACTACATATTTATTAACTCATTCAATATTTATAGCAATGCTATTGTGCAGGCACTCTAATATTTCCACTTTATAGATGAGGAAACTGAGGCATAGAGAAGTGGAGAACTTGCCCAAAGTCACATGGTTAGGAATTCTGAGAGTGGGACCTAGAAATAAGATAGTATGATACCTGACCATAGGTCCATCATTCTCAAACTTTGGATTTAAAACCCAAAATTCTTTGGTTTCTCAAACTTTGGGTTTTTGATTTCTGAATCACGTGGAAGGTTTAGAAAGAAACTTGAGGCACACACTCATCAAAGGAGGGCCTTTCAAATTTTTACCATAGTCCCAGGGCTTTTCCACAGAGCAGGGAATCTGCAGGAGAAAAGGACTATTGGTCTGGCTAGAAAGAGGCATGAGACCCAAGAGGTTTTGCGACACAGGAAGGAAAGTTTTGCCCACGTATCAGAGAAATAGTAGTTAAAGGTGGATATGGATGGAGGCTATGTTAATAAGGACTATGAGAAACAGGAAGACATATTTTGACTTTGTTTACAGGGTGCCAAGCAAACATATGGCCTTTTCACCATTAAAGTGACACAGAACTCCTTGTATGACCTGAATATGAAGCACAAAGTGATGCTCTGTATGTGAAAATCACAAAACATGGCCCTAACAGAACATTTTACCAGGACATTTTCTATTTAACAATTCCTGCCAAGAATGCACTTCATAAAATGGTGCTACTTGGTCAGAAGTTACACATCACCACCACCACTGGTCAAAGCTTGCTGTACTACCAATATTGAAGCTAGAACCATGGTCAGCAAACTGCGGCTCATGAGTCACATGCGGCTATTTGGCCCCTTGAGTGTGGCTCTTCCACAAAATCCCATGGTCTGGGCGAGTCTATTTTGAAGAATTAGTGTTAGAAGAAGTTTAGGTTTAAAAATTTTGGCTCTCAAAATAAATTTCAATCATTGTACTGTTGATGTTTGACTCTGTTGACTAATGAGTTTGCCGACCACTGGGCTAGAACATACCCTTTGGATATCAATAAAGAGGAACCACCAAAAATAAATAAGAACAGATCAGCTTTTAAAAAAATATTTTTTTAAATTTAATTTTAGAGAAAAAGGAAGGGAGAGAGATAGGGAGACAAAAAAAATCAATGAGAGAGGAAACCATCAAGGGCACCCACTGGAATCTGGGCATGTTCCCTGACTGGGAATCAAGCCACACCAGCTGGATGAGAAATGATCAGTTTTAATTAATTATCCAGATTACATTCAGATAATTGGAAGAGAAGTCTTCTTTTAAAGCATGTGTGAAGACTGGGCCAGGTAAAAGAATAGAATATTATTTTGATATGTTGATAGCAATGAGCACCAAAATCTATGGAATTCTGAAAGTTTTAATTCAGTTCTGCTTTCAAATTTTGCTTGTTTATCAAATTAGCCAATTAGTAAAGGGTTAATATACACCTTGAATTATATAGGTATATATTACTTATTTCTTGTGAATATTAAAATGCACCCAAGTTAATGGTAATTTCTGTACTGATGACAAGGTTTGCTGCCATTATAGACAATCATTTTGCTAAATCTACTCATTAGTTGTTCTGCTAAGTAAATGATTCCCTGGATTAACCATTGTAACCACCATCTATTCCTATGCATAGACTCAGAGATCTGAAGGGTAGTGATCAGGAAGAATTTTAGTAAGCCCTATGTGTTCATCATCAAGGGAAGCATAGACTGGACTCCCTCACCTTTGAGCTTTGGGTTGGTTGGCAAATGTTTTTCAAACTATTTTCATTATCATGCTCTCTAAAGGAGCTATTTTAGGCATTATGTCCTAATTCTCTCTATATATCATGAAATTTTAATACCATAAATATCATTGTATACAAACACACACACACAGACACACACACACACACACACACACACACACACACACATACTAGAGGCCCAATGCACAAAAATTTGTGCACTCAGGGCTGGTCTCTCAGTCTGGCCTGTGCCCTCTCACAGTCTGGGACACTTTGGGGGATGTCTGCCTGCCAGCCCAAGAGCCTTCAGGGGGTGTCTGACTGATGGCTTAGGCCCACTCCCCTTGGCAAGTGGATCTAAACCTCAGTTGGACATCCTTAGCACTGCACTTGCAACTGTCAGCCTGGATTGTGGCTCAGCAATGCTCCCCCTCTGGGAGTGCACTGACCTCCAGGGGGCAACTCCTGCCTTGAGCATCTGCCCCCTGTGGTCAGTGCATATTATAGCAACTGTTTGTTCACAACCATTCTGCCCTTAGGGTCAATTTGCATATATATTTGCATACAGATATACAAATATTTTAAATAAATTATATATGCCTTTTGGAGGTTTATGTTTTTGTTTTGTCCTGCTAAGAACAAATGTTTGCCCTATATTGATAAGCTTGGGCTAGACCAGTATTTGGCAAACTCATTAGTCAACAGAGCCAAATATTAAAAGTACAACGATTGAAATTTATTTTGAGAGCCAAATTTTTTTAAATTAAACTTTTTCTAATGCCACTTCTTCAAGATAGACTCACCCAGGGTGTGGTATTTTGTGGAAGAGCCACACTCAAGGGGCCAAAGAGCTGCATGTGTCTCAGGAGCCGCAGTTTGCCAACCATGGGGCTAGACCAATGGAAAGTGGTTGCAGGAGGTTAGAGGGTAGGAGGAAAATCACTTAAAGCATTTATTCTTGTACCCTTGCTGTCAGACAGAAATAACTGTGCTCCTCCATCCAAAGCCACAGCACTTGTAGTTGGCTCTCCCCATCTCTAACTATTGTTCGGTTCCAGTTAAGCACTCACTTCCTTTCAGCCCAGGAGTAAAAATGATTCCCCTCCATTATTGGCCCTGGGGAGCTTCACTGTCCTTTATTACATGTCTCAATTCTGCATGCAGCTTTTAAAATATCCCTTCATTAACTCCTCCCATCCTCTGCCTCCTGCTGGGACTGTGGCTGGTCTCTTTCCAGTTGGAATTCCTGTCACCTTCTGTAACCCAGCCTCCAACTCACAGTGTCATTTCATATCCTGTCTTTAGTCTTTTCTTTTTCTTTTTTGTAATCTTGTTCTTCCTTTATTCCTTTCTTGGCATCAGTGTTTACTCTAAAATGCACCTTGGTCGTGGGAGTTGGATTTTCTTCATGTCTCATTTCTTCCCTTCCTGTTGCATTTTCATTAGCCTTGCATGGATTTGCATTTGGATATTAAGCCATGGGATCTTGGACCCTGAATGCCAAAGTTTCAATTAGTTTACTAATATCCACTTACCCTGACAGGCAGGCTCTTGAGTACTTTCTCCCCACAGGTTAGTGTTGTTCACTAGCAAGAGGGACTGTTGTCTCTTCCAAGTATTGTGGCTGCATAGTAAATATTCTAATATATATTAACTTAACACAATGACAACTTTTATTTCTGCAAGCAGGGTAGGATTAGGCAGGATATCTGTTTCTGCTCCAATCAGCATTAGCTAAGTAGCTTAGAAATTGGGAGGTGGAATCATCTTGATGTTTACTCACTTGTCTAAATCTAGGGCTGAAAAGACAAACAATTGAAAACTAGAATAACCCAGGGCTCCTTATGCATCTCTCTAGCTAGATGTGGTCTCTCTATGTGATCTACCAGCATGAGGGGCTTAGGGGAAGTCTGACTTCTTACACATTGACTCAGAACTCCCAAGATGCATATCTTAGGAGCAAGAGCAACAGCTAGTTAGAACCCACTTCACTTTCCATAGTCTAGGCTCAAGTGTCATTTTGATCATAGTCTATCAATTGAAAGGTCTCTAAGATTTATGGGGAGAACACATAAATTGCATCTCTTGATGAAGAGTGTTAATGTCACATTATTTTTAAAATTTGTGAAATGGGATATTAGTTTAGCCATTTTCTTAAAAAACACATTTTGCTCCAATATCCACTATGCGTGTGTGTGTGTGTGTGTGTGTGTGTGTGTGTGTGTGTGTGTGTTGTTAAAATATTATGAAATGAGATTTCAAAGAAAATACTGGAGAATGCTAAATGAAAAGCCAATAGAGACAAGTATATGTCAGTATAAAAGTCTGTATATCTATTTTATATAATCATGGGGTTAGGATTCAGCATTAGGCAGATAAATAGTAGGTAGAGTTGGGGGAACAAAACTCTGGATTCCTCTCTATGCTGATTGATAATAGCAAGTCTCTGACTCTGTCAAATTAATGATTTTATCTATATGATCATGAGGTCTCTTCCAAAGCCTCTGGTTCTGTGAAAAGTTGAAATATGGTTATACCATCTTATACTTACTATTCGTTTTCTGTTTAAAAATCCCTTTCGATATTTGCTGACCAAATTTTATCATTTTTACTAAGCAGTCATACTCTGCTTTCTATGCAGCTCTACTAAATCAAGTCCTCGATGGCACCAAGCATTATTTCAAGAGTTATTCTTCTTTTGTGCATGGAAATTTTCATTTGAATGTATGCCATCAGAGGCATAATAGGAAATGGGTATTTTACTGGACCCAAGTCAAATTGGCATTCTTCTTTATCTCTAAGAGGCAGTTTTGATGGTAGTAAAGGACATAGTGCAACCAGGGAAATTACCCGCAGGCCTGCTGCCTGCTGCCATGAAAGCCAATACTCATGAGACAAATAGGGTGAATAAAGAAAGAGGTTTATTTAGGTGTTAGCAATTTGAGAATATGGCAGACTCCTGCCCTTAAAAATCATCTTACCATCTCAGATTCTTCAGTTAGATTATATAACGGAATCATGGGAATGGAGAAACTGTGAATTTCTGGTGATCTGCAGTTTTGCCCAGGCTCATTCTTTCCATTCTGATGTAATCTTTCAACCAGATATCTGCTTTTTATTTTTTTTCCTGGCATCATCATTCATATTTCAGGAGCAGGTTGTTCAACTATAACAAAAATTTGGTCAGACGTGAAAGAACAAGGTTGATTATATACTTTCATTTGTTACAGATTACATAAATGTGATCACTATATTGCTAATATTAAGTCATGGTAACAATATGAACACTAAATTTAAAGGATGAGGGATACAAAAGAAATGAGATATAGACTAAAAGCCAATCCCAGAATTGTCAGCAAAGTTCTCTTTGGAAAGTATTTTCATGTTTAATGATATGCTCAATAATCACAACAGAGGTCAACATGGCTGATACCCTTAAGTGATGAGCATAATAGATGACATTGCACAGACCAGTCTATAGAAAGTTTTAAATCAATAATTTTTTAAATTTTCACACCACCAAGTATGGAAACCACAAGCAATCTACCATTAAGTTTGTGTAAACCAAAACTCAGATTTAAGGACAGAAAGCCAAATCAAACTGATTAATCAAACCAGTATATAAAAAGTCCAGGCAATGCTGAATCAGAGTAACAAATAATAACATTAGAACTGGCTGTTCCTCCCCATCTCTGGGCTCTCCCTTCCTCTGTGTTTGTTCCCATTTAGATTCTTTTCTTTCTGGATCAAAGGTTACCACCAGCTGTCCTCTCATCAACCCAGTAAAATACTGTGCCTTTTTTTCTCAACAGTTCTAACAAAATATCTGGAATTGAGTTTCATTTCCTCTGATTGTCCAGTCTTGGGCCAAGTGTCTACCCCAGGCCAATCCCTACTTCATGGACATGCAATGCTCTGACTAGATCTAGTCACATGAAAACTCCGGGATTAAAAAGTTTGGGGAGAGAGCTGATCAACTATGCTTAAAACTCATGGACCAAGAGTTGGGGTGGAATGGCTTGCTAGAAAAAAACAGAAAAACTGTCAGTGGGAAGAATGGTCAGTGAACATTTCTACTATAGTCTATTATCAGTAAATACTACTGATTAATGAACTGTTGTGTCTTTGCTTTCTAAATTATAGAGATAATGACAGTTAAGAGGACACAATGCTATGGCTAATAATATAAATTGTTATTAATTCCCCCCTTCTAATGTTATTTCATTATGACAGATCAAATGTATTTTCAAGGAAGCATTGATACTATTCAAAAGTCCCACTTTGAACACTGCAGGTGTGGATAGAAGCCATAAATAAGATGTCCTCAACCAGAGATATATACCACGAATGGAAAAGAAGCAGGGACAAGTGAAAGTGAATAGGAAGGGATATAAAATGAAAATTGTTGCAGAACAAAAAGAGTTCATTAACCTGGCACTAGCAGAACCAAACACTAACCATTAAGAATTACAGTGGTGGAGAACTCTTGGTTATTTTATTATGAATGATGCCATCCAGGAGAACAGGAAGCTCACAATGTCCTATCTTATCTAATAAAGAGAGGATATGAAAATTGACCATCATGCTATAACAGTCAAGATGGCTGCATCCACAGTGGAGGCAGGAATTCTATAACACAAGATGGCTCAGCCCACAGCAGAGGCTGAGTTCCCATAATGAGCCTTAATGAGCAATCAGCAGGGACCTGAGGCTGCACCCACTGCATGGTGGGACTTGACAGAGGATCTCAGGCTGTGCACTCTGCCCAGGCACCAGGCTGGGGGACCTCAGGCCATGCACTCTGCCTCAGTGCCAGGCCAGAGTACCTGAGTCTGCTCCCCTTGCCTAGTGGAGTTTGACGGGGGACCTCAGGCCATGCCCCAGAGCTGAGTCAGGCAACCTGAGTCCACATCCCTTCACCTGGCGGGTGTGGCCCAATGGTGGTAGGATCAGCTGGGTCTCACATGTATTGGAGGCACACATGGGCAGGCAAGGACTTGACTCTGGTTCCCATGGCATGCCCCAGACTCTGACAGGAGGAAGATTTTCATATATATTTTACTAATTTTCTTTCATCTCTGACACTTCTATTTTAGAGAAAGGACAAATAGCAATATTAAAATACTTCTTCTAATTAATTCTCTTTTAATGTTCACCAAGTCACTAGTATAATTATATAGGACAAAATCACAAGACACCATGGATTAGGTTTTCAGGGCCATGCTGGGAGCTGATTAGTCAAAGGTAAAGTAAGGGTAATGAACAACTTCTTTAGGCCATGAGGCCAGCTCTGAAGTCTTTTCCGGTACCTCTGTCTGATTTCATGGGAAAGTAGCAGGGGGTTGTTTCAACTTAGGGCTCGAGAGCTGAAACATAACTTAGGTCAAGAAGTTGTCTTTAGCCTGCCAGAGGTGAGGCTACTGTCTAATATTGCCTCTGGGTTGTTTATTATGGGGGGGCAGAGAGAAGGCAAAGTCTTTGAGAATATAGATACATACATATTTATAGACTTTTTGAGCTAGAATTGAATCAGTCATAAGAACTCTCCATTTCAAAATCAATGTACTGGGAGAACTGATAAAACATCAGAGGTGGAATTAAAGGCATGAAAAAGAAAAGTGTATTGTGACTGCCAGTGGTGGCTGGAATGTGCCCATAGGAAACAGACTTGTGGAAAGAGATCCTGTAACAAGAATGAGACAGAGAAATTAAATAGTACTGTTAATCTAAGAGTGTGCATTGGAAGGCAGTCTGGAATTAGACTTAGCCTTTTAAAATTTGTGTATTCATTTATAAAAATATCATTCAACATTTTCAGGTTATTTGAAAGTGGGTCAAAGAATGACAAAAGTTGTGCTTATGGGTGGCTTCATTTTAAATGGCAGCCTCAGGCAAAGGTGAAAATTGAGCTTCTGTTTACACTGGAAAATCCTTTGGCTTGTGGGTGTTAAGCTTGTCTTTGGAAACCTGGTGTGTATGTATTGGCAGCCACAGAGGATTGTTTCCCTGTTGGTGTTTAACTGCTGCCTATTTCCTTATCTACCACTCTTTAAATTAGGGAAGGTTGGATCTCATCATCTGCTTAGCTTTCTAATCTTACTTTACCAGCTCCATGTTTCAGTAATTAGTGCCCTTCAGTGTTGTTTGTCCAGGTTACGGTTTCCTCTGGATGAATTTTATTACATGTTTTTTATTATAAGTTGTTTATCCTCACCTAAGGACATGTTCTTCATTGATGAAAGAGAGAAAGAGAGAGAGAGAGAGAGAGAGAGAGAGAGAGAGAGAGAGAGAGAGAGAAGAAGCATCTTGGTTGCCTCCTGCACATGCCCAACTGGGAATCAAACCCACAACCTGAGTATGTGCCCCAACTGGGAATAAACCCACAGCCCATCAGTGCACAAGATGATGCTCCAACCAATTGAGCCACATTGGCCAGGGCAGGATGCATTTTAGAAAAAGCAGTTTTAGAAACATTGCGAAAAGCAAGTTATGGGATTAAGATCTGATTTGATCTTAGGAAGCTGAATCCTGAAGTTTTATTTTTCAGTTTATTTATTGATACTGTATACAGTGTTAGATATCCAAGTACAAAATTTGATAAGGACAGTTTTGAAGTAGCTTAGCTCTTTGATAACAGAGGTTAGTCATCTTTGAAACACAATTAAATCATTGCATCTCAAATACCAAAAGCTGTCTTCAGAAAAGATTACTGGTATGCAAAGAGGATGTTTATTGAGACAGGGATTGCAAATAAAGTTCTGAAACAAAAGATTGTGATGATGTCACAATAAATGTATGTCTGAAGATTTAATTAAATTCTAATTTGAACCAAGTTCTTCATAAAATTTAATTATTTGACATGAGTACTTTAATACAATAAGTTGGGAAAGTTTCCCTGGTCCAAAGCCAGTAGGAGAGGCACTGTGCAGTCCATCATGGCAAAAAGGACACAGGTGACAGTGGCAACCACTGATCTGCCACTCCCTGGCTTACATGTAGACTTCCTTAAGTTCCTCTCAACCTCAGTTTTCTCCTCCGCAAAGTAGAACTAGTAACTCTTTCCGGATTTGAGCAAGCATTAGAAGTAAAATATATAAAAGAACATGCCTAAAGTCTAACATGTAAATATATACTAGGCACTCAAAAATTATAGGCATTATAATGATGATGATGATGATTATTATTATTATTATTTCTTCTAGGTGATAAATATCCATTTTTCCCCCTGCATAGGAAGAAAATCCCAAAAACACAATGCCTTTTTAAAATATTTTTTAATATATTTAATTGATTTTTTAAAGAAAGGAAGGGAAAGGGATAGAGAATTAGAAACATCAATGAGAGAGGAATATTGATCAGCTGCCTCCTGCACACCCCCTGCTGGGCAGGAGCCTGCACCCAAGGTACATGCCCTTGACCGGAATTGAACCTGGGACCTCTCGGTCCACAGGCCAATATTCTATCCACTGAGCCAAACTGATTAGGGCCACAACATATTTTAAAATAGCCAGAGCAGATGTGAAAAGTGACTTGGTCTACCTAAGTCACATCCAAGCCAAGGAAGTTTTGCCAGTGTAACAGAAAACTATGGATAAATTCTGTTTTCCCTGCCATTGGTATTCTTTCCCTAAAGAGATTTATAATTTTGTTTTCCTCTAAAGACTCCAGGCCATCTATCTGTTGCTATCCCTTCAGTAAGCCTGCCATTATTTCTTCAACAGGTTCCAGCAAAAAGAATCATAAACCCTTATGAGCTAACAGTGAAGTTTCAGCCGAGAAAAAAATAAAAAGCCAGCTTCCTGAAAATTACAACATATATAAGTTTGGAATACACTTGTCTGTTTGTGTCTTTTCTAGTTTATAGAACATTCTTTGCTCTTGATGTTGGAAAACTGTCAATTATTACTGGCAGTTGGCCACTTTTTCATCTCCAAGGTAACAGACTTTTACTATGAAACTTCCACTCTGGTCAAAGCAGACAGTGTGTTATAAAAAATATACTGAGCACAAATGCAGTCATAAAGTCTCACATACACTTACCTCTAAAAGTGGAAAGGCTTATAGTATTTTAGAGAAATGGCATTTTTAATACCTGGCACTCAGTAAATATTTTAGATGGCCAAATGAATGAACAAATGAATAAGTGAACAAACAAAGGGAATTTACCAGGACTGCAAATCATTTCTCTTGAATGAAGTGTACTGCTTGCTTTCCTGGGGAGTGTGGGGGGGGGAATGTTAAGATAAATCATTGTTGAATGAGTTCTTTAGGGACTAAGAGACCAGTGAACATGGTAATAAAGCATAGCTCCTGAAAGCAGAATGTGGTAGTTACAGTTACAGGAAGCCTATTAATCCCTTTCCTTTCCTAGGATTGCTTGCCTTGTGTACAATTTAGGTTTTGAAATCTTTCTTTTCCTGGGTAAAGAATAGCCCCCCAGAATGTTAGAGCTGTAGTTATTTGACAACAACTAAATCTACCCCCAGAGCCACTTCTGTTTTCCTTATTAACTAAGAACTTTGGGAGGTGAAGATCATTTCTGGCCAAGGCTAACCAGCAATGACTTTGTTAGGGTGCTTTATAAATGCTGCCAAGCAGGTGGGAATTATGTTATGGACATCATTTTAGGATAGTCAGGCTGAGTCTAAATTCTCACTTGCTCAGTGGGAATTTGGGTACATCACTTACTTGGTAGCCTCAATTGCCTTATCTAAAAAGATAGAGCAACGATGTTGAGTGAAGATTGATACAGGGCATATAGAGAAAGCATTTAGCACAGTACCTAGTACTACTATTATTAGGACCTCTTCCTACTCACAAAACTTCTGTCACCAAATGTAGTGGGTTTTTTTCCTCACACCAGCAATTCTCCAACTTCACCAACTGAGTGTCCTATAATTTAGTTCTGACACCAACTACCCAGGGTTGGATAGAACAAAGCGTCAATTCCCAGCCCCTTTGTTCTACCCATAGTTAGTATCAAACCCCACAGGTTAAAGGTCCCACAAGACTACTTCCACTTCAGATGCCAGCTGTAAGTCCAGGCCACCCATACTTTAGACTGACTGGCTGTAAAGTAAGAGGGTCCTCATATTTCCCCCACCCCTGGAGTTTTATAATTTTATAGAACAGCTCACAGAACTCAGAGAAAACAGTTTACCTACTTTTAACATTTTATTATAAAGGAGGCATATGACCAGCCAATGAAGATGTACATAGAATCCAGAAGGTCTCTAAAGCTGGAGCTCTATGGAGTTGGAGTAATACTTGCTAACACATGGAAGTGTTTACCAACCTACAAGGTCTTCAAACCCTGTTATGTAGGGAGTTTATGAGATTCCCTTAAACAGATGTTGATTAGATTATTGGTCATTAGTGATTAAACTCAATCTCCAGCTCCTTTGTTATCCCCCAAGGTCAGGGCTGGGCCTGAAAGTACCAACCCTCTGATAACATGGTTGAGTCCTCTGGCAACCATCCTCCATCCTGAAGCTATTTTGGAGTCCATCAAAAGTTGCCCATTAGCATAAACTCAATTATGGTTTTAAAATGCTTATTATGTATAACAAAAGATGCCCCTATAACTCCTATTACTCAGAAAATTACAGGGGTTCTAAGAGCTCTATGCCAGGAACTGAGGTCAAAGACTGAATATATAGTTCTCATTATATCACAATAGTATGTGCTCAGTATGTGGAAAACCAACATGACCAAACCAACCTTTACCATTGTAATGCCAAATGTCAAAGGGGATCTTCTTAGATCAATTTCAGTTTCCCCTTTGTAGCCATGAGAGGACTGGACCAGATCAGGAGGAATGACATTTACCTCTATGGCTCTTTGAGCCAAAGGGTGGGAAGGAGGCAGCTTGGCTGCTGCCAGTGATATCCTGAAATACACAGGGCAGGGAAACATGGGCAGACTGATTAAGTAGCAGAAAAAGGTAAGTGTGGAGGAGGGACATAGAGAAAGAAGAGTGCTGAAGTGATCAGCCTTTAATTGCTAAAGAATCACTCTCTGTAGGCAATATTGGGATTTCTTGAAAAACAAACAAGCAAACAAATGAATAAAAAACACTATTCTGAACTTAAAAAGTCAAAAATCAGTTTCCACACAATATGAAGGATTTTATAGACTGGGCTGGATCATGAAAAGCTGCAATTTATGCAGATAAAAGCAGACTGCAAAAAGAAAAAAAAAACAAATACTTGAGAATTGACTCAACTTCATACCTGCTTGAAGGTGGATACGTCTAATATTTGTATAGTCTTCTTAGCTCATTGTCTCCATATTCTCTCCATGCCCTCCCCACACACTGTCTCTTGAGGGAGGCTGGCTCTGGGAACTTTCTTGCTGCCCGTTGACCAGAGAACTCATTTGTTTACCATGTGGGCCTCTCTCTCTAGGCAGATCTGGGTCTTCCTGACATGGCAACTGGCTTCCTCCAGAGCAAGGGACCAAGATAATGAGAGCACATTCAGGACAAAAGTGGCAATCTTTGATAACCTAATCTCAAAGTGACATATCATCACCTCGGCCATAACATATCACATATCACATTTCTGCCAAATTCTATTCATTAGAGGCAGGTCCCTAAGCCCAGTACCTACTCAAGGGAGGCAAATTAAGCCCCACCTCTTAAAAGGGAGGAGTATCTAAGATTTTGTGGGCATATTTTAAAATAACCCTAATTCCATTTTCTAGTTTTCTATTCCAAGATTTTCTTCCATTTTGACTCTGTCTCTGCCCTTGTATTCTTTGCCCCTCCTCTCAAATATTAAATCCTCTTTTGACTTAAGTTCATGTTTAAGACCAAAATCCTTTCAATAGCATCTAAAGTCTTGAAATAAGTGAACACATGTCAGAATCAGGACTCTGTTGCCTTGAAGAAAGGGATGTGATTGGTGGACAGGAGGTGGTTGAAGGTTATCTTAATAGTGGATCAAGCTAATTGCTAAGCCACAAGGATAACTGCCCCTCAACAAGGCATTCAGATGTATGGTCTTGTAGGCTGTCAGTTCCTGCTATCATCAGGTTGCCCTAAAATAGAAATCAGCACAGGTCTGTAAAGGCCCAGAAAGGAAATATTTTTGGCTCCACAGGCCACATATGGCCTCTGTCGCATATTTTTTCTTTGTTTTTATTGTAACCCTTTAAAAATGTAAAAACCATTCCTACAGGGCTGCGGGCTGGAATTTTCTGACCTCTCCTCTGTAATAATCATAGAAAGATGATCATTGTGTCATTGGAAAATACTTAGAAGTGCTTCTCCATATCACCCAAGCATGATAAACAGAATCTCCTTCCCAAATCTCTAATTTCTCTCACTTGAGGTAAAGAGCTGAGATTCCTTTTTTTTTTTTTTTTTCTGGTTGGATGCATTTTGTGTAGGCTTTCTCTCGTTCCTTCAGGGAGACAGAAACAGGTTCAAAAATTAAGTCACTAAAATGACTAATGTGGTACTGTCAGAGAAGAATAATGGACCTGCAGGGTTATGGTTTCTCAGAGAATTCATTTTGCATTTCTATCCATCACATGAATAACAATAACCTTCTCCAACAAGCAGAGTGAAGAATGTGAAGACTGCCGGTAAGTATTCCTCACTGCTCACTAAATATTGGCACCAGAAAGGCTTTCTAAGACAGTGCTGATGTTTAGGGAATTTATGTCAGATTTGGCTTTTAATGGGGAAAAATAATCCCCTCTTATACCATGACTTTTTGTGTTTGCACTGCCTTCTCTAATATCAGCATGCTTCACAAACAAGAGTGAATGCGTGTGTGTGCGCGCGGGCGCACACACACACACACACACACACACACACAAGCATCCTGTGTCTTCATCAGAAACAGGAATCAAAATCCTCAGTTGTAATTCTTTTAAAATATCTGCATTTTCATTTTACCAGAGCATTAATACAAATATATTATTTAGCTTACAAGTCAATGAAAGATAATATGTTAATATGTACATAATTAATAAATTTACTCAAGATGAGGCAAAATAAAAACTGAAGAGAGGAATCAAAAGCTGTTCATCAACCAAAGGATTTGTATGCATGCATATAAGCATAACCGACGGTCACAAGACACTGGGGGGTTAAGGCATGCATGAGAATGGAGGGGGCAATGGGAAGATATGTACACATGTAATACATTAATAAAAATATGAAAAAAACAAAAAAATAAAAGTTGTTCATATTTAATGTTTCAGATATCCCAGATAAGTAGTATTGATTTCTTATTTTGCTACTTTGCCCAAACTACAAAATTGCTACCTCAAAGTGCTACCTGAAAACATGGCAAGCTCTTGCATAAGTAGAGAGTTTGGAATCTGGATAAAATAAATTATTTAAAAAGGGGTAATAAATCTGGTATATATTTTTGCTTTTTTATCATAATAACTGCAGGTTTAAATCTTTGTTGAACCCTATTAAACTTACTTGTACTAGTAGAACTCATTATTATTGCCATTAAAACTGACCAAAATCATATTTTAATTAAGTTTAATATGACAGACTTTGCAAGACCATCTTTCATCTTGAATACATAATGTTTCTTCGTACAATTATTTGTTCTTGTAAATTATTCCATTCATAAAATTAATAGCTGGGTGTTGAGGAAATTATTCACTTGCCACTCATTTAAATGGTTCAAGAGTTATAGCACATATTTGATTATTTGTCCAAACATTGCTATGTGATCAGAAACATGTTTTCTCTAAACTGACATGTTTTTTATTGACATTTGTAGTCACAAGGCAGAATTCATTACAATGCTGCTATTTTGGGGTTTTCTGAAGAAAATATTCACAGCATAAATATAAAAATACTCAAGGCCATTTTGACATTCTAGAACTATAGATCTTCTGGGGTGAAACAGAGAAATTAGTCCCACCATATCTGGGATCATCTGACATTTGTAATGAGAACTAGGGGAGACAGAGTAATTTATTCCCGTAAGCAAACTGCCAAGAAGATAGACAGTCTTGAAAACCTTTCTCATGCTATAGTGGTACGAGTATTCTCCTGTGGTCTTCACTATTGCTTGTGCTCCCTCATATCTCCACCATTGGGCTGTTTCTGTCTATTTTTGCCCTCTGCTGAATTCATTAGTTTAAATGGGAAGGGCTCTACATACCAAATGACTATCCTTAGAACCAGGAGAGGAAATAGGCCAATGTCGTCAATGTCCACTAGGCAGACTGACTTCCATTTCTATGTTTGATAAAAATAAACATGTGAAGAGGAGACAGCTGGAATTCCTTTAGAGTTTTCTAAAAGATTGCATTAGATAAGGGCTGACTTCTGCAAATTGATCAATTTGGCAGAAAGCACAAAGCACATGCCACAATACTGTACAGCTAGGAATTCATGTGGTGCTTTATGTCTATAACATTGTACATACTAGCAATACTTAATTGTCTGTGGCCTACTCTGCCACCAAGAGAGAAGAAACAGATGTCCTTATTTGTCTTTTGATGTGGCTTCTGATACTTACATTGATTTGTCTAAAATTACATCAGCCACCTTAGGCAATATTTCCCTAGTCCTTTTCTCTGATGACTAATTGTTTCAGGTGGTTATTAAGGATGTGATTATCATCATCTAAAAGAGATGATCCACTCTACCCAGCAAAGCTATCATTCAGAATTGAAGGTCAGATAAAGAGCTTCATAGATAAGAAAAAACTAAAGAAGTTCATCAACACAAACCAGTATTATATGAAATGCTGAAAAGTACTCTCAAAGAAGAGATAGAAGAACAAAAAGGTAAAGATAAAAATTATGAACAACAAATACATATCTATCAACAAGTGAATCTAAAAATCAAGTGAATTAAAAATCTAATGAACAGAATAAACTGGTGAATATAATAGAATCAGGGGCATAGAAAGGGAGTGGATGGACAATTCTCAGGGGGAAAGAGGGAAAGGGAATGCAGAGAGAGACTGGACAAAAATCATACACCTATGGATGAGGACAATGGGGAGGAAGAAGGGCAGAGGGAGGGGTGGGAGTTGAGTGGAGGAGAGCAATGGGGGGAAAAAAGAGGAACAATTGTAATAATCTGAACAATAAAGATTTATTAAATAAAAAAATAAATAAAATAGATGATCCATTGCTTGCAGGTATTGCACTGGCACAGAGGAAAAATATACATATATATACACACACATATATATATATATACATACATATATATACATATACATATATATATTTATACACACACACACACACACACATACATACATACTAGAGACCTGGACCTCCCCCCACAACATGCCATGGAACTACCCTCAGTCCCAGAGTCTGGAGTGCCACCCTGATGCCCCCGCCTTCAGGCTGCAATCAGCGGCCATTGGGCCCCATCCCCATGGTGCACGCAGGGCTGCAGAAACCCTGGCAGAAGCTGCACAGATTGGCTGCTGGCCCCGCCCCTGCTGCTCTGGCTCTGCTGTGCGCACCACCATCTTGTGATGGTGTTAAGTGTGAAGGTCAATTTGCATATTACCTCTTTATTATATATATATTTATATATATATATATATGTGTGTGTGTGTGTGTGTGTGTGTGTGTATGTGTATATATATATATATGTGTGTGTGTGTGTGTGTGTGTGTGTGTGTGTGTGTACTGTATATATATATTTCAAAAGGAAGTATGATCCCAACAACTTTTTTAAATATACCTAATAGAAACTTTGGAGTATTTAAATGCAATACCAGGGAGTCTTGATGCTTAGTATATAATTCTAGAACTAGTGTTCTAAGTAGGGATACTGGATAATTAGAGTGTTACAGTAGTGTTGGGAGAGGTGATGGGTTAATCATTAAATAAAAGTAATTTACACTAAATTGAAAATGATAGCCAATGTCTTCTTAAAGCATAGCTTGATGGGAAAGAAATCATGCAGATATTAAATACATGTAGAAGAAGACAGAAATACAATGGGTTTGGAAATCACAGGATATATGCAGAAATGGGATAAAGGAGGCTAGAGTTCTCCTTTGCTTAGGCTGGACAAGAAAGATTACAGTAGAATATTTTTTTATTTGTGACAGAGAACAGATATTGGAAGCAACTATTTCAGACCATCAGTCAAAACATACAACTTAGAGAAGGTCACAAAAGAAAAGAAAAGAAAGCTAAGTCAAAATTTTAGCAAATAACATAACTATTAGATAGATAGATAGATAGATAGATAAAATAGTGATACTTAAAAAAAAAAGTTATGTGCTAAGTGAGTTTTGCTTAGTGTATAGAGCATTGGCCTGTGGACTAAATGATCCCAGGTTCAATTCTGGTTGAATTGAAATCAATTATATTTATACTAAGGCCCGGTACATGAAATTCATGCATGGGGGGTGTTATTCTTCAGCCCAGCCTGCTCCTTCTCCAGTCTGGGACCTCTTGAGGGATGTCCAACTGCCCGTTTAGGCCCGATCTGGTCAGGCCTAAATGGGCAGTTGGACATCCCTCTCACAATCCAGGACTGCTGGCTCCCAACTGCTCACCTGCCTGCCTTCCTGATTGCCCCTAACCACTTCTGCCTGCCAGCCTGATCACCCCCTAACCACTCCCCTGCCAGCCTGTTTGCCCCTAACTGCCCTCCCCTGTGGGCCTCATCACCCCTAACCACCCTCCTCTGCAGGATTGATCAACTCCACCTCCCTTCCCTTGCAGGCTTGGTCCCTCCCAACTGCACTGCCCTCCCCTGCTAGCCTAATCACCCACAACTGCCCTCCCTTGCAGGCCTAGTCCCTGCCAACTGCCCTCCCCTGCTGGCCATCTTGTGTCCACATGGGGGAAGGATCTTTTGACCACATGGGGACAGTCATCTTATGTGTTGGAGTGATGGTCAAGCTGTATATTTCTCTTTCATTATATAGGATAGAGTCCTGCTGCATGGGAGGGGGCCAACTGGTTTGCTCCGAAGGGTGTCCTGGATCAGGTTGGGTCTTCCCTTGAGGCATGAGGTGGCCTGGGTGAGAAGCCTGTGGTGGTATGCAGGCCAGCCATGCCCCCTGATGACCCAAGCAGAGGTCCTGGTGTCTGGGATTTACTTATCTTCTACAATTAAAACTTTGTAGCCTGGAGCAGAGCCAAGTCTTCTGCTCCCACAGTTATTGAAACTTTGTTGTCTTAAGCAGAAGCCTGAGCCTGCCAGGGTGTGCAGAAAGCTTGGCTTCGTCCATTGCCAGGGGCAACCCAAACCTCCCTCCTGCTCTCTCTGTGGCCGTAGGCTTCTTGGTTGGGTTTATTTGCATACTCACTCTGATTGGCTGGTGGGCATGGCTGGTGGGTGTAGTGGAGATATAGTCAATTTGTATATCACTGTTTTATTATATAGGAGATTATATATTATATATATATATACATATATATATATATATATACATATATATATATAAGCTCTCTCTATATAATAGATATATATATATTTCAGAGAGGAAGGAAGAGGGAGAGAGAGAGAGAAACATCAATGATGAAAGAGAATCATTGATTGGTTGCCTCCTGCACAGCCCCTGCTGGGGATCCAGACTGTAACTCAGGCATGTGCCCTTGACTAGAATTGAACCTGGGATCATTTAGTCCACAGGCCAATGCTTTAGCACTCAGTAAAACCAGCTGAGCACATAACTTTTTTTTTTTAAGTATCATTAGCACACTTCACTTTTTAAAAAATCTCATACAAATTTCTAGATTTGTTTTCAATTTTGAAAGTGAAATGCATTTTGTATACATTTATTTTAATTAAATCTTTATTGTATGAAAGTATTACATATGTTCTCTTTTTCCTCCATTGACCCCTTCTAGCCCACCCCATCACCCACCCCAGGCCTTCAGCACCCTATTGTCTGTGTCCATGGGTTATGCATATATGCATACAAGTTTTTTGGTCTCTTTCCACCTACCCACCCTCCCCCACTAGATATTATTTTGGAAGGATTTCTACTGGGCTATTTTTCCTCTCCATTTACTTGCTTCTCTTCCTATGCATTAAAATGTATCTACTGCATATCTCTACTGGGTGCTTTAAGCCAACATTTCCTATGTTCCCAGGTTTGGTGATCACTCCCCAACTTCCAGTTTTCCTAGGCTGCATGTTTCTATAATTCTAGGTAGAATTACACCATGGTGATTAACAAATACAGTGGTACCTCAAGATTCAAGTGCCCTAACATACGAGATTTTTGAGATATGAGCCGTCGAGCGAGCGACTTTTGCTTTGAAATATGAGCAACATTTGAGATAGGAGTAATCGCGTGGATCGGCCGGCTGCACTGGACCCACCAGTTTACTGCGACTCCAACGTCTCATAGTTTCCCACGCCTCAAGGTTATGGAACGAATTAAACTCGTATCTCGAGGTACCACTGTATTACTTTGAAGGCAGATGACTAAGGCTCAAATTGTTTCTATTCTCTACTAGCTTTGGGACCTTTGGAAGATTGGACATCACTTCTTCACCTATAAAGCAGAATTGTTGTCATACCTGAACTATGAAGTTGTGATGGCTGTTAAGTGGGAAAATTCAGAGCTTTTGCAATAGAAACTAGCATCACTCCACATTCTGCACACATACATGTAACTACTCACAAAGCCAGTTGATTTTACTCCTTATTGAATATCACCTTAATCCATCCAGTTCTCTCTTTCTTCACTTGCCATCTTTATCTCAGTCTTCCTTTCTTTCTCTTGTCTAAAGTATTTTTAATCACATGGGTCACTTATCTCTACCCATTCTGCCCCCATCCTTCCGAGTTCATATCCCACAAAGCATCCATGTGTGAGAGAACTCTTCCATGGCTTCCTAGTACCTTCATAGAAGTGTCTTCCTTCTTACCAAAAGGTACAAAGCCCTTTGTAATACCACTTGTTCTTTATCTGGCTTCTCTCCTAGCTCCACTCCCTTTGCTGTCAGTACTCCAGCAGTGCTTAATCACTGAGACTCCCCACACATAAAGCTCACTTTCACCTGGGCCTTGTTTCCCAACTTGTGGAATAGTCCCTCTTCCCTCAATTCATCCTACTCCCGATTTCTAGATATTTCTTATTTAGCTCCACCTCGTGGCACTCACCATCTACACTCCAGTCCCTTAGCCACCCCCCCCACCCCACCCCGTCTTCAAAGATACCATCATCTTGCCGAAACTGGTTTGGCTCAGTGGATAGAGCGTCGGGCTGGGGACTGAAGGGTCTCAGGTTTGATTCCGGTCAATGGCATGTACATTGGTTGCGGGCACATCCCTAGTAGGGGGCGTGCAGGAGGCAGCTGACCGATGTCTCTCTCTCATCGATGTTTCTGGCTTTCTATCCCTTTCCCTTCCTCTCTGTGAAAAATCAATAAAATATATTTTTTTAAAAAAGATACCATCATCTTTCTCACATAGGGACCTTTGGACATGTTCTTCACTCTATCAGAAACACGCATCCATGTCTCCCTTTTCTACATCATTAATTTGTACTGATTAATTTTGTGTAGTAAATGCCTTATTCTTCAGTTCAAATGTCCTTTCCATGGGGAAGGTCCCTCTGATGACCTTGGAAACCTGCACTTCTCTACTTTAGTATCAAGACTGGAAATAATATAATTGTGAAATTATTTTGTTTTAAATGGCTTAGGTTGGTCCTGCAGATGTATCCCCTAAGTCAAGGATTCAAGGGCAAGCAGCTTTTTTAAGGATTGATCCCAGAAAGTACCAGGAGGGAGGGGAGTAAGAACAGGAAAGGAAGGAAATAAATACAGGTACAGATTGTCCTGTGGACAGCTTGGACTGGATCCTGAAGGAGAACTCTGGGAGATGATGTGGAATATGCCTTAGACTTGTCCCTCTTAAGGGCACAAAAGCAAAATAGTAATGCACCTATTTCTGGACATCATTGATTGAGGGCTGCTTCCTGATTCTCTGCTCAGGGAAAGCATTCTATAGAGCTTAGAATAAATCCTGAGGCAGAGTACCACAGGTGTTTATGAGCAGAAGCCACCGGAGTGCAGAGAAATCAGAGGTGAGTGTCAAAGGTAGGTATTTGTTGTCTTCAGCTACAATATCTATCAGCTCCACTGGACTGAGAATCCCTTCCCTCACTAGTTATCTCCAGAGCAGAGCCATTCAATAGAAATGAAACGTGAGTCACAAATGTATTTGTAATTTTTACTGTTTTAAGAACAATGTTAAAAATAGTAAAAAAAAAAAAACAGGTTACATTCATTTTGACTCAATATTTTACTTAACCCATGATAGCCAAAGTATTGTCATTTTGACAAAGAATCAATATAAAAATTGTTAATAAGAAACTTTCAACTGTTTTGTGTTGTCTTCACAATCTGATGTGTATTTGACATTTACTGAACATCTGTTTGGAAGTACTGAATTTCAAGTGCCCAATAGCCACATGGGACTGGCTGCTATCACACTGTGCAGTGCAGTGCTAAACAACAGAGACTGATAGACACTGGTGACTCAAAAAATACCTAATCAATGACAAAGGTCTTAACTGAAAGATTACCGTGAACCCTCTGGACTGAATTTGGTTGCTTCCTCGAAGATCCTCCACAGCTCTCCCTGCTTCTGCCAGCACAGGGTGTGTTGTATTTAACCCAGGTTGTGGCCACTCACTGTCTCCTCAGTAAGCTTCAGTTAGGGCAGGCTCCCACCATTGTTCCTCTCTGTGTAGCACCCACATACACCTAGAACAGAAGAAATCTGCATTCATTTTTTAAGATAAAGTGGCTTAATATAGTTTCAGTGAAATTGAAAAGGTACATTTTATAGATTTATTTCATGAAAAGTCTAACATTTCTTATTTCTACTAAGAAATAGTACTGTAATCTTAAGGGAGGACTCAACTAGTGGCTACAGAAGGATAACAAGTTGGAAAATGAACAACACTATTAATGAAGCTAAGAATTGGGCTATTGATAGCTATATTTAATGAATGAAAATAAATCATATACTTTCTGTTTCTGTTTTTAACACTTAATACTTCAGATTGTGGACCAGTGATTCTCAGAGTATGGTGCTCAGACCACAGCAGCAGCTTCACTTGGGAATTTGTTAGAGATGCAGATGCTCGGGCCTCTTCCAGCTTTGTTGAACCAGAACCCAGTTCTGTATTTTAACATAACATTGCCCCCACGGGATGCTGATGCACTGAGAAGTCTAAGAACCAGTGCTCCAGATTCTTCCAGAGAGGAAGCACTGGGTCCCAGGGAAGGCAGTTTCCTAGAACTAAATTTTCACATAAACAAAACATGCTCTCTCTGTTCAAAGGTGTATGGTTTCTGCCCTTGTGAATTATTTTCACATGAAATAAATGGAATAATATGTTGAAATTTATTCTGGTGCAATGTCAAATAGCTATGAAGTAAGTATTTGGTTAAACAAAACCATTACTAGATTTCTGTATTTTTAAAAGATAGATAAAAGATTAATAGAAAGCATTGTATTTATAGTTGATAGTACACTTAGAAATACTTGTCATTTTTTATCCTCTATATGGTGATAATTTGAGTAAGGGAACATTTTTATAAAACATTCATAATGAATTGTGGAAAATCCATACATTGCTTTCATCCTAAACTTCAAAATTCCAAATCAGAATCTTAAAATTTTTATTTTCACCACTTAAACTAGCATGTCCCCACACTAAAGGAGCAACTATTGCAAAGAGGATACAGGATAGAAACACAAGGGTTAATATTTTTACTTCCTATGATAATATGGGGCTGCTTGCAACTTAAAATGTTCATGTATTGAATGACGCCCTCCCTGAGGACACCTGTACTCCCTACATGTACATCCTTAACCAGCGATTTCCCAAAGAGCATTGTGGATAAAACAAAGTGGATAACTGAAGCACTTACTTAGATATTCTTCATTTAATTCAGCTCAAATACCCACCATTTATTAATATTTACAGAAATGAGATAAAATGTTATATTTTCATATGTGTAATTGTCTTTAGCCTCAGTTTTATCTCATGCCTCTTATGAAACCACTCCATCCATCTTCGTTTTGTCAACTCCTGAAGGGAAGGCCCTTTGTCTTCTAAACAGGCTAATTTATTCCCTCTCTACAATATTAAACTTTGTAGGTACTCAGAAAATATTAATTGATGACAGAGATACCAAAGAGCTTTTGATTTTATTTCTGGAATGATTCTTCTATTCAAAGAACATTTTTAAATATAATTTCTATTCTTCAACAAAAAAGTAAAACAATGTTTCCTCTTGCCAGTTCAGATTTAACATCTGCATTAAGCACAATGTGTGCCTGTTTTAAACAAAAGTGTAGACATAACAGTTATCTCAGTTCAGAAACATAAATGACAATACAGAGAAAGAAATATTTTAGGGCTTAAAGTTGCTTTTGTTTGTTTGTTTTTATTAATGTGTTACATGTATACATATCTTCCCATTGCCCCCCCCTTCCAGGCATACCCTAACTCCCTAGTGTCTTGTGTTCATTGGTTATGCTTATATGCATGCATACAAATCCTTTGGTTGATCTCTTATTTACCCCACCTCTCCTTAAACTTCCTGCTATAATTTGAGTCTGTTTGATGCTTTACTGCCTCTGTATATATCTTTTTGTTCATCAGTTTATAATGTTCATTATTATCCACAAATGAGTGAGATCATGTGGTGTTTATCCTTCATTGACTGGCTTATTTCACTTAGCATAAGGCTCTCCAGTCCCATCCAGGTTACTGCAAATGGTAAGAATTCCTTCTTTTTTATGGCAGCATAGTATTCCATTGTGTAGATGTACAATGTTTTCTGACCTACTCTTCTGCTGACAGGTACCTAGGATGTTTCCAGATTGTAACTATTGTAAATTGTGCAGATATGAACATAGGGGTGCATAAATCCTTTCTGATTGGTGTTTCTAGTTTTAGAATATATTCCTAAGAGTGGGATTGCTGGGTCAACTGGGAGTTCCATTTTTTTTTAAATATATTTTATTGATTTCTTACAGAGAGAAAGGGAGAGAGATAGAAAGTCAGAAACATCGATGAGAGAGAGACATCGATCAGCCGCCTCTGGCACGCCCCCCACTGGGGATGTGCCCGCAAGCAAGGTACATGCCCCTGACTGGAATCGAACCTGGGACCTTTCAGTCCACAAGCCGACGCTCTCTCCACTGAGCTAAACCGGTCTCGGCGGGAGTTCCATTTTTGTTGTTTTGAGGAAACTCCATACTGCTCTGCACAGTGGCTGCACCAGTATGCATTTCCACCAGCAGTGCAAGAGGGTTTCTTTGTCTCCCCATCCTTGCCAACCCTTGTCATTTGTTGATTTGTTGATGATTGCCATTCTGACAGTTGGGAAATGATATCACATTGTCATTTTGATTTGCGTCTCTCGGATAATTAGTGACTTTGAGCATGTTTTCATGTGTCTGTTGGTCTTCCTTCTGTCGTTTTTCAAAAAGGTTCTATTTGGGTCCATTGCCTTTTTTTTGGGGGGGGGATCCTTTATCTTCCTTTTATTAAGTTGTATAAATTGGCTGTAGATGTTGGAGATTAAACCTTTATCAGTGATAACATTTGCAAATATGTTCTCCCATACAGTGGGCTTTATTGTTGTTTTGTTGATGGTTTCTTTTGCTGTGCAAAAGCTTTTTATTTTGATGTAGTCCCATTTGTTTATTTTTTCTTTAGCTTCCATTGCCTTTGGAGCAGTATCAGTGAAGGAGTTCTTTTGGCATGTCTGAGATTATGCTGCCTGTGGATTCCTCTAGTATTTTTATGATTTCCCGTCTTATGTTTAAGTCCTGTATCCATTTTGAGTTTATTTTTGTGTATGGTGTAAGTTGGTGATCTAGTTTCATTTTTTTTTGCATGTCTCTGTCCAATTTTCCCAACACCATTTATTGAAGAGGCTGACTTCACTCCATTGTATATTCAAATATTAATTGAACATAGTGATTTGTGTGGATATCTAAATTCTCTATTCTATTCCATTGGTCTATATGTCTGTTCTTGTGCCAGTACCAGGCTGTTTTGAGAACAGTTGCTTTGTAATATAGCTTGAAATCTGGTATTGAGATCCCACCTACTTTATTCTTCTTTCTCAGTATTGCTGTGGCTATTTGGGGTCTTTTTTTTGTTGTTGTTGTTCCAGGTGAATCTTTGGAGAGTTCTTTCTAGGTCTGTGAAATATGTCATTGGTATTTTAATGGGTAGTGCATTGAATCTGTAGATTGCTTTGGGTAGTATGGACATATTAATGATGTTGATTCTCCCAATCCATGAGCATGGTATGCTTTTCCATCTGTTTATGTCTTCCACTATCTCTCTTTTCAATGTCCTGTAGTTTTCTGCGTATAGGTCTTTTACCTCCTTAGTTAGGTTTATTCCTAGGTGTCTTAATTTTTTTGGTGCGATGGTAAATGGGATTGCTTTTTTAGTCTCTCTTTCTGTAATTTCACTGTTAGTGTATAGAAATGCCATAGATTTCTTGGCATTAATTTTGTATCCTGCTACATTGCTGAATTCATTTATTAAGTCTATTAGTTTTTGGTTGGAATCCTTCAGGTTTTTTATGTACAGTATCATGTCATCTGCAAATAAGGACGGCTTTACTTCTTCTTTTCCAATTTGGATGCCTTTTATTTCTTCTTCTTGTCTAATTGCAATGGCTGATACTTCCAGTACTATGTGGAACAGAAGTGGTGAGCATAGGCATCCCTATCTTGTTCCTGTTCTTAGGGAAAATGGCTTTAGTTTTCGCCCATTGAGTATGATGTTAGTTGTGGGTTTATCATATATGGCTTTTATGATGTTAAGGTATGATCCTTAAACTTAATGACAAAACACAGTTGTTGTATTTAAGACAGTGAGAGAGCTCAGAGAAATCACACTGTAATACTATCATGCTAACTTTATTCTAGTCTATCACATCATCATTTTCCCATTTATGGTATAGACCTGAGGTTATGTACACACGTGTAAACTAGTGTAATCTATGGTCTACTCACCAACATAGGTCAACCAGTAGAATAGCCATAAGCATCAGCATAAGTTGATTTCTAGCTCTACTTATACCCTGAAGTCATTGAAAGTCTTTGGGAAAGTTACTTGATTCCCATTGGTTGATTCCCTATTCTAAAAATAAATGCCATATTAATATATTTCTTATTATTGTCATTCCTTAATGGTTATTCATTATAAGCAGGATGCTTTTTGTCTCAGGGAGGCTCTGCCCCTTCCCTAGGGATGATCATGCTAATATACAGTGTTTGTAAATTATTTGGAAATCCTTGAATTAAAACTAACTGTATCAGAATAAAAGTACTTATATTAACATGTCATATGGGAGAACCATATGTTACCTATTAAGAGGATATGTGTGATATTTAAAATAGCTCTCTGGGATATTACCCTATGCTATTTTATGCCAAAATATACCACAGCAAGTTTTAGTATCCTAGGGTCACACTGAAAGTGTGGAAATCTGCGGAGTCCAATCCCTCAGCAGGTATTTGTTGAGTACCTTATTGAACACTTGGCACTTTACCCTACAGTCATGTGAAATATCTGGGACAATTGTCTGTTCTTCTTTCGTTTGTATTATTTTCTGAACATGCATCACACTTAGGTCTCCCCTGACAAACACATATTCTTGAAAACATCAGGTTCAATTATTTCCTCTTTCTTCTATTGGACAAGTATGCTGTTTGGGGACATTCCTAGAAAAAGACAAGCCAAGATGATTGTCTTCTCTATCCCATAATTGAAGATCAACCTACAGGTCTTATATTCTCTCTGTGAATGGGGCATGCTTGTAAAACCATTTGATTTATTCTGAGTGGAACTGGTTTTGGCAACCAGGAAAGCACTGCTCAGCATTTCCATCAACTGACTATCCATGCCCCACCATCTTAAGAGCTTCTCAGTCTCTATAGTCTGTATAATTATGTTATAACAAGTTCCACAAATAATATTCACTAGCCTGGGGAAGGGATTCCTTCTTTTACCTAACTGGCCCATTAAAAACATAAAATGGTGATAGGCATAGCATAACAAGAGCCTGGGTTCTGTGTCTGTCCCACATATCATATGAACCTTATATTTCATAAGTAATCTATATTTCAGGAATATATTTCTAATAGTCTTGACTAGAAGATACTGTTTTCCTTTTTTTTTCCTGATTAATTTGTGAGGTAGCCATGTAAAGCCATGTAAGGGAAGATCATATTTAATTGATTCACAAATATTTATTGAACACCTACCATATGGCCCTTTTAAGTACTTAGGGGACATCTATCAGGTATGACACAAAGATGCTTGCCTTGGAGGCATTTATAGTCAAATGGGAACAGACACATAAACAATGAAGTCTATAGAAGGTTATAATAACTGGGGCAAGGAAGAACATAAGTAAAAAGTACATTAAGATCAGGAGAATGGAGTATGTGTGGATGGGGAAAGGAGACCTAATTGGAAAGGGGACAGATGAGCCCAGACTTGAAGGACCTGGGGGAAAGCACTCCAGGCAGGAATAAGGATGGTAGAAAGACCGGGAGAGCAAAGGCCTAGTGTGCTGGAGAAATAGCACCAGAACCCAGTGCAGCTGGAGCAGAGTAAGTGAGAGGAGACTAGAAAGAGGTCAGAACAGGAAAACAAAAGAAATCTCAGCACAGGGTGCCGTGATGCCTTTAGGCTTTTCAGATCATTTGGCAGGGGAATGGTATGATCTGACTACCATTTCAAGATAAACAATGTGGCTCCTCAGTTGAGGATAGATTTTGAGGACAGAGCTGAAGGAGGAAAGTATGATTGGAGTCATTATCACAATTCAGGAGGGAGGGATGGATACTAGTCCAGGGGTAGTGAAAGCAGATGGACTTGAACTCTGTGTGTTCCTTGAACACCACTACATTTGACTTTTAGGAGCCATTATGTGTGATCAAAGAGATGTGACATTTTAAAGCTAATCCACCATTTAATGAGGTTCAACCAGAGGCTAAATAGACACCAGGTGCTTTTTCTACATCAAGAGCTACAGTATGATTCAAGCTAAAAATAATAATAATTACGACTTAGGAAAAAATGACATTTCTTTCTCAGTCCCATAACAAATGCTTATGGAGAGACCCCAAGAATTTTAGGATGGTAATGGGTACTGAGGACAACACAGGAACAGCGAGGGTATCTCTCTCAGCCAAGGATTTACAATTTAGATCTCAAGTGTCAGAAGAGGTCACAGGAACCTTCAAGGCAAGAAAGAGATACTTCAGACTTTGGCATATCTGGATCGGAGTTTAAGTCCCAGCTCTGCTACTGATTGTGGGACTTCAGGGAACTTGACCTTCTGCAACCTTGATTTCTTCATCTCTAAAAATGTAGTTAAAGATCCCACTCAGATAACTGTTACAATGTCATGGTAATTATACTTAAAGAAGTACGTGAGGCATGAGTATAATGAGGCAGCCAACTCAGGAACTTACTTTCCAAAGATGAATCTATTAAAATAACTCAATCAGCTAATGAGTTCCAGAACAAAATGTTTCAAACTAACCTTCCTTGGTCCCTCCTTCCTTCCCTTCCATCCCTTCCCTTCTTTTCTTTTTTCTTTCCTCCTTTCCTTCTTCCCTCCACCTTCCCTTCCTTTTTTTTCTTTCTTTCCTCTTTCTTCCCCTCCTTTCTTCCTTTGCTTTTTCCTAAAGCCATTAGGTAGAGCTTAGCAGGGTCAGTTTTCACACTGAAGGGGACAAGGTGAAAGAGATGTAAAATACCCAGCACAGAAGTTGGCCAGGGATGGGGAGGCTTGCCTGTTTCAGATTAAAGAGGACTAAAGAAACATGACAGCTAAATGCAGTGTGTGATCCCCAATTGCTATAAAAGATATTATTGAAAATTGTTCAAATTTGTTTGCACTATAGTTATGGAAGAGAATGTCCTTGTTTGTAAAAAAATATACTAAAGTATTCAGGGCTAATGGGGGTGATTAGGTCCCAAATTTGCTCTCAATGGTTCAAGGAAAACAAAGTTTCTTGTAACTTTCTGTTGTTTAAAATTGCACACAAATAAAAATATCTTTAGCATTAAAGAAATAAGTCTGGAATTACAGCATTGCACTCACTTGGTTTAAGTGTCAGAAGAGCTAATTTTTCCATGCTATCAGTGTTCTGTGTTAATCTGCATGAGGCTATAGTGTAGGTCTTCTGTATTTTCATATTAAGTACCATTTGCCCACATTTTTGCTGACCAATAATGAAAATATCTTACCCAGACACAAATATTAGTTACTTTTCAAAGGAAGCAATATTGGCTGCTGGCATCAGCTGGTTGAGTTGAAATTCAGCTGCCAGTACTTGCTAGCTGTGGGCCCTTAGGCACATTACTTAACATCTCTGCACTTCAGTTTCCATATTCATGAAATGTGAATAATAATAATGTCAACCTCATTGAGTTGTTCTCAGAATTAAATTTGATAATCTTTTCAAAGTGTTTAGACACTGAGTAGAATATAACTAATATTCAATAAATGATAACTAGTATTAACTAGTATCTTGCTGCCTACATGGTTCTTTTAAATAAAATGTAAACATCACTGTTGGCAGCGCATTCTCTTTGACAGCATGCCCCCCTTACATAAGGTACATTTATTTTTCAAGCATGCATCCTCTAGAGCAGTGGTTCTCAACCTTTCTAATGCCGCGACCCTTTAATACAGTTGCTCACGTTGTGGTGACCCCCAACCATAAAATTATTTTCATTGCTACTTCATAACTGTAATCTTGCTACTGTTATAAACTGTAATGTAAATATCTGATATGCAGGATGTATTTTCGTTGTTACAAATTGAACATAATTAAAGCATAGTGATTAATCACAAAAACAATATGTAATTATATATTGTGAAATGTTTATTTCTAATTATAAATAAATGAAATGTTTGTCTTGAATCATGGTGTAGCATGGATAACAGTCTTCATATGACAACAGTAAACTACATTGCTACACTTTGCTACACCAAGGAGCGATCTGTTGGTTCCTAAGACCATGGGAAATAGCTGTTTTCTGATGGTCTTAGGCGATCCCCATGAAAGGGTCATTTGACCCCCAAAGGTGTCGTGACCCACAGGTTGAGAACCACTGCTTTAGAGTTTTAAAATATTCCAGATGAAAATGTAGCTGATTGTCAAAATACAAAATTAAAGACTAAATTTTTATAAGTAAAAATTGCTAATTAAAAAAATTTTTGAGCCCTCCTAACTTGAGAAAAAATAATATTATAGTATTTGTATTAATCAGCTGTTTTACAATGATACTGTGTGACAAATCACCCAAAATGCAGTGCCTTACAACAAAAATATCATTTCTTATGATGGTGTAGGTTGGCTGTGACTCAGTTGATGTAGGTAGCGCTCTGTTGGGCAGTTCATTTTCAAAGTGTGATTTGCCTGGGCTTAACTCCAAACTGTGGCTCGGGTTGAAGTCTGTACCATAATATCTCTCCTCTTCTTTAAACCAGTGCTAAAAGGCATTTCTTATCATAGCAAGTGTCAGAAGCACAAGCACTAAGTTCAATTTTGCAGCACATTTAAGCCCCCTGCTCACATCATGTCCACTAATATTTCATTAGTCAAATCAAGTCACTTGGGGTCAAGTCTAACATCAATGGAATGGGGAGTATTCTCTGCCTACAAGGGGGGGACACTGAGATGTATATAAAACACATAACAGGAAACTAAAGTATTGGAGTCTATAATCTAATTTGCAATCCACAGTGTTTGAATGGCCTGTGCTCTGTCCATGTCCAGAAATCTTGGGAGCTTTGTAAGAAATGGCAACAGTGCATCAGCAGGCAGCAAGTAGCAGGTTGTTTCCACAGCTGCAAGAATGGATTCGCTCTGATTTACTTTCCATCCCATGCACAGTTCACAAAAGGAACTACAGATATCACAAAAGTAATTTGTGGCCATGGATTGAGATTTTTGTCCTTATAAAGCTTTTCCATACAGAATTCCACATGGACTGCATACTTATCATCTTCCAACCAATGGTACATTCCTTCCACTTACATGAATTTACTTTACAGCAGGAGTCTCTCATTTTTATTTCTATAAAATTTCTGAAATATCTTGCATATAGTATATGCTCAATATATGTGGGTAAAAACAGTGAGAATTCTCACAGGTCACTGTGGTCTTAAGCATAGGAAAATAAAGCATCACATGACACATCAATGCTGTGGAAATTTATCTTCTGAAGTAAATAATCACCTTTTGGTGCATTAACAGAGAATTCAGCTCCTGTAGGACATCTTTTAAGCTAACAAAATAGTATGTTACTTTCCTGTATTTCTTCATGTTTTTGTTGTTCTTGTTGTTGTTTGTTTGTTTTTAATTTCAGAGAGGAAGGGACAGAGAGAGAAACATCAGTGGTGAGAGAGAATCATTGAATGGCTGCTTCCTGAATGCCCTCTACTGGGGATCAAGCCCACAACCTAGGCATATGCCCTTGACTAGAATCAAACCCAGGACCTTTTCATCCACAGGCTGACACTCTATGCATGAAGCCAAACCAACCAGGGCTATTATACGCCTTTTACTAGTAAATCCCTCCTAAAAACCACACATTTAGATTCCCCACTCCACTCAACTTTATTGTGTACGTGCTTCCTATGAAGATAACTAGACAGACAAGGCTGATAAAAGAAAGTTTGTCCTTATAAAATCCTTATGGGTAACTATAATGAGATTTTTTTTCTTCCTACCAGTAGAAGCTCACTGTTTCACTAAGAACTCAACCATTTGAGGCATTTAAAATGGATGGAAAGTTATAAGGCAGCCAAACTGTCCTTTTAAAAGAGTGAAATGAATGCTAATCTAATTGCCCAAGAATGCATCAACTGGGTTTTGAAAGCAAGACTTCTACACTAGGTCCCCCTACTGGATTTGCAGCTATATGTCTTTGCAAATTGGTGAAAGTATACCTGACCCATTTCATTTGAGGGCATGTGACTCTAATAACAAATCCATCATTCTTTTAGAATGCATGTTCTCCGTGATAAACATGAAAGTGTCTCTTGCGTTTTCTGCCCAAAGGCAGAAATGCTATAACCAGAACACTGTTTGGCCAAGACTCAAAGTGGAAAACAAAAGCATGCCACTCGGTGGCTATATGAGAGAATGGAATGGCATGTGAGGATAAAGGTAAAAACTCAGTAACAATAGACTAGAAAGACAGCCAAACTGTTTTGTTTTGACTCAGGGGTCTGCCCATGAATTTACTTTTCATGCATTTAGAACTGCTGGAACCAATTTCTCACTTTCCTATGATTTAATTGTTCTCTTTCCCTTCCTTTCTTCACAAGAAATTGTTTTACCTCCACTACTTAAGAGATGTGGTAACTAGACTAATTTTAAAGGCAACCTGTCACTGTAGACTTCAAGCCCATGGTGAAATTCATGTTAAAAGCTCTGTCTTTGGATGAGACAGATAAGTTGACAGATTTTTCCTGTTTGACTCTGAGCCTGTTTGATGAGAGGAAGAGGGGAAATACTGACCTATTTTTTTGGCTTGTGCTCCTGCACTAACTTGCCTCATTAAGGGAGCAAGAGCAGCTGGGATGGCTGTTTCCTTCCCAGAGCAAAAGCCAATGCCATGACCCACTCAGAGAGCCAGAGAGAAAGTGTCAGAACATCATGTGGTCATTATAAAAACCCAATGGAGAACACTGGATTTAGGTAGCTACAGAACTGCCCCAAGTCCTCATATTAAAAGTTAGACGATGTCCCCTAAGTTGTCCCCCATTGGAAGGCAGAGGTAATTCTATCCATACTCATGTATCTAATTATAGCATTTCTTCCTCACTGTCACTCTTTTTATTCATTTACTTTCGTTATTCTATTATGAACTTTCTTTCATCCAGGTCAGTTCTGAATGTTTTCCCATCTGCAACTCTCTTCACTAGGTTATTTTCCAGAGCTGCTTGAGGAAATGTTTCCCATTGCTTCTCTGATGCTCTGTTTAGCTCTGCTAGTTGAGTTCTCCTCTGAGGAAAATTCACCATCCTCTTGCCTCTGGATGAAGAGTTGATAGCATTAGCAGATGGTGGGTCAAAACACTCAAACAAAACAAGGTTAAGTGATTTGGGCCTGGTTTCAGGTCAGGAATTTTAAAAGGGCTCAGCTGGGTGATTCTTCTGCTCCTTGTGTTTTTGACTGAGGCCCTCATTCAGCTGGAAGCTGGTCTGGGTTAGAGGGTATAAAAAGGTTTCACTCACTTGTTTGGCCCCTTGGCGCTCTGCCATGTGGCCCTTCACTCTCTCTATTTGGTAGGCTAGCCCATGTGTCTTTACAGTATGACAGCTATCTTCCCAGAGGGAGAAAGTAGATGCTACTAGTTCTCAGTGGCCTTCGTTCAGAGGACCTATATCACCTCTACATTTCCATTGGTCTACTAAAAAAGCTACAGCAATAGTCCAGATTCAAGGAAAGGGGAGAGAGATTCCACTTTCCCATAGACAAAGGACACAGTAATGTATGCTGATAGTTTCTGTAGCTCTGTTTTCTGTACTTTAAGTACACGTTTTATATTTTGTTTCTGTATCCTTATATAAATTTATCATTGAAAAAATTTTTCCAAACAAAAAGAGACTTGGAAAGCCTCCCAGCAATGAGTTATAAAATATGCCTTTATTTGCCTTTGTAACGTTTGCTTTTCTATGCATAAATTTACAGAAATATATATTTTAAGCTTAAAGAAAATGTTAGTTTGTAGTGGATAGTCACCATTGCAGCTGCCCAGTTATTTATTTTTCAAGGATTTATGTGTGATAGTATAAACCTGACCATAATTTGTTCAAGAAAAAATATTTCATAGCATAGATATGTTAGGCTTTGATGTATATGTTAAAAACATTTTTACTATATATCAAAAAGGAAAATAAAGGATATAGAAACTTAACCAAGTTTTTCTACACAGAGTATGTTGCTTAAGTCAAGAGAAAAAAGATTGGATTTAAAATCTGTATTGCATTTTGGGAACTGCTGTGCGAGGAGAGAGATGTTACTAGAACTGCTGAGTGTATTTTGTTTACTGCAGTTCAACATTTCATCAAGCAAATCATGTGGAAGGGAGGAGTATAAATGCACCTTTTTATGTAGGTAATTTTTCTGTTTCATACCTCTGATTTATCTCTCTGCCTTGCTTTATGGGGAGTCATGCTACATTGGTTACAATTAATTTCAGTGCTGCATATTAGCCATAAAGAGATATTTTATAAATTGACTTGATGTAATTTTTTCTGTCTGTGGTTTTCTTGAAAGATGAGAACGGTCCAGAGGGAAAGCAAAGTGTGGAAGAAATGGAAGGGCCGAGCCAAGAAGCAGGTGGGCTCAGATTTCTTTTGAAGAGTCTCCTAGGCCTCATCCACAGAGGTGAACAATAACTTTACTCACTACTGTTTTCTGAAAATGCTTCTACTTTTTACCAGGTTAAGTTCACTTTCATTCAGGTCTCCCTCAGGAAGCCACCAACTCTATTAACTCGGAGTCACACGGCTTCCTCTCAGAAGGGGACATTGTCATGTCTCATTCGCTGATTCCATTTTTCTTCCATATAATTACAGCTTGCTTAGCAGAGATCTATGAGGGAAGAGCAGAGGTTGGAGTGCCAAGTCAGAGCATGGCTGACTTAGGGCAAGTTTGAATGTGCAAATATGATTTGGGGTGGGGGAAAGAAAGAAATGAAAAATGTTTAAAGGAATTAAATGGAATACTTCCCCTCCACAATGAGTGGAGTTTTATTTACATTGTGAAGAGCCGCATGTCTGGTTATTTCTCTGCATGTTGTGGGAGGTGGTGTTGCTGAGCCTGACCACCCCACACACAGAGCTGAAGTGAGATCCGAAGTCTTCATGACATCTCCTCTATTCACCACAGAACAGATATAGCAATTGGATGTTTATAGATCTTCAACTGTAGATTACAAACTGAACATTTAAAAATGTTCAAAAGAGATTGTTATCACCTTCAATGTATCATCTCTTTTCTACCCACTTTGTGCTCAGACATGCTCTCCTTTAAGATAGACATGATTATGCAGCCATCAACATAACCACCCAAACTAAAATACCCTTCTTCTTATGAGCCCTGTGGTACTGGGGTGGAGGGGTGCCTTTTTGAAATAGTGGCTCTATCAAATGTGTGCCACGCACGTCCTGGGCCCTCTGCTGAACTCTTGGAAATAAACCAGGTGGTGGGATAAGTTTTGCAATGGAAACTTCTTACATTAACCTTGGAAGTTTTGCAAGAGAACTAGAGGCTTTTATTATTGACCTGGAAGATGGAATTGAGGAAGGCCAATCAGAGAAAGCAGTGAAGCAAGACAGCAGGGACCTTGCGCAGCTGCTCCAGGGTCAGTGAGCTCCCTCTGCTGAGATGCAGTGCTTGCAATGAAATGAATTCTGATATAGCAAACTGCTGTTATTCACGTCCCCACCCAGCTCCTGACCCACACATCATTATGCTCCATGGAAGATAAGTCCTACGTGAAAAGCTCTCACCATTTTGACTGGATGAGTGGATAAATATTAGCTAACTGCTGATAGCTTCCAGTGGTCGGTAAATTCATTAGTCAACAGAGCCAAATATCAATAGTACGATTGAAATTTTTGAGAGCCAAATTTTTTAAACTTAAACTTCTAATGACACTTCTTCAAAATAGACTCACCCAGGCCATGGTATTTTGTGGAAGAGCCACATTCAATGGGCCAAAGAACCTTATGTGGCTCGCGAGCCACAATTTGCCCACCACAGGCTTAGGCCATCCTCTGAATGCTGAGGATTCACAGGTTTTTTTTTTCACTCACTGCTCTGTCTCAAATTATCTTGATCAACATAGAATTTTCCTATCCCTGTTTACACACATGTACACATATGCACCCGTACATACAGGTACACACATTTGCCTTTGTTTTATTTATTTCCCCTTTTCCCCTTAATCAGTGCAGAACAGGCAGTTTCTTTTTCATTTGAGGTCATCTTGCCTGTTAGCAGGCAAGTAAAATGCAATCCCTCTTCTCCACCTCTTGGATCAATAGTGTCTGTCATTACCACAATATGGGAACCTCTCAATGTGAAAAAAAAAATTCTAAATACACACTTGAGGGGCTCCTCTGGCTCTTCCAAATGAACCAGTGGGCTGGCCTGAGGCAATGGCAGGGTTCATCTGAGACCTTGGCCATTGCCAACACACACCACTATGCCCACTCTGCTCATTTCGTAGCCTCCAAATCCAAGTGCAGAGGAACTGAAGATGTGGTTCTATTTATTAAAGCCCTTTAACCTGCTGTTATTCCCAAATGCAAACACCTGCATTTCATTCAATATAATTTCCAACTTCAATTTTGATTGTACAATTCTGCAGGCTTCTTCCACATCAAGAAAAAAACCCACAGTCTCAAACTAGCATAATCCATCTATTTTTACTGTTGTCATAATCAGATCAAATCAAAGTTGTAGATAATATTCCTCAGTCATTTACAGGCATTGTCTGGACACTGAGACACAGCGGGATACTATAAAGACAATATCCCTGAATGCTTAAAGCTGATATTCTGATGGGGAGGTCCAAAAATAACAAAAAGGTATCAGATAGTGACAGATGCTTTGCAGAGAAATGAGGAAATGTAGAAGGAATACTGTGAAGGCCTAGGGAGAGAATGGGAGGGGGGGAAAGGGACCAGTAGATAGGAAGGGGGGCATCTGTAATACTTTAAACAATAAAGATACATTTTAAAATCAAATTAAAAAATAAAAATGAGGTCTAAGTGATGAGATGATAAAAGTCCTTTAAAATAGAGGGAATAGGTAATGCAAATGCCTCTAGGCCCATTTGGGTTGTCATGTTGCTGAAAGAGGGTGGAATGGCTGGAGCAAGGTGGATGGAGAAATGTGGTGTGAAATTTGGTAAGAGGTCATAGTTCAGATTACTTTTGACTGTATGAGATGTGATTTTATTAGAACTACAAAGAGAAGCCAGTGGGAATTTTTAAGAAGAGGAGAGTCTTAAGCTATGTTTTATTTTTTATTTTTTTATTTCCATTTATTTTTTAAAATTTATCTTTACTGTTGAAAGTGTTACAGATGTTCCCCTTTTTTCCCCACTGACCCCCTCCACTCTGCACATTCCCCAGGCCTTCATCACATTACTGTATATGTCCGTGATTATGTGTATATGTATGGAATAAGTTTACTTTGGCTGTGAGATAAAATGGTCTGAAGAGCCAAAGTCAGAACAGTTAGAAGGTATGATAGGAAAGCAATGATAGTGTTTCCTGCAACTGGAGACAAAAATGGACTGGTTTGTGTTACATTCTAGAGACAACTGTAACAGGTTATGCTGATGGATTGGAGGTGGGAAATGGGGGAAGAGGAATAAGTCCTAGGCTTGTTGTTGTTTTTAATATTTTCATTGATTTCAGAGAGGAAGGGAGAGGAAGAGAGAGATAGAAACATCAATGATGAGAGAAAATCATTGATCAGCTGCCTCTTGCATGCCCCACACTGGTGATCAAGCTCACAACTGGAGCATGTGCCCTGACAGGGAATGGAACTGTGGCCTTCTGGTTCATAGATCAATGCTCAACCACTGAGCAAAGCCAGCTGGGCAAGTCCTAGGTTTTTAACACTAGTTAATTGTATAGGTACCACTTACCTATACAATATGTGGAGGATTGGCCATAGGGCACAGCTTTTGCTGAGAAAGTTAAATAGCTCAGTTTTGGCCATGAAAAAATTAAGAGAACTCTTAGCCCAAAGGAATATCAAGAACCCAGTCAGATATATAAGTCTGGATTTCTAGGGAGAGCTCTAGATCAGAGATATGGTTTTGAGAGTTACTGGCATATAAGTTATATTTAAAAGCATGAGACTGAATCTTATTAGAAAGAACATGAGTAAAGAAATTAGTGGACCCTGGGACACTGTTAATCTAGATATGTGTCAACGGGGCATGAGGAGCAGCCACAATGAGAAAGTATTTCAGAAAGAACAGTAAAAAAAATGCTACTGAGAAATTAAGATAAGGAGAATAACCATTGGATTTGGCAAAGGTGGTCATTGCCACCTTTTGTAAGAGAATTCCTGGGGCAGTATGGAAGCCAGTTGAAGTATGTTGTGGAGAAACTATGCACGGAAGAAGTATATTACAGACAGCTCTTTTAGGGAGTTTTTCTGTGAAGAGAAATAAAGAAATGGGAAGATGTGACCTCAAGGTTAATAGTTTATTCTCTCTTTATTAAATAGGAAATTGTCACTTAACAAAAGAAAATGGCTCATTATTTCCAATTATCCTCCTACTAAAATTTTTATTCTTTGTTCCAATAGAGACATGACCTAAAAGTTATAGTCAGATACATTATGAATAGGACATATGCTAGAATGTATGGGATTTGCCTTTAAATGTGTGTTAGTTGCCATGTATGTATAATGCTTTAGTTTAAAGATCCCATTACTGCAGGAGAATATTAAGTACTATCCCTTTTCCAGTCGTCAGGCATTAAACATTTCAAATGCTTTTAATAATCTTTCATGTCTTAAATTTATCAGTTTCACATTAGTAAGTTAATTATCTATTACCCTGGAAGCTAAATGTGAGTGGAATCCCTGGGGGTGCCCATGTACTGAGAAGACAGACTCTAAGGAGGTTAATTGATGCTCTAAGGGGCGCAGGGATCTCCAAGTTTCCAAGTTCCTTATCCCCACTCTGCACTTGGGTGACATGAAATCTCCCAGTGGCTTGTGGTGCTTTCCTACCAGGGATCCCCTTCTCTTGGGTCTGTGCTGCCAGCCTTCTAAGTGCTCCCTGCAGGTTCACAGCCTGACACTAAGGCACAAAGGTGCTGTGCTAAGAAAACCAAATCTGAAAAAAACACACACATGAAAGCACTTTGTGAAAACTCGCAAGAGTATCCTTTCCTCCACAATCTGTTTTAAGAAAAAATGTGTACCATTCTGGAGAGGTGTGGAAGAAGCAAAATACAACAGTATCAGCAAACAGCATTTTTTTGCCAAAAAAAAAAAAAAAAAGTTTGTAGTTCACTGGGCTCTGTCTTAACTGAAGGTTTCTGTTTCATTAATTATAAGAGGGAATCACAAACCACTAACCCCTTCAAAGACTGTTTAGTATATGGGAGCATGAAACAGGTTCATGTTCCTGTGGTCTAGTGGGAGGGTTGGGGGGACATCTGGCAGGGAGGCTCTGCTTGGCAGCATTAACTCTGAGCCAGTATTTCTCCTGTCTGCTTTGTAGATGGCGTCAATGCTGCTACTGTGCACAGCCCTGCTTCAGAAGAGGCCGCTGAGGTCTGTGAAGATGAAGGTAAGAGGCTCTTACTACATCTAAAAATCAAAATCACTTAGAAGGCCATCTGAGTTTGCTTTATATGGAAAAATGATGCAACAAGCAAAATCCTATCTAATTCTCTTTAAGCATCTCTATTTCAATAAATTATCTCACCCACTCTGCTTTCTTCCATATCTGCCTCTTAGAATTTACATGTGCATTTACATTTGTTCCTCTGAAAAGTAACTTGGTGAAACAAGAGAATGATTGGAGAAATTATGTTTAAAGATGTTTAAACAGAATTAGGCATTTCTGCTGTTTATGGCTGCTACTCTTCAGGAATAAGTTAAAAGAGTGGCTTTTGGGAACCACCTACCAGAAAGCTTCATTATTCAGACATAAGAAGGAAGAAGTTTGAAAAGCATTCTTTGGCAAGAGCACCATTCCTCTCATTTTTTGGACAGTTACTATGAGGAAATGTTGCTGACCCAAGTATCTCCAAAAGAAGAAAAAAGTTGATTTTAATTATAGGAGAAAATTTAAGGGAAAATAGTGGAGACATTCATGCTTCTATTGATATATATCTATATCTATGTATTTATATATCTATATATATCTATATATATATCTATATATATCTATATATATCTATATATATATAGAGAGATATATCTATATATATCTATATATATATATCTATATCTATATATCTATATATCTATCCCTTCACCTTCAAAAGGTAGTATTATTTTATGTCTGTCACTGGTAACTAATGAAAAGTCCTTCTGTTGTATTTGTTCAAATGGACAGCTGGTGATCTGCTTGAGACTTTTGGATAGATATGCTCAGTGTTTTTCTTTAGTTTGGAGTGTTATAAAAATAAACCCATACTTGATAATTGATACTGCATAGTATCTAAATGCCTTGAACTGGTGTTTAGAAAATTAAAGTTGTTCTGAAAGTTTAATACACGGCTATTTGCATCATTCATTTCATGTTGCCTGGTAAATGAGCTTTTCTAAATGAGATTTCCTATGTACTGAGGGGGTTTGGGATGGGTGAGGGCTGCCTGCAGCTGGGAAAATAAGTTCCTCATTCTTGAAGGGGGATCTGGGTGGCCCAGCACCATCCCATACACTGTTATCTCAATGGTCTTTATCTTGTTCATTGACACTTTTTAAATGAATTCCCTTAGAAATTCCCTTCATGTACTCAGATATGTGTTCTGACATTTCCTGGTTTTATCTGATATATTTATCCCTGATCATTTGGTATATCTGAAAATACAAATAATATTAGATGTTCAGATAGGTTCTGATAAGAAACTCAAGGTCATTTTAGACAGATAAAGCTGACCAAGTCAGAGTAAAAAGACAGAAAGTAATGTTCCTCCTAAGTAAATAATTTTGGACATTCCAGTCATGTTGCTGTGAAAGAATTTTTTTTGTAAATGTCATGAAGTTGAATGGCAGAGTTTAGGAAACAAGAAAGAGAACCTAATTTAAGTTCTTCAGGCTGAGGTGTTTTCCTGTTGTTTGGTTTGGAGATATCACACCTTTATAGAAACACAATGTTTGTGATGTTTCTTGATGCTTTTAGGATCCCACACCATTAATTCCTCATGCCAGGATCAATTTCTCAGAATGCTTTAGGATTTGTTTTCCTACATGAAATCTGTAATGGTGGTAACTCCAAAGAATTCTGCCATATATTAAAAATGCAGTTTCCTAATAATGACAAAATGTGAAGTTTTAAAGATTTTACTGAAATACATTTTTAATATTCATTAACCTCTCCATCTAGGGCAAAGTGTTTTAAAATTCCCATTAGCATGCAAACCACTACAAATAGAGCATACAGGATGTAATTTTTGCCTTCTCCTTCTTGAAATAGAATGCACCACTGTTTTTGTTTTTAATTTATCTTTATTGTTGAAAGTATTACATATGTTCCTATTGACCCTCTCCACCTTGCACTCACCCTTTCCCAGGTCTTTACCACACTATTGTCTATGTACATGGGCTATGCATATATGCATGTAAACTTCCCAGCTAATCTCTCCCAGCCCTGCCACCCCGCCTTCCTTCTGAGATTCATGTCTATTCCGTGATTCTATATCTATGATCTATTTGGTTCAACTGTTTATTTTGTTCATTGGATTCCATATGTTCATTAGATTCTCATATGAATGAGAGCTTATGATACTTATCTTTCTCTGACTGGCTTATTTTGCTTAGCATAATACTCTCTAGGTTCCTCCATGCTATCTCAAAGGTTAAGAGATCCTTCTTTTTGACTGCTGCATAGTATTCCATGTTATAAATGTACCACCCCTTTTTCATCCACATGTCTATTTAAGGGCATTTGGGCTGTTCCAGATCTTAGCTATTGTACATTGTGCTGCTGTGAACATAAGGGTGCATCATATATTCTGACTAGAGGCCAGATGCACGATATTTGTGCACGGGGCTGGAAGGATGGGGGAATGTATCCCTCAGCCTAGCCTTCACCCTCTTTGATCTGGGACTTCTCTCACAATCCAGAACTGCTGGTTCTCAACTGCTCACCTGCCTGCCTTCCTGGTTGCCCCTAACCGCTTCTGCTAGCCATCCTGATCACCCCCTAACCACTCCGCTGCCATTCTGATTGATGCCTAACTGCTCCCCTACAGGCTTGATCACTCCCACAACTACTCTCCCCTGCAGGACTGGGTCCCCACAACTTCCCTTCCCAGCAGGCCCAGTTGCCCCCAATGTCCCTCCTCTGTCATCCTGATCACCCTAACTGCTCTCCCCTGCAGGCTTTATTGCCCACAACTGCCTTCCTTCCCTTGCATACCTGGTCCCTCCCAACTACCCTCCCCTACTGGCCATCTTGTGGTAGCCATCTTGTGTCCACATGGGAGCAACCATCTTTGACCACATGGAGGCAGCCATCTTGTGTTGGAGTGATGGTCATTCTGCATATTACTCTTTTATTAGATAGGAGGATAAAGGCCTAGTGCACAGGTAGGGATCAGTTGATTTGCTCTGAAGGGTGTCCCAGATCAGAGTGGGGGTTCCCTTAGGGCATTGGGCAGCATAGGTGAGGGGCCTGTAGTGATTTGCAGGCCAACCATGCCCTCCAGTGACCCAAGTAGAGGCCCTAATATCTGGGATTTATCTTCTATGATTGAAACTTTATAGCCTTGAGCAGAGCCAAGCCTCCTGCTTGCTCCATGGCTGCAGCCATTTTTGTTGAGATTTATTTGTTTTCTGTATTTGAAACTTTATAGCCTTGAGTAGAGGCCTACACCAGTCAGGGTGTACAGAAAACTTAGCTTCCTCCAGCTCGCTCTGTGGCCACAGCCATCTTGATTGGTTTAATTTGAATACTCACTCCTGATTAACTGGTGGGTGTGGTTTGTGGGTGTAGTGGAGTGATGATAATTTGCATATTATTCTTCTATTAGATAGGATTGGTTTGTCAAGTTTCTTAGAATATATTCCTAGAAGTAGGATCACTGGACCAAATGGTAGTTTCTTTTTTATTTTTATTTTTTTTAGGAAACTTCATACTCTTTTCTCTAGTAGCTGCATCATTCCCACCAGTATTTCGCCACCAGCATTTCTCCACCAGCATCCTCACCAGCATTTGTCACTTGTTGGTTTGTTGATGATAGCCCTTCTGACAGGAGTGAGGTGACTTGTCATTGTTGTTTTAATTTGCGTATCTTTGATGATCAGTGACTGAGCATTTTTTTATATGTCTCTTAGCCTTCTGTATGGACATCATACCACTGCTTTTAATTAATTATTAGTCAAAAGCTTAGGACTACTATCTTGACTGATAGTTATGTAGCTTAGAATGAAAAAAAAAAAAAAAGAAATGAAATTTGCCATTGAAATTTCCCAAGATTGAGGTCAAGTTGAAGTTAATAGGGTTGGGGATTCATTTCAAATATCCACCATTATTAGTTTCATGCAGAAGTATATCTCCTTGGTGCCAATTGGGCTATTTATGAGCTCTGCAGTTATAAGATTGCTTATAAAAACGCATATTAAACTCTTCCATTTAAAAGGCAGAACATGTTTGCTGACCAAGCAGCCTGAAGGAGCTGTTGCTTTCTTGCCTTTGCTTCCAGACTCAGATACTGATCCAGCATCTTCTTCTTGGGTTGGGAACAAACAATCTAATGAACTGCCCTTTTCTTTCTTTCTCTCTCTCTCTCTCTCTCTTCCTTCAAGACTCATCAGTAATTTCCAGCTTTGCTTGTTGGTTTATCTGGCTTTACATTTGAGAAAGGCATGCAAAGCTTAAAACAAGCAAACAAAACATGGGCTGGCTCATGTTACTTGGTTTGGGAGCTAAGATTTTTTAAAAATTAAAATTTATATTATTTGAATAATTTCAAGAAGAAGTGTATCTTGGGGTATCTTCTATCACAGTGATTTTGTTCAAATGTTCTAGACATATTTCCCAATGGGTACTTAGAACAGATGCATATCATCCATGTAACCCACATAGTTGCTAACAGTGCAAGCTGCTGACAGAAGGAGGTACCACTGATTGGCTTATGCCTCAATAGCTAGATTGTGAACTACAGACTGAAGACACCTGTTTCCAATGATCATTATAGCCTTCAGATGGCCAGGAATTGAATTGAGAGGATGAGATGTGAGAAGGAGGAATACTGGTGAATAAGCTAATCATGCAGGGATGCCTGCCTAGGATGTGGCATCCAGGACTTAATTGAAATGAATTCCAAGGTAAAGCTGGCTTAAGAAATTACCTGTAGGGTAATAAAAATTATAAGGTTATTTGTAAAACACTGCCTGCACTTATTTATTGAGATATTTCTTCATCTACTGGTAAAAATATACTCTAACAATTGATTTAATGGCTGTTTGTATTTTAAATCCTAAAAAAAACCCAAAACACCCAAGAGTACAAATATTAAGGCTATTTAAGTTATTAAATATAGAGGTAATCACAAAAAGGGGACTATAAATACAGGAATAAAATTAATATTAGGAATATCAAGTGCTCTGGCTGAAACTACTATATAATTACTATTACTTGAATATAGTCAATCTTTTTAATTCAAAGAGAACTCTTCATTCTACTTGTCTCAACACTCATAATAATAGCTCATCCTCACTCTCAGCCAAGGCCCAGGAACCTTGGGTGGGGAGGACAGCTGTTTAAACATATTTTGATTCTCCTGTTTTAGTATTTTACTACCCAATTTGAATTTGAAGCTCAACCAGACCAAATCATATGTTCATTCCATATAATAAAAGACTAATATGCAAACAGACTGAATGGTAAAATGACTGGTCGCTATGATGCACACTGACCACTAGGGAGCAAAGGCTTAATGCAGGAGCTGCCTTCTGGTGGTCAGTGCACTCCCACAGGGGAATGCTGCTCAGACAGAAGCCAGGCTCATAGCTGACGAGCACAGTGGCAGTGGTAGCAGCCTCTCCTGCCTCCTCAGCAGCACTAAGGATCCTTTGGGGGATGTCTGCCTGCCAGCTGAGGCCAGCTCCCTGAGAGCTCCCTTAGAGCTCCCCCTCACCTCCCCCCGGCCTCTCGCCTGTGGACAAATGTCCTGCACCATGCCACTAGTTAATAACAAAGGCAGAATCAATTAATACTCAGGTGCATGCACAGCTGACATTGCTTTAGAGCTTTGTGTATGTCATGCCATTGATGTTTGGTATTTATAAAGTCAGATGTTACTTGGCAAAGGATTTCTTAACCCTTAATCTAAGTTAAAGACCTACTAGCAGTCAAATTTTCTATAGAACAGGGAGAAAGACAGCAAAGTCAGCCTTGCCAAAGAAAACAAAAGAGAAAGCATGAGGCTACGTCTGAGGAAGTGGATTGGAGAGTGTGAGAGATGAGCATAAATATTCCCAACCATACATCACTATAAGCCTTCATTAGTGTAGCCAGCTCCAGATGGCTGTGAATGCTATCTCTATCCCTTGTCTAAATCTTGGGAGAGAAACAAAACCTTGGCCTACCCACAAAATTCCCCTCAGGCTTCTTTGGGCTAAGTTTTCTTCCTGTTCTTGATGTCCCCTTTATTAAGCATCCTCCCCTCTACCCACAAAAGTGAAACAAACCTGTCCCCATCCTAGAGCTGCACTGATGGAGTGTCTGGGTGCCCTATAACCCCTGAAACTTTTGGATTTTAAAGAGTCTGAAATGTGGCCTAGGTGTAGTGGCTCTGTGGTTGAGTGTTGACCTATGAACCAGGAGGTCACAATTCAATTCCTGGTCAGGGCACATGCCTGTATTGCGGGCTTGATCCCTAGTGTGAGGTGTGCAGGAGGCAGCTGATCAATGAGTCTGAAGCATGGAATGAAAACTGCTGCCCACTGGAGTTCAGTGAAGGAGAAAGAACTAAGATATAAAGAGTGTCTCCTACACATAATGCTTTACGTTTAACTGCAATGTATTTTTCATTTCATAAAGGGTAACCTGAGACTCAGGAGGGAGAGAAAGACTGTGTGGGGTGGGGAGACAAGAACCACTGCATTAAAGGTGACTCCACAGCTGTTACTTACAAGCTTACATAATCCTCATTAATGATAGTGTTTTATTCCATTTTAATAACCTTTTATTTGTTTATAATACATATTTATTGTAAAATAATTATAAATTCAGAAAAGGATAACAGGTAAAAGCCTATAATCATTTTCTCTTTAAGAATTAAATTTTTAAAAATAAATCTTTATTCTGTTTTACTAGTTAACAATATACCAGGAACATTTTCCAAAATCTTGAAATATTCCTCAAAGACATGATTTTTTTTACTGGAGGCATAGTATTTCATCATATGGTTGTTCCACCATTTACATAGCCTGTGTCCCAATGTTAAAGTAGTTATTTACAATTTTCTCTCTATTCTAAATAATAGGGACATGCAGTGCAAGGATTTTACATAAATATTCATGTGTAACTATAATCAAGTACCTGAGGGTGAATTCTTAATTTTCTGTTGATTTATGCTGGTATATAAACTTTCAGTCTTTTTCTGGGTTACTACATACATATATGGATTTTTTTTAAGGATACTCTGCAATGCAAACAATTTTGAAACTGTCTTATAAATATAAAAATATATTATGAATTTTTCATATATTTTCAGTCTAACATTACTTTATTGTGCATTCTCATGAGTGACCCTCCATAATTTACTTACCCAGTCTCCTTTTTGAGTCCTTTCTTCAGTTTTAGTTTTAAATTTTATACTGGACAGAAATATCCTTTTAACTTTGTAAATGTTCATGATCATTTCTGTAAGAAAATTCTAATAAATAGAAATGCATACAAGTCTTTGTTTTTATACAATGAATAGAGTTCATTCCTTTTTGATTCTTTAAATGATACTAGATGCCTGATGCATCAAATTCATGCAAGAGTAGGCCTTCCTTCCCCTGGCTGCCAGCACTGGATTCCCTCTGGCACCCGGGACCCAAGCTTCCCTCATGGCCCCAGCTTCATCCAGAAAGTCATCAGGAAGAACATCTGGTCTAATTAGCATATTACACTTTTATTATTATAGATATGTTAATTGTAGAAAACTCAAATAATGAAAGAGAATATAAGGAATAGAGTAAACTAATGTGCAATCACAACACCCCAAGATAACTAACATTCACATTATGAGAATAACCTTTCATGCATCAGTTTGTGAATATATGCACACAAACAAAATTTTGTATAAATTGATCATATACTCTGTGACCAAGAGTCTAGTCTCTGATTTCAACTTCCGGAGTCCAGATTCCAGCCTTATCCTGACCTCTGTGATGTTAAGAAAATTGCTTAGTCTCTGTGCACCTCAGCTTCCTCATTCATAAAACAGGAATGATAATAGCAACTCCAACATAAGATATTAAATCAGTTCATTTAAACATTTTAAGACAAAGGCTCAAAAATTTTAGCCATTATTAAATATATGTTTATTTTCTAGATATTGTATCATATTATACATACTTTTCTGTATCTTCTTTTACAGACCACAAAACTTTATGGATATCTCTCTGAGTCATTTTGTGTAGAACCAATTCATCCATTTTAAAGTTCTCATTCCATAGTATGAATACACTGCAGTTAATTCAACCATTCTCTTATGATGAGCAGGAACTTTCCACTTTATTGCCACACAAACAAGGCTGCAACAGATGTTCCTTCCCCTTATAAGCAATGCTCTTATATGCATGGGAAAGGTTCCAGAATGGGAAGGCTTTTAGGGGTATGTGTTTTTAATAGATATTGCCAAATTGCTTTCCTAAAAGGCTAAAACAATTTGTATTTCCATTGGCAAACATTATTTTTGTTTCTTTCTAAATTTTGACAGTTTGATGGATGTAAAGTATTATCTCAATGTTTTTAAAAGGTCAGGATCATTATCCCAATTTTGCAAGTAACTGAAGCTCAGAAAGGGTGAGTAACTGGTTCAGTTAACCAAAAGATAAAACCAGAATTTGGAAACCATGTCTGCCTGAACCCACAGCCCATGCATTTTCCACCCTCATCCCCTCTTGTTGCTTCCCACATCATGCTTTCAGAGCAGGGGACATTTCTTGCCTGAGAAAGTAGGATGCAGGAAGGTATAGAGCAGACAAAGGACAGCATGAGGAAAGTTGAGACCAAAGCTAGGTGAGTAGGGCCTTGAGACTGAGACAACAGAGAGGGGAACTACTTTGTCCACATCATAATCTTGACCCTAACTGAGCCCTACAATGAAATGGATGTTTAGAAACTCCCAACCATATACACCACTAGAAAAAAATCCCAAACCCCTTTGCATGTTATCCATGATCTTTCTGTAGACTGGTTCCATGCCTCCTTAGAGTCCAGCACATCCCTGACTCAGTATAGACCAACTTGTCATTTCTCAAAGACCTACAACAACTGGCCTACAACGTCCTGCCATCCTTCTGTCACATCAATTTTATCTGGGATCCAAATAATTTCCAATATTTTACCCTTACACTGACCTTTCTCCACCATGTCCTTCTTCCCTTTCTCCCTCCCTCTCTTCCTCCATCACAAATTATCTCAGCAAACATTTTAATGACAGGAATTAGGTGAGAAAAGTTGGGGGAGGGTGGTATGCATATTTTCAACTTTCTTGAATTTCCCCCTTTCATCATATTTCATTCTATACAATAATGAACTGTCCAATCTGCTTCTTGAAAACATTTTGGTAAAACTTCAAAAATTATCTTGTGCATTGTATAAATAGTAGTTATATATGTGTCATATCTACCTCATTAGAATGTACATATCTTAAGATTACATATAAGTCTCATTCATTATCATGTTCTGTATAAAGCCCTACACAGTGACTTGTTCATAGTAGGTCCTCAGTATTGGATATAGAAGCTATTGTAGAAAATGGACCACTATTTTGTTTTCTCTGCCCATTTTGGCTTCAATCTGTATTGGCCATTAATTTGCTAAAAAAAAAAAAAAATGGAAGAAAAGAAGGGAGAGGGATGGGAGGAAGGAAGGAAATTACTCAAATGAAACAAAACAACTTTTTAGGTTGCTTATAATTTTAATATCATGGACACTTTTGCAAAATATTTATTACTGTCTTTAAGGCTTCCAATGGCGGAAATTTCTTTATAGAATTTGCCTGTTTCAGAAGTGAATTTTTCCCAAATGTCATGTAGCAATATCATAAAGTTAAAGTTAACCCAGAGAGTTCCTTTGTGTTCATATTGTCACCCTATAAGAGGACAAAATAAAGTTCTTCTAAGTAGTAAATGTGTATAAAGTCTTTGCCATGGTTTAAGCCAGTTAATCATACTTTATTTATGATGAAGCTTTTCTGATAATTTTTTAATGGTGTGAATATGTATGTATAAATTTGGATTAAGTAGGTGAATATAAATAAAATCATTTATCTACTCTTTTAGTATCCTACTATATAAAAGTCAGGGGCCCTTACAACCGAAACAACTGGAGGGATGACCAAACAGCAGGCTGCGTGGGATGACCAGGCTGGCAGGGGGGTTAGTGATGGATGATCAGATGACTGAAGAGCAGGCTTCAAGGGGCGACCAGGCTGGTGGTAGGGATGCAATTGGGGGCAACCATGCTGGCAGGGGGGCAATAGGGGGTGATTAGGCCAGCAGGCAGAGGCAGTTAGGAGCAATCAGGCAGGCAGGCAAGTGAGCAATTAGGAGCTAGCGGTCCCAAATTGTGAAGAATTTTCAGTAACCACCAGAGGCTCACCCAATGACATCAACCAGCACCCCACCTTGATCTGGGGCCCCCCTTCACCTGCTCCACCATCCCATCATCACCGACACCTGCCATATTTTGTACATGCCCCCTGATGGTCAGCACACATCATAGAAACCAATTGTTTGGTTGTTGGGTTGTTCCACTGTTCCGTCTATTGCATATTAACCTTTTATTATATAGGATAGTTTTTCCTTGCAAATTAAATGTGGCTATAGTTATATATTTTTAACAATCATTTCAGTTATATAATCTCTTCAGATATATTTCTAAAAATCGGGTGGGTGAAGCTTAGAAACAAAGTCAACCCAACAAAGACATAGGGATTATTTGGAAGGGTTGCAGTCCCTTTGCCTAACACACAATTTTGGAATTAAATCTAGATCCAGATAGGTCTAAATTAATGTGAACATCTCTGTGATCTATTTTCAGATTAACTGGCACTATTTTTTAAGTTCTTTGGAACAAACCTTGGCAGCCTATAAGAGCCTCAATTTATTTTGGCTTTACATAACCACTGCTATGAATCTTGGTTAACTTTCCTAAGTTGTGTCTCAAGTTACTCTCATAAAATGGGGATACCAGTATTTATATAATGCAGTTGTGAAAATTAAGAGTAAACATATTTAAAGTGCTTAGAATAGCTTCTCAAGCATAGTAATCTTTCAACAATAACATTTAAAGTGCTTAGAATAGCTTGTCAAGCATAGTATTCTTTCAAGAAAGGCAATGTAAAAGAATTAACTTCCAAAAATAACCATTTTTCTTTTTATTGTACTGCTATTATTAAATTTATGTGCTGGTTTTAGGATTGTAACTACTCCAGATAGGACTCCCATATCTCATTGAATCATCACCAAATCACTAATCTGTTGACATGCATCAAAGTTGGAGAGGCTTAATCATGAGCAATGTTCAAAATATTTAGCAACAGCCAAAACTGCTTTGGCTTAGTGGATAGAGTGTCAGCCTGCAGACTGAAAGGTCCCAGGTTCAATTCTGGTCAAGGGCATATATCTTGGTTGCGGGCACATCCCCAGTAAGGGGCGTGCAGTGCAGGAGGTGGCTGATCGATGTCTCTCTCTCATTGATGTTTCTAACTCTCTCCCTTCCTCTCTGTAAAAAAATCAATAAAGTGTGTGTGTGTGTGTGTGTGTGTGTGTGTGTGTGTGTGTGTGTATAATATTTAGCAACAGATGGGACCCAGTACCTGCCCACCAATGTGAACTCCAGTTTGTATACCATTGTGGCATATACCAGTTGAGTATTTAGAAACAAGCAGAAACATTTCAGAATTCCCCACCTTGCCCCATATATTAGTAGGTAGCCTGACTTGAATAACAGAAACTTTCCTGTGTCCCTCCTATAGACCCTTATACCTGTTTTGGGTTTTATTCTAATACTAGAGGCCCAGTGCACAAATCTGTGAATATTGAAAGGAAATTAATTAGAAGAAATATTTTAATATCACCATTTGTCCTTTCTCTATAATAGAAGTGTCAACCAAATTCCTGATCGACAATGACAGATTGAAATGTGTGTGTCTGGTGCCAGTGAGAGCTTTAAATATACCACCTATGTGTGAGTCAACTTAGCCTTTTATAGATATAGAATAAACTTGCTTACCTAGACCTGCTTTCTGATTTTGCTAAACTTTCTCCTGCCCAGTGAAACACCCCAACTTCTCTTTTAGGTAATTGTCAGCAACCCAGCAGTAAATATCAACATGAAGCAGATTGTTATTGTAAATCATGCAGGGAGAACAAAAGGTAAAATATTTAATTGCAGCAGTGTTAGACTATATTCTGTGCAGTGAGAAAACCTGAAGTCATTTTCAAGGTCCACCATTTCTTCTTTTTAGTTGGGTCAAATTTCTAAGCTTTCTAAATCTCCATTTTCTGGCTAATGAAAAGAAAATAAGATTCCACTGAGTTTCCTATCTACCTACCCCAGGACTTCTGTGAGGATTAAGTGAGATGAGGCAAATGAAAACACTTCACAGACATTTGGTTAAAGTGTAAAATGTTTGCACCTGGCTATAAAGCAAGTCATATTCCTGGGCTGAAGAAATTGCAAAGAGGCTAGTCATCCCTAGGGAGAGGAAGCCAGGCATTGTTACATGACATCATCACCTGGTGCCCTCAGCACCATTTCCAGGCTGAGCTGGGCTGTGGGCCACATTTTGTACCAGGGCATCTTGGCAGCATTTGCCTCCTGGTGATCCATGTGCATCATAGCAACTGGTCAGATGGTCAGACATTTAGCATATTAGCCTTTAGATGGATAGATAGATAGAAAAGACCTTGAATGGAAGGCTTCTATATCTATACTTTAAGATGCTTTTGTCAGCATGGCCTAATGAGAATAATCACATATCTTCAAAATGGTTGTGCCTTTGAGAGTGATAAGGGCACAATTTATAATTATACTGGAACAGTTGACCAAATGGAGACTAGGGAAACCAAGATGTGTGTACTCACCTTACTGAAAATGCATGAAATCCTTTCTGTCTACAAATCAAAATTATATCTCTCACTCATATTTGAAAATCTCTGTTGAGCTTTCACCCTTAAATAAGTACTATTCTTAAAGTATTTTTTTCCTTGTCTTTACACTTTGTTGTTAATTAGTATAAAATTGTTGTAGTTACTCTTTAGAATATTCCCACAAATGATGTTTCCTAGTCAACATAGACAGGCCCCAGAACATTTGTTAACAAAGTGCTATTATTTTTCTATGATATATCTTTTAGACTAACCCAATGATTCTCAAACTTTAATATTTATTGGAGTCAAATGTACATTAATATTTTAATTAAAAACAGAATAATGTATTTTAAAGGTGTTTTAAAAGATTTTCAGAGTTCTTTTTGAAGATATGTATTTTTGCTACTATATAAAATCTGACTTCACTAAACAGATGGTGACAGTGATTCATGTGCAATAGCACATGATAATATTTGGAGAAGGCAATGACACTTATGAAAGGCAATGTAAAAGATTTAACTTTCAATTCATAAGCAATATAGTGAGGCTCTTTTTCAGGTATTAACAGGTTTAAATGTTATAGAACCCCTCAGGATGTTAATAAATGCTCCTTATAGAAAGAGCTCAGGAATAAAAATTTTTTAGAAACCACAAAGTTAAGTAGTTCCTACAGTATAGGACTTCTCAGAGCATTTAACATGCTAACTTGCATTGAGAAGCTCAGAGGAGATAGAAGCATAAGGCATTTCTAATATAAATTGACTAAGTTGTATTTTTAATTTTTTGTTAAATTTCCTTTTATCTAACAAAATATAGCTTAGGAAAAAATTCCACATCCTATCCAAAAGAAAAAAAAAAACAGTATAAAGCTTCGATGTCAAAAAAATCACACTATTATATTACAAAATAAGCAATGATAAATTACTTTTAAAAGCAGAGCTTTGGTTTCTTAAATTTATGATGGTACAATGTTATTGATAAAACATTCTCCCAAGTTTCAGGAAAGGATGTAGTCTATCATAGTTTTTGACAATAGATTTTCATGAGTTGAAATGTGTTGTCCTTCCTCAAGCCTAATGATGTTTGCTGTTCATTACTTCCACCACTAGTCCCAGAGAGTTATATTTTTGAGATCAAGAGACAGAGAATGTCTCAGAACTGCTTCATTCCTTAACATAAAGAAAGGAATAATTGGCTAGCTCAGGGTAAAAACTGGAACACTTTCAAATCAAGTACAAAGACAAGGTTTCCTAGTAAGCATTGATGACATTTAATGGAAAAATGTCTTCCCATTTCATTTAGCAATTGGCCCTGATATTTTGCAGCAGATGTGTCAAAGTGAAGTGGAAAGGCAAACAGGTTGTTTTCCTCAGGAAGAGGGAGAGTAACAGTCACATACACATGTGTGCATACACAAAAACACACATGAATGTGCATACACACATGTATGTGCACACACACACACACACAATTCTGAGATCCCACACAAATCTCTGCAAATCTGTACAAGACAACATTTATCTCCGTTTGAGCTATGATTTATGATGTTTCTCTGATATATCATAAAGATTTAAGACTTTCAAAAAACATATTTCAAATGATATTAAACTGCTTCAGTTTACCTAAACTATCCATCAATGTTATCTAAGCTAACCACATTTTGAAGCAGAATGTTCACTCAATCTCTATCCTAAAAATTTACTGAGACAAACATTGCTGTCTACCACTTCTTCAGAGCATGATAGACTACATCCTTTTCTGAAACTTAGAATGTTTTCTCAATAACATTGTACCATCATAAATTTAAGAAACCCAGACCCTGTTTTCAAAAGTAATTTTGCCATTGCTTATTTTGTATTATAATAGTGTGATTTATTGACATCAAAGCTTTATACTATGTTCTTTTATTCTTTTGCATAGGATATGGAATTAAGGCCTTGAGACAACTCCAAGCACCAGGCACTGGGTTGCTCTGAGTTTGTCTTTGTAAGTTCAGAAAAATAAATAACCATCTTTTTCCATCCTGCAGATAGGAGCTTTCTGCATTCTGGAGTTCCTTCTAATCAGAAGTGCTGTTGTAGATCAGTCTCCACTAGAGAACTTGGATCTCCATCTAATTAATTATTACCTAAGGATGATGTTTACTATCATAACCCAGGGGAGCTCAAATGAACCCTTCCTCACAACCATCTTTCTCATCTTGACAACACTCTATATCCATGGTCAAAGCCCCTTAACAATACCTTCCCAGTGCTTCCTCCAAGTTTAAGCTAACAGAGCCCAAGAGACTCTGTTTCTATTTTATTCACTTTTTATTTTTTTAATTCTTTATTGTTTAAACTATTACATATGTCTCCTCTTTCCCCCATTGACCTTTCCTGGGCCACCCCCAACCCCAGCACATGCTCTCAACCCCCTAGTGTCTGTGTCCTTTGATTATGCTTCTATGCATGCATACAAGTTCTTACTTGTCCCCTGCCTTCCCTCCGAGGTTTGATGGTCCGTTCAATGCTTCTATGTCTCTGGATCTATTTTTGTTCATTAATTTATGCTGTCAATTATATTGCACAAATGGAATACATTTCTCTCCAGGTTTCTGTCAGGGCTGCTGATCAGCCCTGCCTTTTTGATCATGTGATACTAATCTTTTTCCAACTGGCTTATTTTGCTTAAGCATAATGCTCTCTATGTCCATCCATGATATTGTAAATGATAAGTTCCTTCTTTTTTACAGCAGCATAGTATTTCATTGTGTAGATGTACCAGAGTTTTCTAATCCACTCATCTCTTGTTGGGCATTTAGACTGTTTACAAATCTTAGCTATTGTAAATGGTGCTGATATTAACATAGGGGTGCATATATCCTTTCTGATTGGTGTTTCTGATTTCTTGGGATATATTTCTAGAAGTTAGATTACTGGGTCAAATGGGAGTTCTGTTTTTAATTTTTTTAAATACATTTCATTGATTTTTTAAGAAAGGAAGTGAGAGGGATAGAGGGTTAGAAACATCGATGAGAGAGAAACATCAATCAGCTGCCTCCTGCACACCTCCCACTGGGGATGTGTCTGCAACCAAAGCACATGCCCTTGATCAGAATCAAACCTGGGACCCTTCAGTCTGCAGGCTGACACTCTATCCACTGAGCCAAACCGATTAGGGCCATTTTTAATTTTTTTGAGGAAATTCTACACTGTTTTCCATAGTGGCTATACCAGACTGCATTACCACCAGCAGTGCACGAGGGTTCCTTTTTTTCCACATCCTCACCACACTTGTCATTTCTTGATTTATAATAGCCAGAGACAGGCCTGAAGAGAGAAGCAGAGACTGATTTGTTGCCTTTGTGGCAGCTTTAGATCAAGACTTGCCTCTCTCTTTCTTTCCCAGTCTGGTCAGCAGCCTCGCATGCATTTCTCTCCAGGCCTCCACTGGGGCTGCTGGTCAATCCCATCTTTCTGATCAGGTCTAGTTGATAGACCCAGAGACCCTGACTGGCATAGAAACTGACCAATCAGAACTAAATATGGGTCAACTGTGAGGAGCCAATGCCTGCCTAGGAGGCGGAGCTTTTGATGCTGACTGTCATAGAAACCATCTAATCAGAACCAAATTGGCCTGCAGAGGAGGACAGTTGAGGGTGAGATCAGGTCTGCAGGGGAGGGAAATTGCAGGCAAGATCAGGCTGGCAGGGGAGGGCTGTTGAGGGTGAGATCAGGCCAGAGGAGGGTAGTTGGGGGCAATCAGGCAGGCAGACAGGTGAGTGGTGAGAAGCCACAGGGATTGGGCCTAAACCAGCAGCCAGACATTCCTCGAGGGTCCCTGATTGGAGAGGGTGCAGGCTGGGCTAAGGAAAACTCCCCAACCCCCAAGCACAAATTTTGTGCACTATGCTACAAGTGTTTTCATATGTCTCTTGGCCTTATGTATGTCCTCTTTCAAAAAGTATCTATTTAGGTCCTTTGCCCATTCTTTGGATTGGATTGTTTACTTTCTTTTTATTAAAGAAGTTCCCTATAAATTTTGGACATTAGACCCTTATCAGCTATAACATTGGCAAATATATTCTTCCATACAGTGGGCTTTCTTGTTATTTTGTTGATTTATTTTGCTGGTGAGAAGCTTTTTATTTTGATGTAGTCCCATTTGTTTTTCTCCTTGTTTCCTAGGAGCTGTATCAGTAAAGATACTGCTACTACTTTGTCTTATATTATGCTACCTATGGATTATTCTAAGATTTTTATGATTTCTGATCCTGTGTTTAAGCCTTTCATCCCTTTTGAGTTTATTTTCATATATGGTATAAGGTGGTTCTCTAGTTTCATTTTTTTTGCATGTATCTGTCCATTTTTCCCAACACCATTTATTGAAGAGACTGTTGACTCCACTGTATGCTCTTGCCTCCTTTATCAAATATTAATTAAGTATAATGGCTTGGGTTGATTTCTGGGTTCTCTATTTGGTCCCATTAGTGCATATGTCCGTTCTTGTGCCAATGCCAGGTAGATTTGAGAATGGTGGCTTTGTAATATAGTTTGATATCTGGTATTATGATCTCTCCAATTTTGTTCTTCTTTCTCAGAATTGATTCAGCTATTCAGGGTTTATTTTTTATCCCATTTGAATTTTTGGAGAGTTTGTTCTAGATCTGTAGTATCAATATTAAAATTGATATTTTAAATGGGATTTCATTGAATCTATAGATTACTTTGGGTGCTCTGGACATTTTAATGATATCGATTCTAGCAATCCATGAACATGGTATATTCTCCCATTTGTTTATGTCTTCCTATATCTATTTGTTCAGTGTCCTTTAGTTTTCTAAGTACAGGTCTTTTACCTCCTTAGTTAAGTTTATTTGTTGCAATGGCAAATGGTATTATTGTGTTTGTGTGTGTGTGTGTGTGTGTGTGTGTGTGTGTGTGTGTTTTAGTTTCTCTTTCTGTGGTTCATTATTTGTGTATAAAAAAAGCTATAGATTTCTGGGTGTTAAATTTGTATCCTGCCACATTGACAAACTCATTTACTAGGTCTAGTAGTTTTTAAAGGAACCTTTTGGGTTCTCTATGTACACTATTATATCATCTGCGGATGATAGTTTTACTTTTTTTCCAACTTGGATGCCTTTTATATCTTCTTGTCTGATCTCTATGGCTAGCACTTCAAGTATTATGTCTAACAGGAGTGATGAAAGTAGGCATCCCTGTCTTATTCCCGTTTTTAGGGGAAATGGTTTTAGTTTTTGTCCATTGAGTATGATGTTGGTTATAGGTTTGTCATATAAGACTTTTATTATGTTGAGGTATGGTCCCTTTATTCTTACTTTTCTGAGAGTTTTTATCAAGAAAGGATGTTGGATTTTGTTAAATGCTTTTTCTGCATCAATTGATATGATTATGTGATTTTTCTCTGTTTTTTTTTTTTATGTGATGTATCACGTTTATTGATTTGCAGATATTGTACCAGCTTTGCATCTTTGGGATAAACCCCACTTGGTCAGGATGTATGATGTTTCTAATGTAATAAGGATCTGATTTGCTAAGATTTTGTTGAGGATTTTAGCATCTATGTTCGTCAGGGATATTGGCCTGTAATTCTCTTTCTTTGTTGTGTCTTATGTGGTTTTGGGATTAGGGTAATGCTGACTGTATAGAAAGAGCTTGGAAATGTACCTTCCTCTCAAATTTTTAAAAAGAGTCTGAGGAAAGTAGGTTTTAGTTCTTCTTTAAATGTTTGGTCAAACTCCCCTGTGAAGCCATCTGGCCTAAGACTTTTGTTTGCTGAATGTTTTGTTGTTGTTGTTTTTTGTTTGTTTGTTTGTTTATTACTACTTCAATTTCTTCCATAGTTATCATCTTATTCAGAATTTTTTATTCTTCCTGATTGAGTTTTAAAAGATTGCATTTTTCTAAGAATACGTCCATTTATTCTAGATTGGCGAGTTTGTTGAAATATAGTTGTGCATACCATTTTTTTTACAATCCTTCCGATGTCTGTAGGGTCTGTTGTAACTTCACCTATTTCATGTCTGATTTTATTTATCTAGTTCCTCTCTGCTTCTTGGTGAGCCTGGCTAGAGGTTCCTCAATCTTGTTTTTCCTTTCAAAGAACCAGCTCTTGGATTTATTCAACTTTCGTATTTTTTTTTTTGTTGCTATATCATTTATTTCCACTCTGATCTTTATTATCTCCTTCCTTCTGCTCACTCTGGACTTCTCTTGTTGCTCTCATTCTAATTCTTCAAGTTATAGAGTCATATAATATATTACAAGTTTTTCTTATGTTTTTGAGTCAGGTCTGTAATGTTATGAAATTCCCTCTCAGGACTGCTTTCACTGTGTCTCATAGATTTGGGATTGTTGTTATTTCATTGCCATTTGTTACTAGGATTTTTTTTCTACTTTGATCTCTTTGGTAACCCAATTATTGTTTAATAACATGCTTAGCCTCCACATGTTTGATTCTTTAATTGTTTTTATTGTAGTTCATTTCTAATATTATGCCATTGTTATCTGAGAAGATGCATGATATGATTTCAATCTTTTTGAATCTGAAGAGACTTTGCCTTGAGCATCAATATGTGCTCTATCTTTGAAAATGTCCCATGTGCACTTGAGAAGAATATATATTCTGTGCCTTTAGGGTGAAATGTCCTGAAGATGTCAATTAAGTCCAGCTGATCTAGAGAGTCATATAAGATTGCTGTTTTGTTGTTGAATTTTTGTCTAGAGGATTTATTCAGTGATGCCAATGGGGTATTGAAGTCCCCTACTATGATTGTGTTGCTTTTAATCTCTCCCTTGATATCTTCCATAATTATTTATTTATTTGGGTGCACCCGCATTGGGTGCTTATATGCTTACCAGAGTTATATCCTCTTATTATATTGATCTCTTTAGTATTATGAAGTAGCTTTTTTTTATTTCTTATTATGGCCTTCACTCTGAGGTCTATTTGGTCAGATGTAAGTATTGCTACCCCACTTTTTTTTTCTTTTTTCTCATTTCTATTTGACCGAAAAAATATTTTTCCATTCCTTCGCTGTCAGTCTCTCTGAGTCCCTTGTTCTGAGGTGGGTCTCTTATAGACAGCATATACATAGGTCATGTTTTCTTATCCATTCAGCCACTCCATTTATTTTGATTGAAGCATTTAATCCACTTACATTTAAGGTTATTATAGATAGGTACTTTTTTGTCACCATTTTTGTTTTTTATGACTGTGTTCCTTCTTCCCTTTCTATTTCTTCTTTTTACAACAGTTTCTTTAGCATTTCTTGCATTGCGAGCTTGGTAGTGATAAGCTCTCTTAGCCTTTCTTTGTCTGTGAAGCTCCTGATTTCCCTTCAATTTTGAATGATAGCTTTGCTAAATAGAGGACTTTTGGATTCAGTTCCTTGCTTTGCATCACTTTGTATACTTCATTTCATTCCCTTCTAGCCTGGTGTTTATCTGTTGAGAAATCATTTGATAATCTACTGTGAGATCCCTTATAGATAACTCTCTGTCTCTCTCTTGCAGCCTTTAAGATTCTCTCTCTCTTTTTTTAACATTTGCCATTGTAATTACAGGGTGTTTTGGTATGGGTCTTTTTAGGTTCATCTTGTTTGGCATTCTCTGTGCTTTTAGAATATTTTTCTTCCCAAAATTAGGGAATTTTTTTGTTATTATCTTATCAAATAGGTTTACTAATCCTTTCTCCTCTTTCTTTTTCTTTCCTTCTCGAATCTCTATTATTATGCATGTTACTTCATTTCATATTGTCCCAAAGCTCTGTTAAGCTCTCCTCCTGCTTTCCAATTTTTTTCTCCAATTGTTGTTCAGATTGGGTATGTTTTTTCCTCTCTTGTCTTCTAACATGCTAACTCAATCCTCCATGTCTTCTAATCTACCCTTGACTTCCATTTTTTATTGTAGCTATATCATTTTTGGTTTTCTCTTGATTCCTATATAAATTGTTGATTTTCTCATCCAGCTGGTTTAGGACTGTATGACCCTTAGACTGAATTATTTTTCTGACATATTTCATGACTCTGTTTTTATTTAATTCCTTTTCTGGTGATTCCTCCTTTTTCTTTTATTTGGGATTGTTTCTTTGTCTCCCCATTTTTGCTCTCACTAAAGAGTCCAGGAGCCAGGTGGTGTGGGACCTGTGGCTAAAGTTGCAGACTTGGCGGGAAGCTTGTGCACTCTAAGAGTCACCATCACCAGAGGACACAGGCACTGGGTCATGCAGTGCCTGTGGCTGAAGCCATGGGCTTGGCAGGAGGGTTGTGCACTCTGAAACTCACTAGAGGGCCCAGGTGCCAGGTTGTGTAGGGCCTGTGGCTGAAGTGGTGGGTTGATAGGAGGAGTGCACATTCAGTGGCTCATAAGAGGCTACAATCCCAGATAAAGTAGTAGGTCTTTTGCCAGAGTGGCTGTAGAGTCCAGGATGGTATCTGAGGCCAGTCTGATCTGTTTCTATTTTATAACCTGAGACAGTGTCTCCTAAATTTGCAAGCATCCATTCTCCCATCTCCACCAATGCCTTTCCCCTCCTCCTACTTAATGGGTCTCCTCACTGAACCATACTTCTCACTCAACAATTTCCCTTTTTTATCAAGTATAAAAAAAACTGGAATTCACTTTTGATCCACATGGTGACCATATGCCCTGGGTTTTTATGTACAATTCTTACTCCAAAGATTCCATCTTCTTATCAAACTATAACATGGGATTTATGGGAGGAAAATAATAATTAAAAAATAAAAACTTGCCCTAACTAGTTTGGCTCAGTGGATAGAGCATCAGCCTGCAGACTGAAGAGTTCAATTCTGGTTAAGGACATGCACCTTGGTTGCAGGCACAACCCCAGTAAAGAGTGTGCAAGAGGCAGCTGAATTGATGTTTCTCTCTCATCGATGTATCTCTCTATCCCTCTCCTTTCTTCTCCATAAAAAAATCAATAAAATATATTTTTACAAAATTAAAAAAAAATAAAAACTTTTCCCTGAGCAAAGACTATCAACTCATAGGAAACTAGATTTGACTATTGTTCCCACAAGTATTTTGCTAGGGTTTCAGGAGAAGAAAAAAAACAGAGGTGAAATTTTTTAAAATAATTATTATATTTTTTCTCCCTCAGTATATCTTTTCTTTCATGTCATCTTTGCTAATTTCTTCTTTATTTTTAAAATCCTTTCAGCAGTAATAACATATGTGTACTGAGAGCTTTGTTCATAGATTCTATAGTTTTTTGAATAATAATGACCCTTTAACAATAATTAATAGTCTCAGAAATCATCTCTTTTAATTGTTTCAATGACTCTTTGAAATGCAGTATACATTAGGTACTGCTAGCTACTGTAACACAAACATCAAACTTACACAAGAGAAATTATTTTCTTATCTAATATAATTCAGTGAGAGGTCCTATTCCTTGCAGTTATTCAGGGATTCAAGATGATAGATGCTTCTGAGTTTCAAACTGTGGTACCCAAAATTGCCCTGAGTTTTGACATCCAGTGGACAAATAGGAGAGAGAAAGGGTTGCAGAAGAGGTTTTTATGGCTAAACCCCAAATTGGCCCACAACACTTCTCCTCACTTTCCATGGGCCAGAACCCATGGAAAGTCATATGGCCCTGTCTAACGGCAAGGGTGATCTTCCTTCATGCTGCAAGTTCCTCCTTCCTGTGAGACTACACAAAGGAAATGGATTTGAATAGCTACTCATTTTTTTCCCAGAGACAAAAGGTGGAATTTTGCACCGCCCCCTCCCCCCCCACACACAAATTGTACAAATAAGACAACCAAGATTCAACCTGTGTAGCTTGCCCATAGCTACCTACACAAGTAGTGAGGGCTGAAGAATAGATTTGAGCTTGAAACATTTAAAAAATAAAAACTACCCATTTCTCAGTTTTGTTTTATTTGTTCTCTTATGCCATAAGTCTGGTCTGAACACCACACACACACACACACATAGACACAAACATGCACACAATTTTAAGTTTTTATGGAATGTCAGTTAATCTTGCAGGGAAAAAATGAATGGTAAATATTAGGGTTTTTTTGTTTGTTTGTCTTTTTACATTTCTTTTATCAAGGACAATTGTATGTGTTAAGTTGCCTACTGTTTTTTTTTTTAAATAACTAATGCCTAGAACCAAATGATAATATGTTCAGATTCTTGCATGCTGTTTTTATACCGAACTCTATCATTTGTATAATGTTTTTAGCTTTCCTTACTTTTTGAAGTGGTTAGTGGTTCCCTCAAATATGAAACCTGTCATGACCAGCAGGGTCTTTACATAAGCTAATAAACATGAAGGTGCCACAATGGAGACTCAAACAGAATTGTAATTCATGGATTTGCTTATTGGTTTTCCTTATGGCAGATATCTTATTATATGTGATCTAGGATTTCACACAGCTGGTTTTAATGAATTTAAGGTCAAGTGTATATATTTCAACCCTATATGAATCACCTAACCTTATATAGTCAAAGTTCATGATCATATTCATCCTTGAATATGATCTCATTTCAAAAGTCAAGTAAAAAGTGACAGCTCCTAAGGTCTACTGACATTACCAGGCAAAGTAAAATAAACATATCACAGCCCACTCCTTCTGGAATTCCTATAAGACCTTTATATTTCCTCAAAACAAAATGCAAAGACCTAACTGTAAGTTGTAAGATGCACTATTATGGAGACTCTCACCCTTCCATTTTTATCTCACAGGATCCCCTTCTCACTTTCCTGCAATCTTGTCCTAGTCTTCTCTGCTCATGTTTTAGGTAGAACCTTGACCCACTACACCTCCACCCAGCCTCCTTGTCATTACTTCATAACACTTCCCACTATTTGTAACTAGGCAAAACTCTTTTTTTTTTCCCCTTTTATGTACTTACCTTTTGTCCATCTCTCTCCACTGTAACTTAAGTTTCACATTGGGGTTGGGGAAACAGTATCTGTGTTGTCCTTCATTTTATTCCTAGTGATTAGTACAGAAAATTGTATTTGAAATGTATCAGTGTTTATGGTTATCGATAGTTATATATATATATTGGGTATTTTAACTTTTCATTAAGAACTTACATGATATGCCGAAACCGGTTTGGCTTAGTGGATAGAGCATCAGCCTGGGGACTGAAATGTCCCAGATTCGATTCCGGTCAAGGGCATGTACATTGGTTGCGGGCCCATCACTAGTAGGGGGCGTGCAGGAGGCGGCTGATCGATGTCTCTCTCTCATCGACGTTTCTGGCTTTCTATCCCTTTCCCTTCCTCTCTGTGAAAAATCAATAAAATATAAAATATATTTAAAAAAAAAAGAACTTACATGATATGAAGAAAGAAATATATTCTTGCCCTTTGAGGAATTTACAATCTAGATGAAAAAAAAGAAACATGCAGGTATGTGTTACATAGCTGATATCAGCAACAACAATAATAATGGCAGTTGATACTTATCTCTTATTATATACCAGATTCTAGTCTAAGAATTTTACATGGTTTCATTCATTTTACCCTCACCTATGATATTAATGCAATATCATTCCACTCTACAGACAGAGCAATAAGTAAGTGTTCTGAGGCCACAAATCTGCGTTACAAGACATTTAAAGAGAGACAGAATGACAAATATTAAGGAAGGATTGCATGAAATATATTAAAGGAGCTTGGAATTAAGGAGCATCATGGGCCTGAAATTATCTGTGAAATGTAGGAAGAGAATATGATACTGGGCCAGATCTGAAATATGCACAAATGTTAATGAAGTAGAAAGAAGCTTTTTTTGGGGAAAAAAGCATTCATGAAACATTAGAAATAAGACACAAAAAAACCTATTTATGTACAATGAATAGATCCACGAGGCTTAAATGTTGTCTCCATCCATCCACTTATTAATTAGAGACCTGATTATAGAGAACTCTGAATGTCAGTCTAAGAAATTTGGGTCAAATCAACATAAAGCAAAATTTTTCAACCATTGGATATTGTTTGGGTTTAAGTAGGGGTGTTTTTCTTTTCTTTTTTTTTTTTTAAGTGTGGTAGTTTTTGATGAATTTACCATTCTCTTTCTCCACTAATTTCTTCTCAGAACATCCTCTGTCATTATACCTAATTAGACTCTTTTTCACTTTCCAGCCATCACTATTAGTATGTGTAGGTGCTTCCTGTAAGTCCAGCATGATTTTCTCCTTTCTGATGAACCATCCTTTGGCAAGTGGCCATTTCCATCCTCATAACTTTGGCCTTCAAACATGTCTTTGATTATTTATATAGCCCAGCCAGCATGGCTCAGTGGTTGAGCATTGACCTATGAATCAGAAGGTCATGTGTTTGATTCCCTATCAGGGCACATGTACAGGTTGCAGCGATCCCCATAGTAGGGCAGACAGGAGGCAGCCCATCAATGATTCTCTCTCATCACTGATGTTTCTCTCTCTCTCTCTCCCTCTCCCCTCCTGTCTTAAATCAATAAAAATATATTTATTAAAAAATATTTGTATCAGTCAGACTAATACTAAATTATCTAGAGTAACACTGTCCAACAGAAACCAATCAGCCACAAATGAGTCACATGTGTAATAAAATTTTCTATTAGCCACATTAAGAAATAACAAAAAATTGTTTTAATAACATATTTTATTGAACCAATATATCTAAAATATAATTTAACATATACAATAGTAAACATAAAAATTATTGGTTAGATTTTTTTGTACTAAATCTATGAATCCCAGCACATATTTTACAATTGCAAAACTTGTCATTTAGACTTACAGCATTACAAGGACTCACTGGCCACGTGTCTGGGGGCTAACGTATGGAGCAATATATAGAAATAGCTTGAGAGGAATATGTTGTAGCAATGATTTATTATTTTTAGTAGTAAAGCTTTATTCTTTAGGAGTGTTTGCTTGTAGTATTTGATGGAAGCACTATGATATGTATGACTGGGGCTTTCTTGATACTTACTCAGGATTTTTTCTCAATACATGTGAAGCTGCAAGGTCTTTCAAATTTTTAAATAGTAAGATCCAGTATATCTAATATTAAGGTTGGGATGTACTGAAAATGACTCTCATGTCTTCACATATTGATGTGGACTCACCAATTCAGCCACATGTGGAGCTGTGTGTCCTTCGTCACCACATACAAGATTCTGTCTCCCCTGAAACAGAAAATAGATGAGCAATTCATATGAGGATACTTACTTTAAAAACCCTACTTTAAATGAAAGTTGACTTAGATGTAGAAAAGTAATGCACACAGACCGGTTTTGCTTAACAAATTCAATATATTTTAACGTACTTCTTACAGTAGTCCCGGGAGTAGCAGGATCAGCATCCCCTGGAGCCTGTTAAAAATGCAAATTATCAGGCCTCATTCAGACCTATGCTCTCAGAAACTCTGGGGTAGGGGCACAGGAGTCTGAGTGCTAAAAAGCCCTCCTGGGTACTCTAATATTTAAGAACCACTGTAGTAAAAAAATAATAAGTTGAGGCAAATATGGGAAGGCAGTAAATGTTGGATGTTTGGTAAGAAAAAAAAATTTCACTCTTCATATAAGGTTCACCTTAAGATCTGTTGACATGGACAGCATTCTTAATGCAATTAAAATCCACTTTCACAAACAATATGAATTAATTTTGCCAATGTTATGTTGAGCAAAAGAAAGCAGAGTAAAAGATCATGTATTGTGTATAATTCAATTTGTAGACAAATTAGCTTTGGTTAACAAATATATTTTAGCTTTACTTTTCTTTATATAAAGTTATGAATTCAATTTTTTTTACAAAAAAACATGAATGCAACTCTTTACGAAAGTTTTTAGTATGTAAATAGCATACCTTATAACAACATTCTCCCACTCCATTGTCCTACTTAACATATAGAAATTTCCCTTTTTTTTTTGAAATTTACTGATAAAATTCTCTACCATAAACAAGGGTGACCCAGTTAGTACTTCTCAGGTTAAGAGATAAAGGTAAGCTGCTCTGTTGTGTCTTATTTAATTAAGGTCTTTCTCTCTCTCTTGGTCTCTGCTCAGTGTCATCCTTTTGTTTTTCTCTGCAGCCTTCAGACCTATTTCTAGCAATTGATTATTAAGTCATTACAATTTAGTGGCCTCAAACAGGATCCTCCCAAGGCTATCTAAAAAATTTCAAAAGAGCCCAGCAGTGTTCAGTGGTTGAGTATCCACCTATGAACCAAGAGGTCAAGGTTCAATCCCATTAGGGCATATGCATGGGTTGCAAGCTTAACCTCCCGTAGGGGGCATGCAGGGGACAGCTGATCAATAACTCTCTCATCATTGATGTTTCTATCTCTCTCTCTCCCTTCCTCTCTGAAATCAATAAAAACATCTTTAATAATAATAAAATAAATAGCCCTAAGCAGTTTGGCTCAGTGGATGAAGCATCGGCCTGCAGACTCAAGGGTCCCAGGTTCAATTCTGGTCAAGAGCATGGACCTTAGTTGCGGGCACAAACTCATTAGGGGGTGTGCAGGAGGCAGCTGATCAATGTTTCTCTCTCATTGATATTTCTAACTCTCTATCCCTCTCCCTTCCTCTCTGTAAAAAAATCAATTAAATATATTTAAAAACAAAAATAAATACATAATCCAAAAGACAGGCTTCAAGTCCCAAAACAATGAAATGCTCCCCTGGCAATGATGAAAGGACAGAGTGGAAATTTTGGAACTGATGGTTTTATCTGGTGTCCTCTTACATCTCACAACAGAAAGCCATCAGGCCAATTGCTTCATCTGGTAATACACTGACTCTGATCAGATGTGTTACCTCAGAAGTGATGCAGGGAGCAGTAGAATAGCCTATATGCAGCAAAGGAGTGGGGGATGTGACAATGGCCTAAAATGGATGAGTGTTCCAGAGAGAAGTACTTACTAACCTAAAGTTTTTACTGATTCCATTTTCAATGGCACTTTATCAGGTAAGGTCACAAAATAAGAGGTGACCACAAATATGTGTTTAAAAATTATTCTATCCTTGTACAGTAGACTTTTTGGTCTGTAACAACAAAGCTACTTCTCATTCTCTTCAATATTAGCACAGCATAGATTGTTGATTATTAAACTACTTACATTATTTTTTTGAAACTTATTGACATTGTTCTTTACCATAAACAACTGATATGCTGCCACTATACCAAATGATTTTGAAAGACTGAAATAGTTACATAATTTTTGGTAAACAATGATTTAATTCACCACTTTGCAAGTAATTACCCTCACCACAACTCCAACATCCCAGGCACACCAGCAGCCTCCTTTACCTTGTCCCAGTGCTTTGGATAGCCCATTCTGATTGGTCAACTCTAATGCCTATTATAAAGTACTTAGACTGTTACCCCAGATTCCCTTATCACTTCTTTATCCATCCAAATACTGACTGCTTGATGCATTTTAAGGGTTGATGAAAACTGACTTGAGAGAATTAGAATGGGAAAAGGTAACCTTGCATTTAGGAAAGATCCCATTTCCAACTGTGTTTTGAGACTTTTATTCTGATGTACAACAGGAATACCAACTTGAAAGCTAATGTTTAAAAGTTATGTAACTCATCCAAATGGCCATGTGCACAAATGCTCATGTCAGTGTTATGGACAGAATGTGTTTTTTTTTTCCCCCAAACACAAACAAATGTCATAAGTTGAACTCTAGCCAATGTGATGCTATTTGGAGATGGAGTTTTTGGGCGATTGTTAGGGTTTTATAATGTCCCAAAGGTGGGGCCCATATGATGAAATTAGTGGCCTTATTAAGAAGAGGAAGAGGTGCCAAAACCGATTTGGCTCAATGGGTAGAGCCTCGGCCTGCGAACTGAAAGGTCCCAGGTTCGATTCAGGTCAAGGGCATGTATCTTGGTTGCGGGCACATCCCCAGTAGGGGGCGTGCAGGAGGCGGCTAATCGATGTCTCTCTCTCATCCATGTTTCTAACTCTCTATCCCTCTCCCTTCCTCTCTGTAAAAAATCAATAAAATATTTAAAAAAAAAGAAGAGGAAAAGGGAGAGAGGGGAGATAGGAGAGAGAGAGAGAGAGAGAGAGAGAGAGAGAGAGAGAGAGAGAGAGAGATCTCAATTTCTATCTCCCCACACATACACACTGAGGAAAGTCCATATGAGGACCTAAGAAGGCATCCTTCTGAAAGCCAAAACAGGGCCCTCATTGGAAATAAAGTCAGCCAATACCTTAAATTTCTTACCTCCAGAACTATGAGAAAATAAGTTTCTGTGGGTTACACCACCTCATCTATACTATTTTGTTATGGCAGCCTGAGCAAACTAATATAGTCAATCATTGCATTAGGAAAATCTATAATAATGATTTCTAGACCTTATAGTTAATCCTAGTGTAAATTAGTAGTAGATTAAAATAAAACTTTGTTAGAAATAGAAAATAGCACTTTTAAGTTAATCTTAGTATACCTCCCAAGGTCCCCATAAACTAGCATTGTACAGTATTTTATTTTTTTTCTCAGTTTATGAGGCAAAACATTGCCTTCATCATACAAATGCCTCTCTACACCTCATTTCCTGTAATGCCAGATACCACCTGAATTTTTTCCCCACCAGGGTCATTCTTAAAAATGAAATTTACTGAACTTGTTTTATTGTGCATAACAAGGCTAGTCCCCTCTTTAACTTTCTCTAAGTTTCTGCATCCAGTATCTTTCAATCTGTGTGCAAGGTGCATGAGGGTGCTGTATATCTGAAATGCCCAAAAAGATGAATGTTTAAAAAATGGATCTAAAAGAATGTCATATTTCTTAAAATAATATTTGTAGGAAACAGAAAAATATTTTAGAAATGTTTAAAGTATATATGCCTCTCAAAATTATATATATACTATGATTAAATAATGAATTTTTAACAACCATAAAGTGAGCCAAACTCTTTTGAATTATGCAAAAGTGACATGTTGAGGTCACCTCAGTTGGTAGAAAAATATGAAAGTGGAGAAATCATTTTAATAGCCTTATTGCTGCAAGCCAATTTCAGCATGTCATTATTGCAAGAGTTTTATGGAAAGGTTGATGGAACTTGGGGGCTCAATGGGGCTGAGTCACATATGTCACTGCCTGTTGGGAATGGCTAAATGCATTTCCCCAAACCTGAAAAGGGTGATTGCTTGCTGCCAGACTGCTCAGGGCATCTTAATCTACATATTATTGCCTCCTGTTGGCCAAATACCTAAACAGCTGAAGGCAATTCCTCAATATCTCCACCTTGACTTAGAACAAATTGTGTTAATAAAAAGCAAGAAGTCCTGAGACAAGGACAACTTAAATTCCTTTTGCTAAGTCTTCTCTGACTTCCTATAATGCCTTTCAAAATTATGTTTTGTCTCTGGACTCTATTAATTTATGCACAGCATCTTCTCCAGGTTTCCTGAACCCTTTTAGATGCTGGATCAAGAACCCCAGCGTTACCTCATGAATCGGATCATTTTTTAAAAATATATTTTATTGATTTTTTACAGAGGAAAAAAGAGGGATAGCGAGTTAGAAACATCGATGAGAGAGAGACATCGATCAGGTGCCTCCTGTACAACCTCCACTGGGGATGTGCCCGCAACCAGGATACATGCCCTTGACCGGAATCAAACCTGGGACCTTTCACTCCGTAGGCTGACGCTCTATCCACTGAGCCAAACCGGTTTTGGCATGAATTGGATCATTTATTTGAGAGGCAGCAAAAGCTCAAGCAGTTTTTCTAGACACTCAAAACTTCTCCAACCTTTCTACTCTTATAAAGCTACCAACTAAATCTTTATGCTTCTTTGTTCTACCTCATCCATGATTTTTGTTTCCCCTATTTGCTTTCAGTGAATCTCTGCCTTTACATCACTCTACACTTTAAAACTTTCTTTGTAAATGTTAACATGAAACACCCCAGGACAAAGGAGCTAATTAATTCCTTTTATCATCATAAGATATTAATTTTCTCCTGATAGATGGAGCTGTCTGTTGGCCAACCTGTAGACAACTGCCCAAGACTCATTCCTCACCATTCATCGGTGGTTCAGCTCTCAGGATTATGTGGTGCTAAATATGGCAACCTCTTCCCCTCCTTAGGTTGCAGACACTTTTCCCAATCTTTCCTAATGAAAGGTGATATGGTATAAGAGTCAGTAGTGTAGAGCGAACATTTACAGTTTTACTTTTAAGTAGCAAGAGACATGTTAGTGACTATCTTGGTTGTCTTAGTTTGGGTTCTTCAAAAACAGGTCCTGAGACAAGGATGTTGGTGCAATTAGTTTATTTAGGAAGTGACCCCAAGAGGCACAGGTGAGGGGTAGGAAAATGGGGCAGGGAAGGGAGGATAGCCAATGGAGAGCACAGGTTACTGCTGAGGGGAATTGGGATACCATTCCTCTAAGGGATGTCTAAAATGCATTCCACATTGTCTCCCTGAAGGGTGAGTGAGGAAACTGAAGATTTTACCTTTTGGATCCTTTGGGGAGGGTTAGCTGACATGGATTATTTCTATTCTAGCTACTCTAGCTCTAGAGCTCAGAGATGGGAGCCGGCTGATAAAAAGCAACAGAAAGGAGGGTGGAGTGAATCCAGTCTTGGGATACCCAGCACAACAACAACATAAGATTATTTAGAATGGTCAGAAGTTGGATTCCATTGGGATGTCTGATAAAAGAGGCAACAGTAAAATATCTTGTGGTAGATCCACACAGTGAACCTTACTTGATAGCCATCCATATTATAGCATGTGGGAAAGGTGTAGAAAAACAAACAAAAAAGTAAACACCATTTTCATTTGGATGGGTTTGTGGATCCTTCTGGGAGAGGGAGCTTTGGGGGGAGTATAAATAGGTGCTAATGAGCAGTCATCCAGGTCTTTGAAGCTAATGTAAAATGAGTGATTCCCATAAAGAGCCCAAATGCTTATCTTAGTGTCCACACATGGCTCATCACTTAGGGGAAAAAAAGACAACTTTTCCTCCAAGAGCGTGAGTTATGTCTCATACCTTCAGGACTGTAGGGAACCACTGGCTCTCAGCAGCAAGAGGTCCTGGTATCTCAGCCACACTCTCCAAGTATCTGGCTGTAAACAACCTAAGACCAGGAGTTGAAGTATTTATAACTCTGGAAACAGACTTGTCCTCTTCCTCAACTTGTCCATGAAATAAAATAACTGAGAAGTAGTTTCCAGGGACTGGGTTGTAACCAGGCTCAGAGTTAGGAATGAAAAAGCCCTCATCATTTCTCCTTTGAAGAACATCCTTTTGGTAGTACAATCACAAAAATTTGTCAATAGCAGATGGAATGAAACCAAAGTTTAAATAAAGCACTTGTATTCTTTCACTTGATTTATAGATGAATATTTAATAAATTCCAAGTCAGTTTATATTTAAAACCATAGCTAGTTTACATGTCTTTGGCCTGGTCAGATTTTTTTTTTTAATGATGTCAAAAGAACCTGCAATGGGAGGCTTAGCAAGGCAGAGGGAGGCAAGAAGATAAAGGAAGCAGAAGGATGGAGGTCAAGGAGAACAGGTCACAGACAACCAAAATAAGAGCAGATTTGCCTTTGTTTACCAAAGGGGAAAAATTAACTTGATGGAAAGTGTAATTAAGCATTTCTTTTTCCATCATGTTCCAGCCCAGGTTCATATCCAGCTGTTCTGATTTACATGGTGATGATTCTTCATCTAATCACAGAGTTAGCGATGACCAGTGTGGCACTGGCGTCACATAGCACTACTTTTTCCACTGTTGACCTTTATTTTATAAATATGTAGTAAAAGTCTCAGAGTGAGAACTGTCCAACTGAGGTAGTTGGCTAATGAGGGAAACCCAAGAATGTTTACAGATAAGTGTTGTTCTAAACAAAGATAATTTAAGCAGATTAGCATTGTAAAGTATTTGAGATTATCTGCCTCACCACCCTCAGTTCCTAGGTGCAGAAACTGAGATTGTGTAAGGGGCATGGATTGTTCTAGAGTTACAAAGCTTGTAGTTATAAATCTAGAACCCTAACCCCAAGCCAGTGTCCATTCCAACTTGATTGATTTTCCTATTTGCTCATATTTTCAATAACAACATACAAATGAATATCACCTCCATGTAAGCATGAGTTGGTTTGTGTAAATGTATCATTTGAAATTAAAAATATGTTTTGTTTTGTTTTTAGCAGAAACAAAGTTAGTAGTGCATTATGGTAGTTTTCCCATCATCTTCTCAAAACTGTTAGTGCTGGATTCAATAACTCTGGGAGTTCCGCCTTCTAATGGGGGTTAATGAGAGCATAATGAAGATAAATGAGGAACTATAGTTCATCAGGCCTCCCGATGCTCAAGGCAAATGTCCTGTCTTGTGGACCCAGTTACTTTTCAGTTAAATATCATTTAGCCTTGTATATTCATGTTCAGGGAAGCAAGCACAGTTCAAATCATGGTCATCTGAATACTCTTGGAACGCATTACAATACATATGTTTCATATTTAGAGGAATAGCCAACTGAAGTTCAATGAAGCCAGAATCAGCTGTGGAGACTCTAGTTTATTGTAGATAAGCACACGCTTCAATGAAGAAAAACCTTTTTTATTCTAATTGCTTCCATAATAAGCCAGTGATTCAAAGTGCAGGCCAGAATAAATTGCTTAGTATAATCGCATCAGTTTATAAGAATCAAAGGAAATCTAGGTTTCTGTGCAACTTTTACATCAAGCTAAGGTATATGTGAGCAGATGTTTACATGGTACAGAATAAGAATGTTTTACATGTAGGTGTTTTATATAGGGTTTACTATTTTTAGATCCATTAGAACTGTTTCACCAAAATGACCTTCTGCTACTACTCTAAATAGTCATCAGGAGAAACGTCTCTTGTAGGTGGCTTTTGTACACCTCCTGGTGGCTTGAAAATGTCTTCAAAGACAGTTAATCATTCATACAGATTTTTACACTCCAGTTACTTCTAAATTTGATGTGGGGGGGAGAGAATCCAAGATGGCGGCATAGGTAAACACCTATACTGCTGCCTCGCACAACAATTTCAAAACTACAACTAAAAGACAGAATGGACATCATCCAGAACAACAGGAAAGCTGGCTGAGTGGAAGTTCTACAACTAGAGGGAAAGAGAGGGGCTCACAGAGACCCAGAGGCACTGCAAAAAGCTGAGGTACGGAGACATGCGCACGCTGAGAGAGCGGGTGCCAGAGTACCTGGCTGGCTTTCTCTGGCGGAAGGGAAACGGAGACTCCCAATGGCATTGAACCTCTTATCTTATGACACTAAACCCCAGATCCAACCGAAACTCATATGGGGGGAGTTAAATATCAAAGGCCTGGTGGCGCGCACAGCACTGCGCAGAGGACAGATTACTGATTGTGCCGCTGGCTTTCGCGAGTGGGTGGGAGACAGACCCTCCCAACTGTGCCACTTCTGACTCCACTAAGCCCCTGTTTTGGGCGAAACACTTGGGACCTAGTCTCCTGTGGTCCTGGTGCGCAGGGGAACTGGAGGGGCAGCGGTCTAGAGGCACTGCAGACGCTCGGGCACAATGAACGCTCCAGTAATTACCCAGTCACATGAGATCAGGGGCCGTGGAGGGCGGGGCCAACTGGAAGGCAAGGCAGTCCCTTAAGCCCTGAGAGTCCACCCCTCCCAAGTTCAACAGAGGCTTATTCAGTTTTGCAAGTCTGCTATCATAAGGCTGAATCCAACACAGAAGTTCTTCGGGCATAGTGAAAATGCCGAGACAAGGGAAAGGATTACAAACAAAAGGAGGGGGAAAAACGACTGGATATAGAGTTCAAAACCACGCTTATAAGGTTTTTCAAGAATATGCTAGAAAAGTTGGATAAATTTAGTGAGACCCAAGAGGAGATGAAAAAGGACATACTAGAGACAATGACTGAAATAAAAAATATTATACAGAGTCCTAACAGCAGACTAGAGGATGGCAAGAATCAAGTCAAAAATTTGAAATATAAAGAAGTGGAAACCATTCAACTGGAAAAGCAAGAAGAGAAAAGAATCCAAAAATGTGAAGATAATGTAAGGAGCCTCTGGGACAGCTTCAAGCATACCAACATCAGAATTGTGGGGGTGCCAGAAGAAGAGAGAGAGCAAGATACTGAAAACCTATTTAAAGAAATAATGACTGAAAACTTCCCACATCTGGTAAAAGAAATAGACTTACAAGTCCAGGAAGCACACAGAACCCCAAATAAAAGGAATCCAAAGAGGACCACACCAAGACAAATCATAATTAAAATACCAAGAGCAAGAGACAAAGAGAGAATATTAAAAGCAGCAAGAGAAAACAGTTCATTACCTACAAGGGAGCACCCATACGACTGTCAGCTGATTTCTCAACAGAAACGATGGAGGCCAGACGGGAGGGGCAAGAAATATTCAAAGTGATGAATAGCAAGAACCTACAACCAAGAATAATCTATCCAGCAAAGCTATCATTCAGAATTGAAGGGCAGATAAAGAGCTTCACAAAGAAGAAAAAGCTAAAGGAGTTCATCAACTCCAAACCAGTATTATATGAAATGCTGAAAGGTACTCTTTTAGAAGAGGAAGAAGAAAAAGGTAAAAGCCAAAAAATTATGAACAACAAATACATATCTATCAACAAGTGAATCTAAAAATTAAGTGAATTAAAAATTTGATCAACAGAATAAACTGGTGAATATAATAGAATCAGGAGCACAAAAAGGAAGTAGACTGATAATTCTCAGGGGGACAAAAATCATAAAGCATCAAACAGACTGTGAAATTACAGCAGAAAGATTAAAGTTAGGTGAGGTAGATAAGTGATCAATCAAATGACTTGTATGCATGCATATAAGCATAACCAATGATCACAGACACTGGGGGGTTGGGGTATGCCTGGGAGGGAGGGGGGGCAATGGGGAGATATGTATAAAAATTAATAAAAAATAATAATAAAAATTTGATGTGGGAGGCAGTCAATCAATGATTTTCTCATCATTGATGTTTCTATCTTTCTCTCCATATCCCTCTCTGAAATCAATAAACATAAAATATAAAAACCTACATTTTAGAATTTATTTGTATGTGTTTTAGTTTTAATCTAGTTTAAATTTTCTTTTCAACTTTGTAAATGAGGATATTTTTTAAATTTATGAAAGTATTTTTTTATTATTTTCATTTTAAAAGATAACATAGCTTAAAAACTTTGGCTGGACTATGCAATTTGATATTGCATTTGAAAAAATTATGTAATAGGATATTGGCCTTAAAGACTTTCAAAGTCAGAAACTAAATATAAATGTATTTCCAGTTCTCTGCTATTAAAATAACAATTAGGTAATAACTCTTACTTTTCTAAAACATTGTCACATGGTAATTTCTGGAATCAAGTAAAATGTGAAAGGAAATAATAATTAAAAACAAACTTATAGACACAGACAACAGCATGGTGGTTACCAGAGGGAAAGAGAGTGGGAGAAAGTAGAAGAGGGTAAGGAGGTGATAAAAAGATGATAAAAGGATACTTAACTTGAAGTGGTAAACACACAATATTAATATACAGATGATGTATTATAGAATTGTACACCTAAAACCTATCTAACTTTATTGACCAATGTCATCCCAATAAATCCAATACAAATAAATAAAAATTGAAAAATTTGAACCCACTGTGATGCACGATTTAGTATACACAAATATATTTTCCATAGTCATTAATAGAACCTACATAGAAATCATAAGCCCTTTTAGTGACCAAGGATACTGCATATATATTCATTCTTTGTCATTATGAATACTAATATTGTATATATGTACAGTGCAGCTTTAGTCACCTCCTAAGTAAAAAAGTCCCTCGGTTGTTTCAAACCTGAAAGCAAGTATAATGTAATGAGACATTTGATTTAAAACATTGAGGATCTAAATTTAGCTGAGGTTTATGGGACTAGAATTAATTTAAATAGCCTTTCTACTAGAGAAACCATAGTGATTACAATCTTCCATAGCCATGTGGTTAGCAGTGGATTCTGTCTTGAGCTTATACTTGCTACCTTTGCTACATTGCTGTACATACAGCATGTGTGTGTATGTGGAAACATTTTTGGAGAATAGGCTCATATACAAGACAAAATGAATGTGAAGTCCTGTTGATATGAATGAAATCCTTGGCATTACTTAAAGTTGTATATATCTATACACATAGAATATACTCCAATGTCATATTTCTATGATGCATATTCTTTCATATAATTTATTTCTGAAATTAGAATAGCTTCTTAGAATTAATAGTGTATTATATAGTTCATTTGGTTGTATTTTTTTCTAATGCTACACACAAATATTGCAAATAACAATTGATGGAGTTTTGGATTCAATAAATTATATTGTATAGATTAGAGCACATAAGGTCAGAAGGTTCCTTAGCAATGTTATAGCAACTCCTTAAGGGAATTGAAATTTAAGGGTCAATTTATATGCTAAAGACTCAGATTTTGGTGGCAAAACAGGTACAGTCTATTGATTAGCGTTTCAAATACTTTGACTTATTATGTGAATCATTATATCATAAATTTGTAAAATCAATGTAAATCACTTTTAAGACTTTTAGAATATTTTTATTTATGTAAATATTCATGTAAATTAAAAAGTATAATGAATTATTGAGAGTAAATTGTAACTATGAGCAAAATGTACACAAGACCATATGTTGAATGATATATATCATTTTTATAAACAAATAAATCTAAAACACTTTCAAAACTAAAATTTAGCCTAATTCAGTAGTTGGCAAATGATCACTTGTGAGCCACATGCCTCTTGCAAGCTTCAGTTTGCTACTCTGTTGACTAATGAGTTTGCCGACCACTGGTATAATACTTTTTTCATTTGTTCATTTTCAGTGTTAGTGTGGGGGGAAAAAGTATTCAAAGGCTATTTTTTAAGCCACATGTTAGATTCAAAATTAAGAAGGCATATTTTAATGGCAGCTGGTTTAAAACAATTTGACATGAGTGTAGTAACAGTTTGGAAAATGTGTCTATACTTAGTTTTGTTTCCAAATTTGGACTTTGAAACTTTTTGTCAGTCTCAGAAATAAATAAGAAGCTGTGCAGATAATTAAACATTTGCTTTGGGGGATTTATCTGCAGTTAATTAAAACCATACACTTTGGGTGGATACTTGTTTCACTGGTTATTAAATTTGAATCATATGTTAACTACCCAGTTTTCTCACTTGTCTATCAAATGTTTCTTGTGGAAGGTTCAAGAAACAAATTTTCTCATAATATTCCAAGCTATATTGCTTAAAGCTATCTCTTAGTTTGGAAAGGGATATAAAAAAAAGAGAGGAGCAAAAAAAAAAAAAAAGATGATTTATTTTAGATTCCACCTAAATCCGTTCTGTTAGGGCTGAGCAGTATGAGCTCAGGAGAGACCCCATTTGTAAGTTTTAGAGGTTCCATTCTACCATCCCCAGATTTTTTTCATGGCCCTGTGCATACAAGATTAACCCATGATTTTCTATCTATATCTTTGTATTACTACCCTTTTAGCTGCTTGGAAAATATCTATTAGACTGTACCCTCTATGAGGACAGAAATTTGGTATTTTGCTTATTCTAGACTCCCCAGAAACAAAAACAGTATCTGGCATAGAACTGACCCTTAATAAAGATTTGTAAAATAAATGGAAGATCTATTTTCTATTTGCTGAACTACTCACATGTTCTTTATGGTGGTTTTTTAAGGAGCCTTCAGAGAGTTCTCAAATATCTAACAGGGGACACTGTCTAGCTTTGCAAGAGTCCACAGTCATTGGAAACCTTTTAGCCATTGTCAAGTATATCATATGACCAAAAAAAGAACTTATGCAGGTTTAAATGCGCTATACAAGAGTGAGGATGAAATCACCCCAAATAGAGGGTTAAATCCCCCCTTTGCCATTGTTCTACTGGTACAATTCCTGACACAGATTAATTTAATTACAACTGGATTTCAAATGTCCACGTTTAGCTTTCTTACTGACTCAAGATCCCCATATATGAAGAATTACAGTAATGGAAGCATTAAAATTATATATTCTTTTAATTTCTCTATTTTGCCTTCTTTTCATATTCTTTTGCACAATTCTTCTAAAACTTTCACTGATATATAAAGCCTGCTTATATTTTTTCTTTGTTGTAATATATATATATACATATATATATATATATCCCAACAAACTCTCCCATCTTTTTTCTATTTAATAAATCTTTATTGTTCAGATTATTACATTTGTTTCTCTTTTTTCCCCCCTTAGCTCCCCTCCACCCAGCTTCCAACCCTCTCTCTACCCTTACCTCCCCCCACATTGTCCTCATCCATAGGTGTATGATTTTTGTCCAGTCTCTCCCTGCACCCCTCTCACCCCTCTTCTCCTGAGAATTGTCAGTCCATTCCCTTTCTATGCTCCTGATTCTATTATATTCACCTGTTTATTCTGTTCATCAGATTTTTAATTCACTTGATTTTTTTAAAAATATATTTTATTTATTTTTTACAGAGAGGAAGGGAGAGGGATAGAGAGCTAGAAACATCGATCGATGAGAGAGAGACATCGATCAACCACCTCCTGCACGCCCCCCACTGGGGATGTGCTCACAACCAGGATACATGCCCTTGACCAGAATCAAACCTGGGACCTTTCAGTCCACAGGCCGATGCTCTACCCACTGAGCCAAACCTGTTTCACCTCACTTGATTTTTAGATTCACTTGTTGATAGATATGTATTTGTGGTTCATAAATTTTATATTTACCTTTTTCTTCCTCCTCTTCTTAAAGAGTACCTTTCAGCATTTCATATAATACTGGTTTGATGTTGATGAACTCCTTTAGCTTTTTCTTATCTATGAAGCTCTTTATCTGACCTTCAGTTCTGAATGATAGTTTTGCTGGATAGAATATTCTTGGTTGTAGGTTCTTGCTATTCATCAGATTGAATATTTCTTGCCACTCCCATCTGGCCTGAATAGTTTCTGTTGAGAAATCAGCTGACAAACATATGGGTGCTCCCTTGTAGGTAATTAACTGTTTTTGTTTCTTGCTGCTTTTAATATTCTCTCTCTGTCCTTTGCTCTTGGTATTTTAATTATGATGTGTCTTGGTGTGGTCCTCTTTGGATTCCTTTTGTTTGGGGTTCTATGTACTTCCTGGACTTGTAAGTCTATTTCTTTCACCAGATGTGGGAAGTTTTCAGTCATTATTTCTTCAAATATGTTTTCAGTATCTTGCTCTCTCTCTCCTTCTGGTACCCCCATAATTCTGATGTTGGTATGCTTGAAGTTGTCCCAGAGGCTCCTTACACTATCTTCACATTTTTGGATTCTTTTTTCTTCTTGCTTGAGTGTTTTCTACTTCTTTATATTTCAAATTTTTGACTTGATTCTTGCCTTCCTCTAGTCTACTGTTAGGTCTCTGTATAATAATTTTTATTTCAGTCAGTGTATATTTAATTTCTAGGTGGTCCTTTTTCATATCCTCTTAGGTCTTGCTAAATTTATCCATCTTTTCTAAGAAATTCTTGAAAACCCTTATAACTGTAGTTTTGAACTCTATATCCAGTCCTTTGTTTTCCTCTATTTCTTTTGTTTGTGATCTGTTCCTATGTCTCCGCATTTTCACTGTGCTGGGAGAACTTCTGTGTTGGAATCAGCCTTATGATACAAGACTTGCAAAACTGCAAAAGCCTCTCTGTTGAGCTTGGATGGGTAGAGTCTCAGAGCTCCTGGACTTCCAATCAGCCCTGCCCTGTGTGGCCCCTGGGTCTCAAGTGTCTCTCCATAATCACTGGATTCTTCTTGTGCACACAAGCACATGTTTTTAGTCTGCTGCCTTTCCAGCTCCCCTGTGCTCCAGGATCCATATGAGTCTGGGTCCCCAGGATCTCACCCAAAATGGGTTTAGTGAAGTTATAAGTGGTGCAGTTAGGAGGCTCTGTCTCCTGCCCACTCGAGCAAGCCAGCAGGACAGTCGGAGTCTGTCTTCTGGGCACAGTGGTGTGCGCGTCCCCAGACCTCTGCCCTTTTGCGGTTCCCTAAATTTCCGGGCACTCTTCCCTTTTCACTGTCCAGACTCCTCCCATATGAGTCTCACCCAGACCTGAGGTTCAGTGCTGTAGGATAAGGGGTTCAGTGCAGTTGGGAGTCTACGTCTCTCTCCTGCCAGAGGAAGCCAGCCAGGCACTTCACTGCCCACTCTCTCTACACGCGCGTCTCCATACCTCAGCTTTTAGCAGCTCCTCTGAATCTCTGTGAGCCCCTCTCTTTCTAGTTGTAGAATTTCCACTGAGCCAACTTTCCTATGGTTCTGAATGATGTCCGTTCTGTCTGTTAGTTGTAGTTTTAAAATTATTGTGCAAGGCAACAGTTTAACTATTCACCTATGCCACCATCTTGGTTCATTCTTCCAAACTGTACCATCTTTACTTTGCAAATGTTGTAGAATAAATTAAAGACCTATTTTTTTATTAATTTTTATACATATCTCCCCATTGCCCCCCTCCCTCCCAGGCATACCGCAAACCCCCAATGTCTATGTCCATTGGTTATGCTTATATGCATGCATACAAGTCCTTTGATTGATCTCTTATCTACCTCACCTAACTTTAATCTTCCTGCTGTAACTTCACAGTCTGTTTGAAGCTTTCACATGATCTCACTCATTTGTGGATAATAAAGAACATTATAAACTGATGAACAAAAGGATAGATACAGAGACAGTAAAGCTTCAAAAAGACCTATTTTCATTTGTTAATATATATCATGTAGTATTTTCAGAAAATTTTATTTATTGGTGAAAATATGTACATATTTTAATGGTATTTAAAAAATAATAAATTCTATCCCCCAAATATAAATATATCATATTAGTGCTGGAAGCTGCTCTCTTTTCTTTAATTTCATTAAAAATGCTGACTAGAGGTTTTATTTGTTCCTTGTGTCAGATTCTGCAAAAGATGACAATATAGCAGAAGAAAGTGAAGTAACAGATCATTCAATGTGTGACCAAGATCATCCTAATGGTAAGTTATGAGGTCCTTTTTCAAGTTGTTGTTGTTTCTGCTATAGAATGTTATATTTTAGAAACTCAGATTTTAGTTTTCTTGAAAAAATGGAATCTGGTAGTATTTTATTAGAGCTGAATATCATGTGATTAGTAGTGGCCACATTTAGAAAAGGCATTTGCTCTCTGTATTCCTCATCACTCATAACATTTGTGCAAGTCTGCCTTATTTCTTTTTACTGCCTGAACTCTACAGTCATTGAGTTTACAATTAACAATATTAGGATATAATACCAATGAGAATAAATGTGAGACATATATAAAATAGGTCCAGGACATTAGAGCTACATATCCTTGGAATACCAGGAAGAGAGACAGACAAAACAGAAATGAAAAAATAACAAAACAAAACAAAAAAAGTGTTCCTAAAGCAAACCACTTCCTCTATCCAAAACACAAAAGCACATATTATATTTATAGGGAAAGATAATGAAAACACAAAGGAGAACAGAAACCTCCACAAGGGCTTATGGAATTTATGGAGATCAATGATAAAGGAAAGCTTTTAAAGCAAATGGGAAAGTCAAAATCAGATTAAAAACTAATCACCAAAATCAGATTACCATTAGCTTTCTTCTTCTACAACTCTAAACAGTAGAAGAAAATGGAGTAACATTTCTAGAGCTCTAAATAACAGTTTCTATATTTAGTGAAATTACTATTCATGCATGAAGTCAAGAGTAATATTTTCTCAGTAATATGAAGATTAAGAAAATATACCACCCAAGTATTCATTCTGAATAAACTAACAGAGGACTGTGCAAAACAATAAATATAGAAAAGAAGGAAAACTTTAAATTTGAGTAAGGTACAGTTAAGAATGACTGTATGATAAGAGACTCAGTATATGTATGAAAATGTTGCAGTAATTGTTTCAAATTAGTATCAAATATCTTATTCAAATGTTTGCTTTTACCTTTGAAAATTATAGGGTTTTTTATAATGGGAAAGTTGGAAACATTTTGCTCTTAGTAATAAAACTTGAAATAAATTAGACCATTACTCCATTATTCTCACTGAAGACAAGACAACCTAAAAAATATGTGTATATGCCTCAAGAGAGACAGAGACAGAGATAGCAAGAGTCTGTTTAAAGGCATCAGAGAGGCTTAAGAGATAGAGCGTTTTCTGGCTGACTTATAGGAGAAAATGGATATCCAGAGATGTAAGTTCAGAATTTGAAAATGTTTTTACCTTAAGGATTTGTTAAATCTTCAAAAGCTATCTTGAGTCACATTGCTCAGAAGTATAAGGGGCTCTGGTAAACCCTCTGTTTCTTAGGTTGAAACCTCAAAGATATGTATGCTAGCAGGAAAAAATGAACTAGCAATAGATCAGCCTTCTGATAGACTGCTGATCAGCTTTAAATCATCTCAATCCCTCAATTAAATTAAAACCAACCCAGATTGCTAGTTCCTTTGGGCATCTAAGAAAGGTAAATGTAAAATGTTTACTCAATAAAAATTAGAGTACTATAAGTTTTAAATAATTTTCATAAGCAATTTGCTAAATATAATGTTCAGCATACACATATAAGAAATAGCTAGAATAAATGAGAAATCAAGGTAATATGAAAATAAAAATAAAAACAGTTAAGAGTGGAGTAGCAAGTCCCTGGGGCTGAAAATATTAGAGTTATGAACACAAATTATAAAACACAAAAGCTATGTATAAAGAAATAAAGACAAGATTTAAAAATTTATCTGAGAACTGAAAATTCATAAAGGAAAAAAAGGAAAAGAAAAGAAATCTAAAAGTAGAAGATGCTACAACTGAAAATGAAGAATTCAATGAATGGATTTGTAGTTTAATAGCATATTAGATAGAGATGAACAAAAAATTGTGAACTTGAAGTTATGGCAAATACGGTATATCCAAAAATATATATCCAAAAGGGAAATACAGAATGGCAAACACTACAGAAAAGAAAAAGACATGTAGGATAAAATGAGAATCTATCACAAAAAAATTGGCAGAAGCAATATTTAAAGAAATTCTTATGAGATTTTTTTATAGTGTTAAAGGATATCAAATCATGTGTTTCAAAAGTCCTTTGAACACCAAGCAAAATAAGTTTACAACTAGGCCCATCATATCATAACTATTGAAAAATCAAAGATAAACAGAAGTCCAAAAAGCAATCTTAAACAATTAGACAGCTGAGTTTTCAATGGATATGATGAAAATAAAGAGATAATGCAAGAGAAAATTGCTAACCAAAAATTCTAAACCCAGACAAACTTTATGTTTCAAGAATAAAAGGTTAATTTTTAAGGATGTTTCAGACCAATAAAAGAAAAGTTCAACACTGGAGAAATTCTGGTGTTCTTAAGGTAGGATCATACCAATTTCAGTTAGAAGATTAAAGGTGAAGGAAGAAATTAAAAGCAAGGTCAATGGTAATCCTATCTAATAAAAGAGTATCATGCAATGACCCTACCTCTACTACACCCACCAGCCATGCCCACCAGCCAATCAGAACAAGTATGCAAATTAACCCAACCAAGATGGCTACAGCCACAGAGAGAGCAGGAAGGAGGCTTGGGTTGACCCGCCAATGGAGGAAGCCAAGCTTTCTACACACCCTAGTGGCTCAGGCCTCCACTTAAGGCAACAAAGTTTCTGTGCAAGCAGAAGGATTGGCTCTGCTCCAGGCTACAAAATTTCAATTGTAGAAGATAAAATAAATACCAGATACCAGGGCCTCCCCTTCTGTCATGGAGGGGCATGGCCAGTCTGAAAACCACCAGAGACCCCTTACCCAGGCCACCCCACGCCCCAAGGAAACACTCACCTTGATCCAGGACACCCTTCAGGGCAAACTAGCTGGCCCCTACCCAGCACCAGGCCTCTATCCTATCTAATAAGAGAGCAATATGCAGATTGACCATCATTCTAACACACAAGATGACTGCCTCCTTGTGGTCAAAAGATCCTGCCCCATGTGGACACAAGATGGCCACCACAAGATAGTCAAGAGGGGAGGATAGTTGGGAGGGACCAAGTCTGCAAGGGAGGGCAGTTGGGGGTGATCAAGTCTGCAGGGGAGGGCAGTTAGGGGTGACCAGGCCTGCAGGGGAAGGCAGTTAGGGGTGACCAGGCCTGCAGGGGAGGACAGTTAGGGGCAAACAGGCTGGCAGGGGAGCAGTTAGGCATAAGTCAAGCTGACAGGGGAGTGGTTAGGGGGTGATCAGACTGGCAGCCTGAAGTGGTTAGGGGTAATCAGGAAGGCAGGCAGATGAGAAGTTGGGAGCCAGCAGTCCTGGATTGTGAGAGGGATGTCCAGCTGCCTGTTTAGGCCCAATCCAGTTGGACATCCCTCAAGGAGTGCCAGATTGGAGAGGGAGCAGGCTGGGATGAAGGACAACCTTCTTTCCCCTATGCACAAATTTCATGCACCAGGCCTCTAGTTATTAAATAAGTCTAAATGAATATTGATGACACAAATCAATAATGATTATAATAATAGCAATGTATTATAGGAGTTAAGATATTCTTAAGTATAATTGAAAGATGAAAATTTAAAAGGATATGTCACAAATTAAAATACACTATGGTAATGACATATATTGGGATGAAGTAAATTAATTGTGCTGTTTTTCCAGGCACATCAGTGTTGGGGAGAATAAAAACACCAATTAACATTGAAATGTAATGTCTCGATTATAACCTGAGTCAAGAAATGAGGTGAGTCCTGTGAAGTCCCAGATAAATGCTGGGAGAGACTTCCCAGACCAAAATGAAGAGAGGAGGCAGAGCCCGACAGACTCCTCAGTTGAGGAGATAGAGTTAAAATTCATGGAAGGCCAAGGTATCTACTATTTTCAGGGCTGAGTACTGGAGAAAGAGTTCTATAGAGGGAGCATTTTCGAGATCTACAAAGGGAATCCCTCAAGTCTTTGGCTGAGTACTGATTAGTGCATGCATGGTTGTAAATTACCAGTGCATGCATGAAAGGCTGGATAAAGAACATTAAAGGATTGGAGAGCATGATATCTGAAGTTTCCAGAGGGCTGGGATAAATGCCTTTTCCAGCCATACTAGAAAACATAAAAATTCATGGAGGGCTTAGAAAGATTTTGCCTTACTAGTGTACCAAAACTAGTAATATATCAAGTGCTGCTCTTGTCCTCCCCTGATTCAGCTTAAAAGCAAGATTTGAAAAGTTCAAACTGTTTCTGAATAACTCCTAGAATGAAGCTCAAAAATATTTATAGATATCTAAATATATCTCATACCTATCAGAGTAACAGACAAAATTACTGGGCATAAAAAAGTATTGCAAGACAAATCCCCATGCATCTCTATCATTGTGTACATTTTACAGAGGATGATTGCCTTTGTTTGGCCAATCTTTTTCAGGATGGTTATATAGTGAACAATCTTGGAAGACAGAAAACTGTCTCCCTCTGGAGCAAACAACAGGCTTGCTTACAGCCTTGGAAGATAAAAATAGTGTACCTCCCCCAAGGGACAGATATGCTCACTGTCCATTACAAAATAGTCAAATTATCAAGCATCCTCTCCATAATACAGAGTGCGCAAGTATCATTTGGTCACTAATGGGCATTGAGGATCAGGAAACAAGTGCAAAGTAGTCTGGCTACTGTTCTTGCTCTGAATAGTAAGTCATTCTTCATTTCTGGCCTGGGAGTCTGTCTTCTGTCAGCAGCCATGGAATTGTGACTAACTTATTAAGTGCAAGTGAGATAAAATTTCAGACCTTCCCCAATTCTTAAAAAGAAGCAGAAAGTTATGACCGATAGAAGAAATCAATTGATACAAACCAATCTAAATAGCACAAATAGAGTAAAAATATGAATGGTCATGTTGAAAAAAGATTATTATTGTACAGGTATTCCACAACTTCGCAAAGCTAAAATTAGGATTTTCCATGTTAACTAAAAATATGGAAGATATAAAAATATCCAAATGGAATTTCTAGAGATTAAAAATAGTGGCTGAGAGGAAAATCCTACTTGATAGGAATCATGGCAGAATAGATACTGCAAAAAAATATATATATTAGTGATTTTGAAGCTATAGCAATGGAAACTATTCAAATTAAAACAGAGTAGTCCAGCCAGTGTGGCTTCTTGGTTGAGAATCCACCTACGAACTAGGAGATCACGGTTTGATTCCAGTCAGGGCACATGCCTGGGTTTTGGGCTCAATCCCCAAGTAGGGGCAAGCAGGAAGCAGCCTATCAATGATTCTCTCTCATCATTGATGTTTCTATCTTTTTCTCCCTCTCCCTTCCTCTCTTAATTCAATAAAAATACATATTAAAAAATAAACAAACAAAAATACAGAGAATAAATGAGGAAAAAGAAAAGGCCCTCGATGAGCTATGGAACAACTCCAAGGATAATTCCAATTCCAATATATATGCATTAAAACCTCTGAAGACTGATCTGAGAGGGAGGAACAGAAAAAAAAATATCTGAGTAAATTATGGATGATTTTTCAAAGATTTCATTAAAACTATGAACCCATATATCCAAGAAGTTCTATGACCCCAACACACAAAAATCATAAAGAAAATTATACCTAAGTACATCATAATCACTTGCTCAACATCAGTAATAAAGAGAAATATCTCAAAAGCAATCTCAAAAGGAAAAGACACGTTACATAAAGAGGAACAAACACAAGGATAAAGCAGAAGTCTCATCAGAAACTATAAACTACAATTACAGGAAGAAACAAAGATGAATCTCAAAAATATAATATTAAACTGAAGAAGGCATAAAAGCTTATATTCTGTACAATTTCTTTATGTCAACATTTAAAAGTAGGGAAATAACTATGATAGAAAGATGTGCTTACATGATAAAAATAATAAAAAAAAATTAGAAGTTATTACTATGACAATTGTTACTGGTTAACTCGTGATGGGAAAAAGGTACTGATTAGATTGTGAGCTGGAATTCTTTCTGGGCTGAATGGTTACCGTAAGGATATTTTCTACTTGCTTTTGGTTAATTACACTCTGTATTTTTTTTGTGTGTATTTTCTGTCTGTTGCATTTTTATAAAATAATTCAAATAGAAAAGAAGAAATAGAGGTAATAAGGAAAGAAATTAGGGAGAACAAAAATAAAGGAAATATCAACAGCAGAGTTTATAAAACAAAGATTATGGTGAGGGTTGGGGTTATTAGGGTTATACAAGGCTATCTTCCATAAAGATAATGAAAAACTAAAATTCATACTATGCTACAGGTTCTGACAATGTTAGGTTTAAGGATAATTTGATTTATTTTGTGATATTCACAAATAGAATTAAATAAAAATAGAATTAAAGGAAGATACCTTACTTTCTGAATTTCCCAGAAAAAATCGTATCAAACATGAACGTATAGTCAGTAATGCAAACAATAATTTTAAAAAGTAGCCTAACACAGGACAATATATCAAATAAGATGGCAGGGATGTATGCAAATATTTATGAGAGTAATTGTAATTAAGTTCTTTATTAAGTGTTAAAAACCAGTCAGAATGAATTAATTACAGTAAAATACTAAGAGATTAAAAATACAAAGTTAGAAAAAACTGTAGCTGGGGAAAAAAAAACATCAAAAGAAAACACACAAAAACTGTTTTAGAATATATCTAGTTAGGATTTTAGCAAAATGTCTCAAAGGAGAAAGTTTGTCATTTTATATCAATAACTAAAGGCCCAATGCACAAAATTTGTGCATGGGTACTGACCCTAAGCCTGGCCAGCAATTCAAGTGCAAGCATCTGGTTTGGAAGTACCAGGTGACCTCTGGGCCCTGGGTAGTACCTGAGCCCTCACATGTCCCCCTCCAAGTCATGGCGCTCAAATCCCCACACGAAGATTCAGTGAGTACGGCCAAATGCCATGAGATGGAGTGTAGTGTGGGCCTCTGGACCACACAACAGTGCTGCACAGAAGCCAGACAGGTAAAATGCTCTCCCCTGGCCAGCCTCACAGACCAGTTCCTGTGCTAACCCACAGTGGGTCCAACTGGCTCCTGCAATCCCAGCAGCTGCAGCCTGGCTCACCCAGAAAAGCCATGTGGGTTCAGGGCAGGCATCCCCAGGGACAGTAGCAGGGGGAGTGAGAGTGAGCTTGGTGAACACCCCAAATTCTCACTGCATCTCTGTCCCAGTCATCCCCACCCCCAGGAAGTTGGGGAGAGGTCACTGTGAATCGCCTATGCCCACCATGTTCCATGCTGCCCACTGGTGATCAGTGCACATTATAGCTAACAGTCGATCTCCTGGTCAAATGACTGCCCAAGGGGACAATTTGCATATTAGGCTTTTATTATATAGGATATTTAAACCCCTGATTAAATGTAACAATAATGGATTTTTATTAGTGACTATACTTTCATGTTTGGTATGATCTTTTCTGGGAAATTCAGAAAGTAAGATATTTTCCTTTAATTCTATTGTTATTTAATTCTTTTTGTGAATATCACAAAAATTTTCAAATTATTCTTAAACCTAACAGTGTCAGATGATATGAAAAGATATAATATGAATAAAATGCCATGGGAAATGCAATGGGGCATTCCCATATATATTTTCAGTCAATGACAGAATAAATAGACTAAATAATGACATGGAATCTTTGAAAAATGTGATTAACAGTGCAGTACTACTGTTGGAATGGATAGGCTAATCAATGAAACAGGACAAAGAGTTTAGAAATAGACTCAAGGAGATATGGGATTTCAGTACATATTTAGGCTGGCAGTTTAAAGACAGATGACTCACTGAATGGTATTAAGAAAACTATTTGACAATTTGGAAAAATAAGCTGAATCCCAATCTTATTCCTTACACCAGCTTAAATTCTAGAAGGATCAAGGATGAAATTTAAAAATTAAAGTATAAAAATACTGGGCTAAAAGTATGGTACCTGTTTGTATTTTAAAATAAAGACTATTTTTGTTGTTATTGTTAATCCTTACTGAAGGATATTTTTTAAAAAATATATTTTATTGATTTTTTACAGAGAGGAAAGGAGATGAATAGAGAGTTAGAAACATTGATGAGAGAGAGACATTGATCAGCCGCCTCCTGCACACCCCCTACTGGGGATGTGCTTGCAACCAAGATACATGCCCTTGACCTGAATCGAACCTGGGACCTTTTAGTCCGCAGGCCGACGCTCTATCCACTGAGCTGAACCAGTTTCGGCTGAAGGATATTTTTCTATTGATTTTTAGAGAGATTGAAAGGGAGAGGCAGAAATATCAGTGTGAGGTAGAGAGATTGATTGGTTGCCTCCTACAAGCAGCCCTGCTGTAGGTGCCCCAGCCAGGGCTGGGGATCAAGCCTGAAAACCAGTTGTATACTCTTGACCTGGGACTCTTCAGTCTGCAGGCCAATGTTCTATCCACTGAGCCAAACCAGCTAGGGCTGAAGACTACTTTTGAGCTTTGAATATATACACATAGACAATAAAATATACACACACATGTCTGTAATATGTGTGCACACATATGTCAATATATGTCATAGAGAAATGGCTAATTCTAAATATATAAATCTTGACATATAAGTAGAGGTTATAAACACACTCTAAAAACATCTAAAAACATCTTGGGAGAAACCAAGATGGCAGCACAGGTGAACACCTAAACTGCTGTTTCACACAACAATTTCATAACTACAGATAAAAGACAGAACGGACATCATCCAGAACCACAGGAAAGCTGGCTGAGTGGAAATTCTACAACTAGAAGTAAAGAAAAGAGTTCATGGACTCTCAGAGGAGCTTCAAAAAGCTGAGGTACAGAGACACACATGTGAAGAGGAAGGGCAGCAGAGTGCCTGGCTGGCTTTCTCTAGCAGAAAGGAGACAGAAACTTCCGACTACACTGAACGCCAGCTCCAGGCAAGACTCATATAGGGGAAGTCTGGACTGTTGGGAAAAGGGAGGAGTGCACAGAAACTCAGTGGAGCCACAAAAGGCAGAGATCTGGAGGGTCATGTGTAAGTGTGCACAGAGAGGACTGACTGCTGAGTGTGTCACTGGCTTTCTCTAGGGGGAGGTAGACGGAACCTTCCAACGGCACTGAACTCCAATTTCAGGCAAGACCCTGGGGACCCAGACTCATATGGGTCTCTGGAGCGTGTGGAAACTCAGGGGAGCCACAAAAGGCAGAGGTCTGGAGGTGCACGTGCAAGAGCACACAGAGAGGACTGCAGCGATTACTGAGGGACACTGAGACCCAGCGTCCTTTTAGGGCAGGGCTAACGGGAACCAAGGCTGTCTGCTCAGCCCTGAGACTCTGTCCCATCCAAGCCAAGCACAGAGGCTTTTGCAATTTTGCAAGTCTTGTCTCATAAAGCTGTCTCCAGCACAGAAGTTCTCCTGGCAGAGACACAGCTGATCCTCACAGCCAATTGGGCTAGAGGGTAATTCCCCCCAGTGATACCAACAACAATTAAGACTTAACTACAACAAGGCTGTACACACAGTCCACAAAGGGGTGCACCAAGAATGTCCACCTCAGGTAATTGGGGAGGCAGAGCTATAGGACCATATAGGACACCTAGCACACAAAGGGAAGCAGCAAAAATGTAGAGACAAAGAAACAGATCACAAATTAAAGAAATTGAAAAAATCAAATGACTGGATATAGAGTTCAAAACCACGGTTATAAGGTTTTTCAAGAATTTCCTAGAAAAGGTTGATATATTTAGTGAGACCCTTGAAGATATGAAAAAGGACCAACTAGAAATTAAATATACACTGACTGAAATAAAAATATTATACAGGGACCTAATCGCAGACTAGAGGACCATGAGAATCAAGTCAAAGATTTGAAACACAAAGAAGCAAAAAACACTCAACTGAAAAAGCAAAAAGAAAAAAAGAATCCAAAAATCTGAAGATAGTATAAGGAGCCTCTGGAACAACCTCCAGCATACCAACATCCGAATTAAGGGGGTGCCAGAATAATAAAGAGAACAAGATACTGAAATCCTACTTGAAGAAATAATGACTGAAAACTTCCCCCACCTGGTAAAAGAAATAGACTTACAATTCTAGGAAGCACACAGAATCCCAAACAAAAGGAATCCAAAGAGGACCACATTAAGACATATCATAATTGAAATACCAAGAGCAAAAGACAAAGAGAATATTAAAAGCAGCAAGAGAAAACAGTTAATTACCTACAAGGGAGTATCCATACGATTGTCAGCTGATTTCTCAACAGAAACTATGCAGGCCAGTTGGGAGTGGAAAGAAATATTCAAAGTGATGAATAGTAAGAACCTACAACCAAGAATACTCTACCCAGCAAAGCTATCATTCAGAATTGAAGGTCAGATAAAGAGCTTCATAGATAAGAAAAAGCTAAGGAGTTCATCACCACCAAACCAGTATTATAGAAATGCTCTTTAAGAAGAGGAAGAAGAAAAAAAAGGTTAAAATAAAAATTATGAACAGCAAAGTGACAACAAATACATATCTATGAATCTAAAAATCAAGTGAATAAAAAAATCTTATGAACAGAATAAACAGGTGAATATAATAGAATCAGAGACACGGAAAGGGAGTAGACTGACAATTCTCAGGGGGGAAAGGGTGTGGGAAGAGACTGGACAAAAATCGTACCTATGGATGAGGAAAGTGGGAAGGGGGGCAGTGTAAGGGCAGAGAGTGGGGTGGGAACCAGGTATAGGAGAGATATGGGGGAAAAGAAGAGGAACAATTGTAATAACCTGAACAATCAAGATTTATTTTAAAAAATAAAAAAACTACTGGGAAAATGTTCTCAGCTTAAAAGACAATTTTTTAATATAAAAATAAAGATCTCATACATCCATACGAAAGAAAAAAAAAAACCCAAGAGGAAAATGGGCAAATAACTCAATTATAATTTATAAAGCAAAATGTAGTTATTCTAATATATAAAAACTCATGGTCTATGAAATCCACAACAACCGAGGTTTCAACCAACCAGAAGTCAGTGCTGGGTTGCTGTGCCCACCCAGCACTGACTGCCTCAGGCTGTGGGAGCCAGGATCCAGCACTCACTGCAAGGGGGCTGCAGATCAGGCCCAGAGAGAAGTCTGGGCAGAGGAAGCAGGATCTGATCCATAGCCTCCTTGGCAGCTGTTGATCAGCACTTGCCTCTCTCTTTCACTCAGGGCCTGGCCAGCAGCCAGCCTCTCTTTCTCTCTTGCCTCTATTGGGGCTGCTAATCAGCCCTGCCTCTCTGATCAGGCCCACTGATAGGCCCGGATGCGCTGACTGGCATAGAAACTGACCAATAAGAACCAAGTCTTGGTGAACTGTGAAGGTAGAACCTAAGGTGGGGGCTGAGGAGGGAATTTAAGGGAAACAGCTGTTTGGTGTAAGGTGTAAGGAAGAGATTCAATTTTTTAATGACCAGATGGCAGTATAGTGCATATGGCTTGCTATCAGTCCAGATATAGGGATTATATGTTTTTGCTTGCCAAGAGCATCTCCTCTGATGAAAAAGGCTTTCAACCCCCCCCCCCCATTTAAACAACTCTATCCTATATAACCTATCTATACTACTAAAATTGCAATATGCTAATTAGACTGGTTTGACCAGCCATCTTTCGGACATCCAACTTCCTTCTGGACAAAGTTATAGTGGTGGGGGCCGAGGCAGATCAGGCTGGCAGGGGAGGGTAGTTGGGGGTGAGATCAGGTTGGCAGGGGAAGGGAGTTAGGGGTGATCATGTAGGTAGGCAGGTAAATGATTAGAAGCCAGTAGTCCCAGATTGTGAGAGGGATGTCTGACCGCTGGTTTAGGCCCAATCCCACAGGATATACAGTGATCAGTCATCCCCAAGGGGTCCTCAGTTGGAGAGGGTACAGACTGGGCTGAGAGACTCCCCACCCCATGTATGAATTTTGTGCACTATGCCACTAGTCTGTAATACACAAATCAACTGAATGAATGAGCAACAGAATGACCATCCAGACGACCTTCCCAATAACCACACTATGACACCCAGTGGTGCCAGGCCAGCCAAAGCAGATGTGATGAAATGGCCAGTGGCCCAGCCATCACCCCATGATCACCCCAAAAAGGGAGGTCCAGGCCACCAACCAGCAGGCTGCAGTGGGTGGGCTGGGCTTCCTTCTGTGGGGATGCAATCGATTATATGACCTCCCTGCAGAGGAAGGCCCAGGACACCGGCTGGTGGGGCAATCAATCAGAGGGCTCTATGATTGCCCCAAAGAGGGAGGCACAGGCTAACCAGAGGTGCTGCAGCAGATGGGTGGGCCCTCCCTCTGTGGGGCAATCCATCATGGAGATCTTGTCAGATGGGCAGGCCTACCTCTTTGGGGCAATCCATCACGGGGATCCCAGACTGTGAGAGGGAACAGGCCAGATTGAGCTCCCCGCACCCCCAGAGAACAAATTTCATGCACTGGGCCTCTAGTTATAAATATGATGACATGACCTATCCATTATTTAAATAAATCCAGATAAAACATGATTTCATATTTTCTTTTTGAATATAGTATATTTCAATAAGATTGAAAATGCATAGCATTAGTCTGAATAGGGTATTCAAACACACACACCATTATTGGGTGACTAATGGGCATAATCTCCTCATCATTAATTTTTACAAAACTTAATAAATGGTGAAATGTTCATATTTCAATCCAAAAATTATGCTTTGGGAATTTATTTTAAATTAACACCCACCAAAAGTATAGAGATATTTATTCACAAAAATGTTCATTGCAATAATTTGATGACATAAAGAAAACATCTAAATGTTTGTCCATAAAATAGAATAAATTCATTTTTTTAAAACAAGATTTTTGAAGAAATTATCATGACAGTGTAAAGATGCTTATAAGTATACAAGTTAAAAATAGCAAAAATCAAAGCATTTATATATTTCTGTACATGCATGTATACACACATAATAGGCATATATTTACATACATATATATAGTTATGTACATACCGGTGTGCACACAAAAGAATGATAGCAGTTTACATTATTAACAGTGGCAATCCTTAGTTGTAAATATCTGTAATATCATTACTTGCATGCATTTTCAGTGTCTCCATAAGGAAATTGCCTTTCTTTTGTAACTACAAAAAAAATAAACAATTTTAGAAATAATTTTGGAAAGTATTTGCCCTAGGAAAAAACTAAGAATGACTAAAAGATAATCAAATTCACTCGAATCAAAATTTTGCTCTTATCTGGGGTACTTTAAATATGGAAAGGTACAATGTTTTCATCCTCACCTGAGGATATGGTTATTGACGAGAGAGAGAGAGAGAGAGAAACAATTATGTGATTAAAAAAAAAAAAAAAAAGATTGGTTACATCCCAGAAATCAAAGCCTCAACCTAGGTATGTGCCCTGACCCGTAATGGCAATCACAACCTTTTTGGGCTATGCAAGATGTTCTAACCAACTTAACCATACTGCCAGGGCAACAAAAAATACAATTTTGCAGAACAGCAGCAATCAGGTTTTTAAGTTCAACAAAAGAACACAATTTTTATTATCTTTAAGACAGACATCAAAGAAACAAAGTCTTTGTCCTTAGGAAGATATAAGCATCTAACAATCTACAAATAATAAAACCATATTGTCGTTGCTATTGTTTAAAAACATTCCATTTACAAAGTGAGTTTAGGTTTATCCTCTAGAAATGTTTAATTCCAGACTTGTTTCCAGACAAATTTTTATGCAAATTAATTAAAACATTAGCTTGAGTTGAACTTAATTACCAGGGCTCCAGGAAGCAAACATGTGATCTATTTTTAAAGAAAACTGAATGGATTTTTGGATTATCTTTTCTAATGGTCCCTCCCATTAGTATGGATGACTGAGCTCACCATATAAAAATTATAAACTGCAGGATCCTTTAAATTTGTTTGTTTGTTTGTTTCTCAGCCAGGAAAGATTATGGCAAGAGACAGGGGGTAGAATTCAAGTAGACTGAATGTGGAGAAGTAAACATAAAGCTTGCCACATGGGGTAAAGAAAGCAAGATGGAATGTGGAATGTCTGAGTGCACTAGAGAGAAAGGCAGATGGGCTGAAGTCATCATTAACAGGCAGCAGGCCTGGGTAACAGGCAAAGAACCACACATACCTCTGTGTGATATGCCAAACCCTGGCTTGGTTCAGGAATAAGCAGATTTGATTATTCTTAGATTTCCAAGCTATACACTTCATTTCTTCTATTTTATTCTTATAATCAAAAAAATTAGAAAGCAGAAAATATATGCATTTCCATTCAAGCAAAATTTGCTAAAATATGTAAACACAATAGTGGGACAAGAGAAAAAGGCAGAGGAGAGAAATAATACACAAGTCTTGCAATGGCCTCTCATCCACAAAGTGAAGTGACAAACCTTGCTAGTCACAGAGAAAAGCCCTAGTTAGTATTCATCAACAGCCATAGGCTGCCTCCTGAGGCAGCCCCACCATATCATCAGTGCCCCTGGCCCTGATCTCCCTGTCCCTGATAGCATGCCTCTAAATATATCCAAGTGGAGCAATGGAACTGAATATACACAAGAATCGAGTGGCTTACTTCTTTTCTCTCTCTCCATTGTACAGATGACAAATAACGAGTTCATGTCACAGCAATGACTTTCAGAGTCCCCAAATTCACAGTGAGAGAGAAGGAGGCTCACTCTATAAACAGTGGAGGTTCCCTATCAAAATCATCTTCCTAATAAAAAAAATGTCAATGTGACTAGAAACTTTAGCAGGAGACATATCCTCATATACAGTCAAATAGAGAGAGAATATAAGATATTACGTACCTAGTTCATTTGGCCTTAAAAATAATTATGAAAGTAAAGCCCAAAGAATATCCAGTTCTCTTTTCATGGTTCTTTGCCATCAATATAGTATATTGAGTATGAAGAGCTTAGTAGCCTAAAGCACTTATTGCTAAAGGTTGTGATGGGAAGTAAGTTACAGTCTCTGATTACTATTTACAGATATTGATGGGTACTATAATAAAGGAAAAATTAAATATTTATTGATCACTATCAGTAGGTATTGGGAAGGAAAATAGGAATAAAACACAAACTCTGTCTTCACAATGTTTATAACCTGATAAAGAGACTAAAGCAGACAAAGCTATTATTACAGTGTACTAAGGAGAATAATGAATAGATGAATGAGCAAAGGAACTCGATAACCAGAGATGTGATCACTTTCTATGGTCCCTAAAGGTGAGAAGGGTAGAAATAGGTCTGGGGGAAAGATGTTTCCTGGTTCCTCCATATTAAAGAATTTTGTGGTTAGTATTATGACAGTAAAGAATTAAAAGCACAAGTGGAATTCTCATACATTTCAGGAGGGACTGGAAAATAGGGCAAACTCTTTGGAACATTGTTTTTTAGAACCTAGTAAAGCTAAGTGTGTATGTTGCCTATTCCTTGCGAGCCACATGCGGCTCTTTGGCCCCTTGAGTATGGTTCTTCCACAAAATACTGTGTATAATGCAGTTGAAGGAGTACCCTAATTAAGTTAACAGCAATGTATCTACTATATAGTTTAAGTTTAAAAAATTTGGCTCTCAAAAGAAATTTCAATCGTTGTACTGTTGATATTTGTCTCTGTTAACTAATGAGTTTGTTGATCACTACCTTAGTAGTTTCACTGGTGAATTTATATCTAAGACAGATGAATACATATGAGCACTTATGTCCACCCAAAATACATGTATAAGAATTTTAGCAGTATTATTCATAATAGCCCCATCTTAAAAATAATTTGACATTTTAACATCTATATAATGTTGAATAATCAGATAATGGAATAGTCTACTTTAATGAAAAATAGTGAATTTATGAGTGCATGCAGCAACTGGAATTAACCTCAGAGAAAATGTGTAAAAAAGTAAGATACAATACAGCATATACTTTATGTTCTGTTTATATTAAATTCAAAAACAGAAGAATTACCTATGGGGACAGGGAGGGTATCTGCAGGCACCAACAGAGGGAGCAGAGCTCTTTGTGCTAGAAATGTTCTTAGTCTGGGTGGTGATTGACAGGAGAGATATATGGTTGTATATTTAAAAACCTGTCCTCTTAAGGCTTGAGTGTTTTACTATATGCAAGCTATACTTCAATTTTAAAAATTAAAAGGAAAAATAAAAGCACAAAAAAAGGGATTAGTAGTCAGATAAACCTAGTTAAGAATTTTGAAAGCAGAATAGGGATCACAATACTTATTTTAGAAGGCCTGAAATGATTAGAGAAAATGTGTATAAAATGGGTGGACAATGCATGGCATTTGTTTGGAATCAATAATTTGCAAATATATTTTCTAGGCTAGTGCTTCACAAGATTTAGTGGACAAATGGGACACCTAGAAATGTTAAAATGCACATTTTGATTCTGCAGGTATGACATGAGGCCTGAAATCCTGTCATTTTGAAAAGCTCTCAGGAAATTCTAATATTTCTTGCCCATGAATCACACTTTGAGTAGCAATAGGGAGAAAGGGGGATGAATAGGGTTTATCAGCAGTGGACAGGTCTTGATCAAATACATATTTTAAGTGATATTACTATTAGCAATTCAACACACACACACACGAGCCAAGAGAGACATAATATATCTCTGAATGAAGAAAGGCAATAGGGACTAAATAAGAAAAAAAAAAAGCATTTTTCAGAATTGTCAAATCTTGGCATTTCATTGAATTTTAGGAGTGATGACAGAAAGACATCAAAGGCAGCTTGAGGTTTTTAGCTTTAAAGTTCAAATATACTATAGTTGTAATTTTTTATCAGATCCTTTTGAATAAAATTGAGCTCCAGAGCAATGGATGTCAAAAAAGTACATTTTTTTCAGAGTTGGTCAATCTGCCAGAGAATGAACTAAGGGGAAGTACTATAGCAGGCAGATTAAGAATAGTTCTTTAAAGAGGAAACTATAAAGATGAGAGGTTAAGTCATCTGTGCTGTAGTAACAACCTCAAAAGTCCCAAAAGCTTACAACAACAAAAGGTTGCCATGTCACTGCTTAGTTCTGCTCCACAAGTTTTAGGCTGAAGGAGCATACTCTTTTAGGAGAAAGAGATGCAGGAAACGTGAAATGGATCTTGAAGCTTCTGCTTGAATGTAGTACCCCGCGTGCTTATTGCTGCGCCATTTTCTTAAACCAAGTCACATGAATAGGCCTGGCATCAATGAGGTGGGAACATACACTTGTCACAGAAGGGCCATGACATGTCACATGGTCACAGACAGGGAAATAGTGCCCTCTTACAGAAAGCAGTAGGGACAGGTTGGAACAGTAATGCAATCTACCACAGAACTGTAAAACAGGCAAAGAGCCCAAGCTCCTCTACATCCCCTTCATTGCCTATAACCACCCCTAGCTCTGGATTTTTTTTTTTTTAGTTCAACAGTGAAATAATTGCAGCATAAAATATGTTATTAATAGACAAAATGGAAAGATTCCCATTTTCTCTTTTAATGAGCACTTAAATATGTTAATCTCTTCTGGGAAGGGGAGGGGGTGAAGCCAGGGTGTATAGAAGAAAACCATTACTATTTAGTAGATAATCAGCCTCAGAGTAACTAAGAGTTGACTGAATTCCCTCTTCACCTTGGCTATATTTAGTAGGTGCCATTAGAGAATAGTGGATCTGTTAGGTGACACAATTTGTGTGTGTTCATGTTACTCAGTTTTCTCATGCTCTATTGATGGAAGAATAAACATGCAAGTAGTGTTTTATTTTTCCAGGAATCCTCAGTACAGGAACTATCTTTATCTTAAAGGAAACTTAGATGTAATTAACTCATTCAGTCCAGAAATAATTTAAAATTTCAAAATGTCTACATTATGTCCATTGCTGTTAGTACATTCATAAGCCAAATACTATTTACTAATTACACCAGTCAGCTCAAAGAAGAGTTTTTGTCTAAGTTATCTGGATAATTTTTATAAAATAATTGTGATAAATTTGATTTGCAAAATGATATCTTTACCCTCCATTTTCTTCAAAACTGTTTTCTATCTATCTATGTACTAGTATGATCAAAGCATGGTTTCTGAAATTTTTGCTTTTTCAAACCAGGGATAAAGCTATGGTTATGCGTATCACATTTCTTTTGTTTTCTAACCACCCTTTTTAATAGGACAAGAGAACAATTCAGTGAAGAATGAGATAAAAATTGAGGAAGAGTCACAGAGCTCATACATGGAAACAGAAGGTACTGAAACCAGGACATATTGTTACCTGAGAATGAGATGAAACTGTGAACCATGACACAGAGTGCTTATTGTGTACGAGCAGTGTGCATGTGTGTTTTTAGGCAGTGATTTACAGAGAATGACAAGAGTGTTCTGTTTTGTATACCTATTAAAAATTGGAGGGCTCAGGGAGAATTGAATTAAACTTTCTGTGCTTTAGTAACAGTGCTTTGTCAATGATTTCAACTAAAACATCCTTGAGTATTCTTCCTTCTCATTCTATTTAGAGCTTTCATCAAACCAAGAAGATACCACAATTGTGGACCAACCAGAAGTGGTCCCACTAACAGATGCCCAAGAAGAAAAAGAAGATGAAAAAGGTAGGACTGTTCTTACATTAAGCCATCAAAATAGAGAATTCCTTTGGATTCCTGCCCAGAATTCACCATCAGAGTTATCCTTATGCAATTGCAGTTTGTTAATGGCTGGGGCAGAGGGCATGGGGTGAACATTGCTTTAATCCTAAATCTACTTTTGTGAGTAGAATATTATCAAGTAGCAAGAAAAGGTACCTATAACAGGTTTTTTTTTTCCTTTTAAATAGTAAAAAAAAAATTTAGATTCCACTTAAAGATTGTTATTGAGAAAGCCTATAAGTTATCAAATTATGAACTAGATAGATGAGTCATAGAAAATTTTAAATGGCTATGAAACAAATGTCACCTTTAGTATTGATTTTATTCTGTCATCCTTTATATGGTAGTTATTAAACAACTTATGTAAAATATATACATTACATGAACCTTCTAAATTGCAAGCTTTGTCTGCTAATATTAGGATGCCATAATATAAAATACTGTTAAATATAACAGCATTATAATTTTTGAAAACATAAGATGAATGAACACTGTAAATTTTAAAACAGTATTTGGGGCAGGAAGTCAATATAGTGGAGTAAAAATAGAAATCTTTTTTAAGAATCTATTTTAAAAAACCATTATCAAAGAAATTTAATATTTATTGAAGAACTTGAAGAATTCCATTTTCATATATAAAGCAATCTCTTAAAAGAAACTAAAATATGAAATATGAAATGAAATAACTTATTTGGAACACTATATCATAAATCATACTGCTCTTAAGTAAATATGTGTTTGCAAAGCAGTTGTAAAGCAATAACTTGACAGGCCTTGTTTAAAGAACACAGTGATCAATTTTGTTTCCAAATTAAAATGCAGACATGATCTCAATTGTAAAATCAGGTCAATAGTAGCTACAGCTTCCAAATTATGAACTCTTCTTGACAGGAGCATTGATACAGTTTAATTAGTAAGTCATGTTAGTGATTATGACACTTCTTTTTTTTAATTTTCAATATAGAGCCCAATATTCTTCCATATCTCTGCATCTAATAGTCTTTCTCTATTGCAAATTCTAGTTCAGGCTCATGATACCACATACTGGCAAGTCAAGTAAATGAGATATTTGGAGTATTTTATGTATGACAATGGTAACAGACATTAGATTACAACCCTTACTTTAGCCCCAGTTACCTGGCATTGATCCCTTCAATTGTACTTTTAAAATATAAAATGCGCAGTGGTGCTTGCCTGAATAGTTTCTGTATCGCAGAAATTATTTATTTTGTATAGTGTCTGTCAAAACATGCCAATGAGAAACATTAAGTGGGTATACATATCCTTTTTATTAGTTTATCCTACAGAAGAAAAAAAAATCTCATGTTTAGCACACATGGACATGTCACCCTCCTCACAGCAACTTCTCTAGCATTGAGTACTCCTGTAATTACTGAGGAGTTGTTTAACTACCCACTGTTTATCCATCCCTTGTGAGACTACCAATCTCTTCTGCATATAGGGCAATGACATGTGAGAAAGAAATGAGGTCAACTTCTGCTACTTGACTGTCAAAAAGCTGAAGTTTAATGTGTTTTGTTAAGATCTGACTTTTATCTGTAGGAGAGTAATAATGCCTGTGGTCATGAATTAACTACATTTTCCCTTCCCTTCTTTACCACAGATACTTAGATTCACCTTGCCTTGAATATTTCTATTTAAGTTTGAAATAACTTAACATGTATTACCTTTATTGTTTTATTATAGGCCTAGTTCATGAAATTTGTGCACGGGGAGGGGTGGGGTCCCCCTCAGCCCAGCCTGCATCCTCTCCAATATGGGACCCCCCATAGGGATCACTAAATGGGCAGTCATACATCCCTCTCATAATCCAGGACTTCTATCTCCTAACTACTCACCTGCCTGCCTGCCTAATTGCCCCTAACCACTCCTCTGCTGGCATGATTGACACCTAATTGCTCCCCTGCCAGCATGATCATCCCCAACTGTCTTCCCCTGTGGAGCTGAGGGGACTGGGGGACTGAGACTGGATAAGGCAGGCTTAGGGGACTAGGGGACTCAAGATGGATGAGGCAGGACTGAGGGGACTAGGGGATTGAGGCTGGATGAGGTGGGGCTGAGAGGACTGGGGAACTGAGGCTAGATGAGGCAGGGCTGAGAGGACTGGGGGACTTCGGCTGAATGAGATGGGCTGAGAGGACTGAGTGCTGCCATCTTGTGGCTGTGAGTGCCACCATCTTGTGAGAGCATGTCAGTCAGTTAGCATATTCTCTCTTTATTGGCTGTGGGTGCTGCCATCTTGTGAAGGCATGATGGCCAGTTAGCATATTCCCTCTTTATTAGATAGGATTATTTGTTTTAAAGCAAAGCTAAAAACTATTTTGTTACATGTAAGAAATGTGACCAAAGGAAAATCGAGCAATGTAGATTCAGGGTTCTCTGCCCCTAATTAGCAAGCTGGGTGAACCTGGACAAGTTATTTAATCTTTCAATGCCTCGGTTTTCTTATCTGTAAGATGGTGATGACAAAAGTCACATCAGTTGTGGTGAAAGTTTGAGTTAACACATGAAGAGTTTCCAGTACCTGGGGCATAGAAAGTATGCCAGGTTTAATATTTATCATAATTTGATAAATTGGTGACAAAGTCAAGAGAATCCACATATGGAGTTCCTCAAATACATTCAGTGCCCTTCCTAACTATTTGCATCTATATAAACTTTATGTATGCTACATTATCCTTCAACAAAAATTGTTCTGCACATTTCATTTTTAGCACCATCAGCTGCAGGGAGTTTCATAGGCATTTTTTTCTATAAAGATAAAATAATAAAATGTGAGATGAAAATTATCTCTTATTCATAAAGTACTTTTTCTTTGTCAAAGATCTCAATCTTCTGTTTGAGAAATGCTGAATCAATCATCATTTTAATTTTTTTATATTGAGAATTGATAGACAATATTATAATAGTTTTGTTACCAGTGGAGAGATGTCCTTGTCCCCACCTTTGTTCATGGGAGTGGAATTCTTGCGATATCCCAAGAAAAAGAATTTTCTGAGACACACATAGGAGAGTCAGAAATGTTTATTGGCATGGAATTAAATCCCTGAGTTTCCAAGGTCCCCTATCCTTCAGTCCCACCATAAAAGATATGTAACTGTGGCTTTGATAGTGTTAGAATTAGAGCCAGTGTCCAGAGTTTCTGTTCTATGCTGGAGCACTCCAATGTACCAACAGGCTAGCTTAGTTTGTATGTCCTGCTGCAGTCCATCAGTTCATTTTGTGTGGGATCTGCATGGACATAAATAAAAGGATGAATAAAGGAAGAAGGAATGAGTGAGTCTCATGAGTCCAGAGCCAGGAGAGCAACAAGAGAGAGTGAATTGCTCTGTTTAGGGGATTATGTATTCCCAAATTTTCATGGGTTTGCAGTGGCCACATTCATGGTTCCCTAGGCTAGATTGACAAACAAATGCCTTCCCTATGTCGCCCCAGCTTTACTGAGCATTTGTCTGTCTCCCCTTTGTTGGATCCTTTCCCTCAGTAGTCTGCATAGAATGTCATAGTGGTTTCCTGGGGAGTGCAAAGTTGCAGGTTCCTGCCCAAATGACATGACTATAATATCTGACCTTCCATTTGTTCCTTTACTATTATTAATAATTAGCTAATTACAAAGGTATTATTCCTCCTTTAGAGAGAATTAATCTCTTTGTAATCCTACAAAGGGCAAATGGACAAAGGTCTCTATATCTTCTTCTAAATGCTTCTTGCTGTCTAGGGGCATATATTTGCCTATCCCAAGGCTTAGAGTTCCCCCTCTATCTGACAGAAGAAGAGGAAGCAAAAAGGAATGGAGTTTTCATGCAGGGAAAAGGGATTTTTTTCACAGTTCAGGTCGGTTTAGTGTCCCTGGGAGGTGACAAGGTGATATCCAAAGTTGAGCTTGTTGGAAAAACCAGCATCCTTGTTTTATTCCAGAAGTGAAAAACTGGACCATAAAGTTAAAAGGCATAATTAAAATATAAGGGGACTTATAGTAACTAAAGGTCTGGTGAGAGGTATAAAACCATCTAATAAAGGAAAATATGAGTAACTTTATAATAGTCTAGATTAGGTTAGAGGAGTGACTTTCCTGGAGGCAGGTGGGTTGAACTTTTCTAAAGCTCGTCTGCTCATAATAATTAACTTAATTAAGCTAAAGGAAATATTATAAAATTTCCCCCATGAGAAATTCTGGGCATCTTCTATTTGAACCATTTGGGCATAAAAGGAAAAACAATTTCAAACAATGCCAATAAACTATCCATACTTCATTGATTCAACCATAAGTCCAAACTATTGAGTCTAATTTTAGGAGACAGTGGTTCGGATGGCTCCTAAAGTCAGATTTATATCATGTGAACAAGCAATCAGGCAAATAAGGACATATATTCTATGAAAATAAAAGACTACAAAACATAAAGGTTAATGAATACAACAAATCATATTCCAGAGAAGACTTCCAGATGCAAGGCTTTTGCTGGAATGAAATCAAGTAGTGACAACCTGATAGATTTTCTGCAGTTAGAACATCTCTGGTGATGTCCTCAGGTGATGAGGTCTATATGGCAGACATAGACAGAGCCTTAAAAACAAAACTCTAAAAACAGTTAACTGCACTGGAGTCCAATATTCTCATTTGGGTATTCTAATTTCCCTTTGAAACACAGTTTTACTACCTAAGATTACCTTCATTTCCATTAAAGAAATTACATTAAGTCCAGTTTTAATTTGGCCTGATTATTTGCCTACACACATCAGGAATAGTAATTGATCAACTAGATCACACAGGCATTTTCAAATTTGCTTTGCTGTAATTTTCACAAGGAATCTTTAGATTGAGCTATAGCAGACCCTAAGGGTGAATAAGTCCAGCCACAATTGCCATCAGGCTTTGCCTGTAATAACTGTAGGTTTGGATCAACATCTCAAGTCCTTGGGGTCTCCAAAGATGTCTTGAGGTTCCTGCCTTGCCATCTTTTAGGAAAGCCACTTTTATTCCTTACCTGGAAAGACTGCATGAACCACATGACCAAGCAAAGTATCAGACCATTTCTCCAGTGGGCTTTGATTGGCTTTGGAGGTCAATATTAGTTCCATAAGGCTTTCTGGTGGCATCCGGAGTCTAGGCATGTGTCTCTTAGACATGGCATTCAGGTCAAAGTCTGGTTAATAAGAACACAGGTGAAAACTGTTCTTGTTGGATTTATGCAAAGAAACATATTGCCATGATCTGCTTATAAAGAAATGTCAAATTCTGGAGGGATAAGTAGGGAGAAAAAGCAAAAAGTAAACAATTATCATGCAATTATCATGTGCAAGATTGGCAATTGAATTCTACAAATTTTAGTAACATAGGTTCATTTACTGCCAAACACACTAACATTTTAAAAGACATGCTTCCATGGATAAAAGTACCATTTAGAAAAGTTCACTGGTTTAACAAATCAATGAGTTAAACTTGGATAGCTTTGGTTCACATAAGATCTATTTCTCAGATTCTGCATTCCAACAAATGAGACGGCACTTTAAAGGCAGACAGTCCTTTTTTTGAAAAACCCAGAATAAAATTCCTTGCCAGAATAGGCATTTTTGAGGCACTATGAATGGAGATTGTACTATTACTGTCTTTGGGAGGAAAGCCTCCAAAATATTTTGTCCTTTTAATAGCTATGTGAAAATATGAGTATCCACTATTTTTCCTAGTTTTGATGTCATGTTGCCAGAGCCTAGGATTGCTACACAACACCCCACTGTCAGTTTCAATGACATGAGACTGTGCCATGGGCTGAGACCTTCCTGAAATAGTAATACAATTTTGCCCAGGTGTGGAGTTTTACCAACAGTTGTTGTTGATCAGACACTGTTTAGTTGGGTTTATTGAACTCCACAGGGGTGATTCTGGTGGTCTCTGATGCTATTGGAAGTTTTCACCCTTTATTGTCTTGGTCAGAAAAATTAAATTCTTTCACTGAACTAGAGAAGGGAAGAAAGAGCATTCTCTGTTAACTTGGCAAGACAGGGATTTAACACTCAGGTTCTGGGATTAAATTTTGTTTGCAATCAGTCTTCAAGGTTAGTTCATAAAAAACTTTCATTTTTATGAGCACCTATATATTTGAGGCTTTTCTATATTAGTTATACTTAGAAGAAGTATTAATGGCAAGCAGCAATGTTGACAGAAGTCAGCAATACAGCAATTGCATTTGTAACAAACTAAAATCTATTTTTGCCTTTAAGCATCCTGGCTGTCAGAGTGGTGCTTTCTGGCATAGCCAGGAGTAGTCCCCCCATAGCAAAGAACAGGGGAGAGGTCTGAGTCAGGCAGGGAGCAGTTCCTTTATTTTGGTGGCTTTCTATCCAGGCTTTCGTTACCTCCACTGGGTGAAAGGCATGAACCAGAACCAAAGGCCCAAGAAGTTCAAGGGGCGTTTTGGCTGGAGAGCTCACAGGGGTAGAGAAGAGGCAGAATTGTGGGTCCCCCTCACCAGCAACTTCAGTTGGAGGCTATCTTTGCAAACCCTTCCTGTCAGTGCCTTGGTACCAGGAAATTAAAGCTGTGCCATGCCTAGACAGGCACACTCTAAGGACAGAAGCAGAGAGAAGAGGGGAGGCAGAGGGAAGCAAAGGTTTGGGGGTCAGGCCATGCTGGACTGGGAGCCCTTTCTTCCCAGGGTTAAGAAAGTTTGGGGCATTTGGGCTTTCATGCACCAGACATAAATCCCAAGGCAGAAGCAAGTGCATACCAGTTCCATGCATTCTGCATTCTCCTGGCACCCATCTGCCCACTGCCCTGCATAGGCTCACAGTATTGGATCCAAGACAGCAAGAAAGCAGATCCAAAGCAGTAGTCTGAGTCATGTTGGGGTGGAAACATAGAGAAGAGAAACCATAGAAACACAGGCAAAATGCAGAGAGGTATGGAGAGATGAGTTTTGTAAATGGGGAAGAGAGTTTGGGCATTAGGCATAAACTTGTGGCAACATGGGAGTCTTGTACTTGCCCAATATTTTCTGGAGCTTGCTGTGGCTTTGATGCTGGGAGCAGGGCTCTCTGCTTTCTCCAAAGAGGCAGAAGTGGTATAAGGCAGAGAAAAATAAGTGAAAAATCCAGCCAAGCACCAATTCAGTAGGTAGGATGAGAAATGAATTCTAAAACTCACAGGCTAGGGAGACAGGTTTCTCCCCACAATCCAGGCCATGTTCTTCTCCTGCTGCTTCCCCCTCCAAGTGCTGGTTTGGAGACTGTCAGTGTGCTTTTGCAGGGGAGGAGTCTTCTACTCTTTCATTAGTCAATTCTCCTGGTAGGCCCCATCTGTGTTGCCATCTGTTACCGGTAGGGAGAGGTCCTTGTCCCCAACTGTTTGTGGGAGTGGAATTCTTGTGATATTCCCCAAAAAAGATTTTTGAGATCACACAGGAGATTGAGTTTTATTTGCATGGCATTAAATCCCTGAATTTCCAAGGCCCTCTCTCCCAAAACCTCACAATAAAAGTAGTGTAGCTATGGCTTTAATAGAGCTAAATTCAGAGCTAGTGTCCAGAGTTTCTCTTCTATGTTAGAGCAGTCAGGCTCACTTAATTTGTATTTTCGGTTGCAGTCCATCAGTCCACTGAATGTGTGGTCCTCATAGCTATGGCCCATATGAATGAATGCAAGAAAGCTGGAACAAGAGCACCCCATGAATCAAGAGCCAAGAGAGCAACAAGAGAGAGGGAACTCCACGTTTTAGGGGATTATGTATTCCCAAATTTTCATGAGCTTGCACTGGACATGCCCATTCTGGCCAATCCATGGTTCCTCAGACTAGATTAACAAGCAAGTACCTTCCCTATGTCACCCCAACATTACTGGCCATGTCTATTTCCCCTTTGTAGGACCCCTTCCCTCAGTAATTTGCAGGGAATGGACCAGTGGTCCCTGAGGAGTGCAAAGTTGCAACCTTCTTCCTGATGAAGCTGCCCACATGACATGCCTGTGATGTCTGGCCTTGCCATTGCTCTTTTCCTATTATGAATCACTAGATCATTACCATGGTATCAGCTTCAGGTTTGTAACACAATGATCCATAAAGAAGAAGCCATGATTTATAGGTAGATCCACAGAAACAAAATAGTAAATAAATCCAAAGTAGAATTTTTCTTTTGTTTCCTATAGGCATTAAAGAATCTTGATTGAAAACATCTTTGAGAAAATAGCTTCAGGTTTTGTGCATATTCACAGTATCTCTTAATAGAAAGTTTCATATATATATTAAGATGTTCTTATCTGCAAACAAAAAACAAATGAGTATTCTATTACATTTTTAGTGACGTTCTTTATAGTTCTGTAAAAATTGGTTCTCTTTTATTTTTAGAATCTTCCTAAGGAGATATAAGGGGGTTTCTTTAAAAACAATGCCAGACCAAGAGAAATGTATAACCTTTTCCTCTCATTTTGTAACATCCTGTAAGATTAGAAAATGTAGATAATCTTCAGGATACATCTTCTAAGGCTCCCAGGTGTATGGGCACAGATGTTACAACATTAAGTTTTGAAGTTAGCTCCACCAAAATATGGCTTTTGAAAAGAAGAGAAAATATTCAGCAGAAGCTCATGCTGATAAAATTATACAATAGTACAATGGACATGTCCCTTGGAGACCTGAAATACAGAAATTTCAACAGGCATAAGTGAGAGTCCACATATGGCATTTTTTCCCATATGGTCATACTGCCTCTTCTGAAATGAGTCCAGTTTTATGCTTTCCCAGCAGGATCAATAGCATATATGAAACCCAGTAAAATAGCATCACTCTGTTTAATAACCAAATAGGAAAAGTAATATTACAGAGTTCTCCTCTAAAATGGATCTTATGTGTTGGCATAAAATATTTAATTTTTTTCCTAAAGATTTTTATTTTTAGCTAAATTTAGAAATATTTGACAAAGTTTTAACTATATTAACATTATGTCATTATTATATGACATTATTTGAATTTATTTTTCATTATGAACATATTGCACTTTTTCTAAGTGTCATATAGAACACATACATCCCAATTATTTTTATATCAGATAATAAATCTATATCTATAAAAGCCTAAGCAATTGGCCAAGTGGCCAGTAGCTATGCCATGCACTAACCACTAGGAGGCAGATGCTCAATGACACACCCAGAACCAGAGAGGAGGGAGCCCAATTCCTGGATGTATCTCCTGAGAACCACCTTCTAGCAATCCAGGATCCCTTGGGGGATGTTGGAGAGCCAGTTTTGGCCTGATCTCCGCAGGCCAGGCCGAGGGATCCCACCAGTGCACAAAACCATGCACCAAGCCTCTAGTATAATATGAAATAGTAATTATTTATTTAAGGTTGACCAAAATTGATGGAGACTGAAGGTATATTATAGTCTAAGATCTTCTTGGGGGAAAAAATGGATATAGACAAATAGAAAGTGAAGTGCAAGCTAATAATAAGTATAAATTATATCTTTAGGCTTAGGATACAGAACCGTTAATACTAAGGGCTAAGGGACTTAAGCATCTGCAGATTTTGTTATCCTATGGGCAGGATGGGAAAGTGATTCTGGAACCAATCCCCAGCAGATACTAAGAAACACTGTGTATATACAATTCATATTTTTCAGATTTTTTTCTCACTATTCCCTATGAATCCTATAAAATATGTGTGTATGGTGTGTGTGTGTGTGTGTGTGTGTGTGTGTGTGTGTGTAAAATAGGATGAAGTTTCAGAATATCTGTTTTGTAGTTCTGGCTTTGACACTGACTAGCTCTAACCAACAGTTAGCTTCTTAAGATCCTGGGAGCCTCAGTTTCCTCTTCAGTGAGAGATGTACTTATGCTTCTTGGAGTTGCAGAAAAGATTAAAAGAAACCATTTTTGAAGAATGATCAGGGTGAGCAAACTATTACCCATAAGCCAAAAGTGACCCACTGCCCCTTTTCATATGGCATGTGAGCTAAGAATTGTTTTCACATTTTTAAATGATTGTGGGGGGGAGATAATAATTTATAAGAAATGGAAATTACATTAAGTTCAAAGTTTAGTGTCCATAAATAAATTTTTATTAGAACACACAAAGTCTAAAATGTTTACTATCTGGCCCTTAATAGAAAAAAAACCTTGCCGGACTGCCCCTCTCCCCAGTGCATAACATCTATGTGAATGTAGCCCAAATTACCCTGAATGTGAAACCTCTCATGCTATGTGGAATTCCTCAGTAATGCAGTGTTTATCAATACACATGTGTGTTTATCAATATACATGAGTGTTTCATTAGTACTGGGAAAATACGATTATCCCATAATGCCTTGCCATTCTTAGGCATAGAGTCTTCTTTGTCCACCTCTACCCAAACTGGTGGACTGGGGTCGGGGAGGAATGGCTCCCCTGATGTTAACTTCCAGTAGTGGTGACCATAGGGCTGTGGCTTAGGCCTCAAGAATTTCAGGCTATGGATGGTGTGACATAATCTCTCTCCCTTAGAATAAAAATGTAAGTTTCCTTTAAACACATTTCTTTTTGCTGCTGTACTTAAAAGGGGGCTCCCTTTATTTACTAGTAAACCTATTGTGCTTTGCTTTCTCTGAGCATACTGCAAGTGAGATTTGTGAACTACCAGTCAACATCCTAATCATAACATTTTTACAGAAAGACCATCAGGTGACAGAACTAATAGATACAGGTCTGACCCATAAAGTGAGCAGCGTTGGCAGGGATTGTAATAATAAGATGTGTAAATGTGTTCACTTACACATTTTGTTATAAAGACCAAAATTTTGTCAAACCAAATATTAACATATAATCTTAAACTCAGAGATCACTTAGAGTCTCTGCTTTCAAATTTGAGTGCAACTTTTCTTTGTCTCAGAAGGTAGCCCAATTTCTTTTCATTACTCTTTATACATCAGGTGTCTTCATTTCAGCCCAGTATGTAAAGAGCAGGTGGTATAGGGAGTACTTTGAATGTTAATTATATTTTTCATTTATTTCACTGTGAGGATCTACCTTTCAATGTGTTTTTACAATCAAGACAGAAACAATTAGGGAGCTTGCTGCTTGATTGTTTCACTACATTTATTTTATAACATCTGCTGCAATGATTTTACAAAAAAAAAGAAAAAAGTAAAGTAAACATTTCAACAATAGCAAGGGGATTAGACTGATTGTATGTGATCGCTTTATTTTATCTTTAAAGGAAATATTATCGAGATGAATCAGTCATGTTTCCAAACAATATCATCTCGTTTTTACACCTTACATTTTTGACATAGAAGCATGTCTCATTTTCAGGGATGATATAGTTTATTAGCCTTGGATTTTAACTGAAACTAGCAGAAAAAAAGACGCAGAAATATTTCTTTTTAGAGACATTTTAAAGAAAGATGTTTCCATTATCATACTTAGTTTATTCCTCAACAATTATTTTACCTGTCCTTCATATACTTTTAAAAATATATATTTTATTGATTTTTTTTTTTTACAGAGAGGAAGGGAGAGGGATAGAGAGTTAGAAACATCGATGAGAGGGAAACATCAATCAACTGCCTCCTGCAACACCCGCTAATGGGGATGAGCCAGCAACCAAGGTACATGCCCTTGACCGGAATCAAACCTGGGATCTTTCAGTCCACATGCCCATGTTCTATCCACTGAGCCAAACCAGTTAGGGCCCTTCATATACTTTTTAACATAGTTCATGAAATAATAATATTCAGGATTAAGAGATTATGATTCATAACATATTACAATATGGACATATAATTTTAATGCAAGGGAATACTGTTCAAAATTAATATTCATAATTTTATTCAAAATTATTCATTTCTTATTTTTCCATTAAATTATAGACAACTTTATGCAATAAGGTTTATAATAAATAAAATTTATAAAACAACTAGTAATTAAATATAAGTAGGATAAGTAATAGACATGAAAAATATAGTATGTGTGTGTGAGAGAGAGATCACTTGAGATTTCTAGATGCTTTGATGCTAGCTTTGAAGATGGATGAAGGAGCTTCTAAAAACTAAAAACATGTAAGGAGGTGAATTCTTCCCAGAGCCTCCAGAAGGAAGGTAACTGATGACATATTGATTTTAGTGCCACAAGATCAATTTCAGACTTCTGGCCTCCAGAACTATAAGATATTAAGTTCGTGTTGTGTTAAAAGACTAATTCTATGGATATGTTACAAAAACAATAGGAAACTACTAATATGTTACCTCTCAATATAGTTTCTCCAAACCATGTTGGAAAATTTAGGTTTGTCTTGATGTTTCCCAGAGATAACAGAGGTTCCAGTATCCTTCCATGTTCTACTTGGGAATTGCCATAAAGTTATTCCTCCTTCTATAACTCATGCTAAATAGGCAGCATTTTTATTATAATGACCCATCACTATTTAAGGTCAGTCTATGTTGGTTGCACAACTGGTATTGAATTCAGGTAAATCTAATTACTATGACCGCAATCAGTAGAGGATTTAGCATCTCTATGAGATTTGAAGAAAAGGAATTACAGTAAAGTCATTAGGAAAATACAGAAAGGGAGAGAGAAGGACAAAGAAGACAATGAAAGAGATAGGAAGAAAGATGGAAGAGAAAGAGCTGGTTTCTAATTTCTGGTCTGGGAAAATAAAAGTTCAAATAAGTTTTTTTACAAAATAAATTTTTTATTTAAATTTTAATTCTTTATTGTTTAAAGTATTATATATGTCTGCTTTTCCTCCATTAACCTCTCCCCATCACGCCTATGTCCCAGCACATACCATCACCCCTCACATACCAATGTCTATGTCCATTGATTATGCTTATATGCATGCATACAAGTCCTTTGGTTGATCTCTTACCTCCCCCTTACCTCCCCTCTGAGGTTTGATGGTCTGTTCAATGCTTCTCTTTCCCTGGATCTATTTTTGTTCATTAGTTTATGTTGCTTATTATATTCCACAAATGAGTGAGAACATGTGATATTTATCTTATTTTGCTGAGCATAATGCTTTCCAGGTCCATCCATGGTAAGAGTTCTTTCTTTTTTAATCCACTCATCTGCTGATGGGCACTTAGGCTATTTCCAAATGTTAGCTATTGTGCTGCTATGAACATAGGGGTGCATATATTCTTCCTGATTGGTGTTTCTTTTTTCTTGAAACATTCCTATAAGTGAAACTACTGGGTCAAATGAGAGTCCCATTTTTAATTTTTTGAGGAAACTCCATAGTGTTTTCCATAGTAGCTGCAAAAGTTTGAATTCCCATCAGCCATGTACACAGGTTCCTTTCTCTCCACATTCTCATCAGCACTTGTCATTTATTGATGATTGCCAATCTGACAGGTATGAGATAGTACCTCATTGTCATTTTGTGTGTGTGAGACATTAAACTTTTAGTATATACTTAATTTTCATTACACAAACATTTCTACAGAAGTAAAAACAAGTAAATTAATTTGTCAGTTTGTTTTGTTTTGTTTTGTTTTGTTTTGGTTAATCCTCGCCCAAGGATATTTTTTTCCATTTATTTTTAGACAAAGTGGTAGGTGGAAAGGAGAGACAGTGAAAGAGAAACATAGATGTCAGAGAGACACATTGATTGGTTGCTTCCTTCACATGTCCCAACTGAGGTCAGAGATCGACCCTGCAACCAAGGGATGTGCCCTTGACAAAAATTGAACTCAGAACCCTTCCTCCACAAGCCAACACTTTATCCACTAAGCCACAGACTAGAGTTAATTTGTCAAATTTTTAACACATCCATTTGAAAAACATACTTTATTTTTTAATTAATTTATTATTTTCCCCCTATTGCCCGCCCCACCCCCCCAGTACATACCCTCATCCGTCCCACCCACCCCCCACTCCCACCTTCCCCCATTGTCCTGTTTCCACTAGCTATGCTTACACACACATGCACACAAGTCCTTCCCTTGATCTCCTATAGGCCCTCCTCTCCAACTTCCCCTGCCTTCCCACTGTAGCATGACAGTCTGTTCATTGCTTCTTTGCCTCTGCGTCTGCTTCCCCCCCCCTCTACCCCGTTTCTTTTCTTTAAAAACGTCTTGCCCCTGTAGGCTAGAAATAAACCCACCAAAGCAAAAGAAAAATGATTGAGTCCCAATTTCAATGTCCAATAGCTTTGAGTCCCAGTGTCAGTGTCAGACAGTTCCTTATGTGTACATGTCATCAATGGTATCTGGATACTGTACAGATGGTGGCGATGCTGGTCTGGCCCTCTCTGGTTTGGTCCTGGACATCCTGTAGTGATGCTCATCTGCTAACTGCTACCATGGCAAGGCGTTGTCAGCATCTTCCATCTCTGGATTGTTTCTCCCCTTGCCTTCGTGTTTGGCGCAGACCTGTCATTTTGATTAGCATCTCTAGGATAATCAGTGACTTGGAGCATGCTTTCATATGTTTCTTGGCCTTCTATATGTCTACTTTTGAAAAGTGTCTATTTAGGTTCTTTGCCTATTTTTTTAAAAATATATTTTATTGATTTTTTTACAGAGAGGAAGGGAGAGAGATAGAAAGTCAGAAACATAGATGAGAGAGAGACATCGATCAGCCGCCTCCTGCATGCCCCACAGTGGAGATGTGCCCGCAAGCAAGGTACATGCCCCCAACCGGAATCGAACCTGGGATCTTTCAGTCCGCAAGCTGACGCTCTATCCACTGAGCCAAACTGGTCTCGGCCTTTGCCTATTTTTTTTATTGGATTATCTTCCTTTTGTAAAGATGTATAAGTTTCCTATGAATTTCAGATATCAGACCCTTATCACATATAACTTTGGCAAATATGTCCTCCAATGCAGTGGGTTTCTTGTTGTTCTATTGATCATTTCTTTTGCTATGCAAAAAGGTTTCATTTTGATATAGTGTCATTTGTTTATTTTCTTCTTAGTTTCCATTGTCCTAGGAGCTGTATTGGCAAAGATATTGCTACAACATATGTCTGATATTTTGCTGCTTGTGGATTCTTATAAGATTTTTATAGTTTCCCATCTAAGACCTTTATTCATTTTAAGTTTGTTTTTGTGTATGATGTAACTTGGTTCTTTAGTTTCATTTTGTTGCAGGTATCTGACCAATTTTAACAACACCATTTATTGAAGAGACTGTCTTGACTCCACTGTATGCTCTTGCCTCCTTTGTCAAATATTAATTGAGCATAATGGGTTGGGTTGATTTATGAGTTCTATAGTTCCATTAGTCTATATGTCTGTTCTTGTGACAGTACCAGGCAGTTTTGAGAACAGTGGCTTTGTAACATAGCTTGATATCTGGTATTGTGATCTCTCCAACTTTGTTCTTCTTTCTCAGGATTGCTGCAGCTATTCAGTGTATTTTTTTTTATTTCAATTTTTGGTGAATTTGTTCTAGGTCTGTCAAATAGCCGTTGATATCTTAATGGGGATTGCATTGAATCTATAGATTGCTTTGGGTAGTATGGACATTTTAATGATTTGATTCTATCAATCCATGAGCAGAGTCTATTCTTCCATTTGTTTATATCTTCCTTTATCTCTTCTTTGAACATCCTGTAGTTTTCTGAGTACAGGTCTTTTGCCTCCTTATTTAAGTTTATTCCTAGGTATCTTAATTTTCAAACAATACTTTTGAAAATAAAAGCTATAAAATTCATGTTTAAAATTCTATCCAATTTGGCTCTCCCTAACTAAGTAACACCACAATTTGGGGATTGATAACCTCTTGACCCTAAACTTTTTCCAATAGTTTAAGACCAAAGTAATCACAAATATTGTTGGTATATTATTTGAGCACAGTGGCTCATAAACTTAGATGTAAATAAAAATTAGAGTATTTATTAAAACAGTTTTGGGATTCTGCCCAAGAGATTCTGATACAGTAGGTCTTAGTGTGGGTCAAGAAATCTACAGTTCTGTCAAGCTTCTTCCTAGGCCAGTGGTTCTCAACCTTTCTAATGCCACGACCCTTTAATACAGTTCCTCATGTTGTGGTGACCCCCAACCACAAAATTATTTTTTGTTGCTACTTCATAACTTTAATTTTGCTACTGTTATGAATAGTAATGTAAATATCTGTGTTTTCTGATGGTTTTAGGCTCTACAGCACCGGTTTGCAACCCACAGGTTCCAATGATCTTAGGCGACCCTGCTAGCGATTCTCAACCTGTGGGTTGAGAACTGCTGCTGTAGAGCCTAAAACCATCAGAAAACACAGGTATTTACATTACAATTCATAATAGTAACAAAATTATAGTTATGAAGTAGCAACAAAAATAATTTTATGGTTTGGGGTCACCACAACAGGAGGAACTGTATCAAAGGGTCTCAGCATTAGAAAGGTTGAGAACCACTGTTCTAGGCTATGGTGATGCTACTGGTCTGTGGACCACATTTTGAATGGCACTACAACTGCAGTATTTGTTTCCAAATTTAGATTATTCTTTTTCAAAATTTCTCAACCTTTCCCTCTGCCTTATTTTTGTTGGAGGGTGGTTGCTTAAACAGGACAAATATATTATATAGACAAATGGCTGATAATGGATGTAGATTGATAAATGACATAGAACATACTCCCTTCTCAGCAGATCTAAATCACCTGGATATTTTTTTTAAAGAACCAGTTGTTGGGCTCTGTGCCTCTAATTTCTGATTTAGTTTACCTGGGGATGGTGGACAGGCAAGAGTTTGCATTTTTTGACAAGTTCCTGGGAGATACTGATGTTGCTGATCCAGGGATCACATTTTAAGAACCACTAGCAAAGTCTTTGTTTATTATCAACTCATCTGACTGACAGAAGGCATCATGGGAGGCCTTTTAGCATCATTGTGGACTCCCAGGACCTACATATGGGACACTGAGCATAGGAGAGATGTGGTAGGATGGAGACCTCTTCTCAACTCAAACCTCAGTATGTCTGAAATCAGCTGCTTGTAAGCCTCTCTGCCCACATGCTCTCCTGTGGTCAATGACACAATTTGTCCCTCCTACCATTGACAAGTCTGAGAGCATGTGGAAGAGGGAACAAAGAGACTGTGCAGCTGAGGACTGTGCTTGTCCACTGGAAAGCAGACCCAGGCTACTCTCAGAACATCCGGCCTGGTGTATCTGAGAATGCACAGCATTTGAGTTGTTTATCTGGAAAAAAAAATGCATTCACTAGTGAAGTCATTTTTTCCCCTGATTTTGATCAAAAGTGAATAACAAAGAGGGAAGACAAAAACATTTCCTTGTAGTCTTAGTAGTTTTACCAACCTTCAGACACAGAGCAAGATGGAATAGCATGAAAGAAAATGACATTTCCTCTGCAAAGTTTGAGAAAAAGAACAAAAGTAAGATTGGCAGCATCACTGCTGCTCAAATTATAGGAGTTACCGGACACAAAGTGGGAAAAAAAAAACTTTGATGTATCAGTCTCTCACTGATTTAAGTCAGTTTGTCTTCCAAAATCTAACATTTTCTGGGCTGAATTTGAGGGGGTTGGTTATTTAAAAAAATAAAAAAGAGAAACTGAACAGGGCATTTAGAGCAATGCACATAAGCTGTTTGCCATATTGAAGCAACACCTGGAACATTGATTTGAAAGCTGAAGGCAGGCTGCTCACCTGGATTGCCAAGTAAAACAGAAGCAACCATCTGGCTGATGCATCAGAGGATGCATGTCACCAGAACTCCATCTGAAACTGCCTTTGAGAGTGCAGATAACCTGAAAAGAAGCAGAGAGGTTGTTCTGAAACCTAATTCCAATTTACAAGCACATCTTTCTCTCCTTGCCAAAAACTACCAGTGATTTCTAAATAGAAATGCCTTTCCGATGTAAGCTGACCTAATTCTTTCTCCCTCTGAAAGGTGTCTCTTATTTTGTATTAGAGTTTGGCTTTGCTTATTTGCTGGCACTGATGTGGCTTAGTCTCCTAAATTTGTTTGGTCGATCTTTCCTGAGGTTCCATCTTTCCTGATGTTCCAAGCAGTAATAGAATCATTGACCCAGTAATTAAAGAAATCCTGAACCTTATCACTCTGGCTAGCTACCCTCCTCCTTCTCCCTATTGTTCTTTTAGTAACACCACCAGCAGATGGTTAGAGATTTTTCACCCTTTCAAAAGCTTTATATTTTTCCCATCTCATCAAGCATATCTCAGCCAAATGTAATTAGCTTAAGGCTTTTGAGTCCTTGCAGGAGATCAGTTAAAGACCTGAGCAATTTCAATAAAGAGCTTGGAAAGCGAATCCTGGAAAGCTATGCAAAACCACAGGAGAGACATAATTGTTTAGAAGCAAAGAACTCTCTCCTCCTCCCCATCACTCTTTCTTTTTTGTATTTTAAATTATTAGAATATACATGAGGTCTCCAGGGCTTTGCAGCTCTATTGGGACCATTACTGGGTAGGTGAGATATTTAAGCTTCCTTCTGTGGGGTCAATGTTTGGTTCCTTTTAATTGATCTCAACCAAGGGGCATTTTTGGCTAGCCTGTCACTCCCAAATGGCAAACAATTTGTTAGCTAAACCTCTTAGCATTTTCATTCAGCTTTTTATCCTTTGGTCTTTAGAAACTAGCTGGTAAGCCTTCTTTATCATTCCCATCATTGGATATGAGGGCTAAATTAACAATGCAAATATGCACCCTGCCTTTGAGTGGAGGAGAAACTCTCAGCAACCATCTATATTGAGGCACTGGATTTCACAGCCCGAGCCCCTTTGCCCTATACTTGGGAGAAAATATTTTCAGACAAAATTAATTTTTATTTTTTTTGAAATGGTGTGAGCAGTACTTAATATATGAAGTGCAATTTTTTTTTTTTGAGTGGTGGATAGTGTGCTGTGTATTTTCTCCGAGCCTCAGGTATTGGGTAGGAAGATAATTAGATCTGTTTTCATGTCAGTTTCTCATTATCAAGATTTGGGTAAAAGGGATTATTTATAAATGCACTACCATCTTTTTCAGAAAAAAAGGGACCAATGCCAAAAGTGATTAGAATGAGTTTCTTCTTCTTCTTTTAATCTTAAATGAATTAATTAGGTGTTTTTTAAAAATAGATATGGATATGTGGAGAATTTTATATATACACCCTGCCTTCAGAGGACATAATAATGATCTAAAGGAAAATTCCTTTTAAAACATGGGAAGTGTATTGTAAGCATGGAGGAGGCCTGCAAAGCAGACTAGAAGCACTTAAGAATTAACGTGTCTCCAAAATATGACATTTGAAGTACAAATTGACTTAGAAAAGGATATAAGCAGAATGTCCTACCTACAGAAAACTTTCAAATAAAAACTTGGCCTTTGGCAGGTGTTATAGCCTCCACTACAGGACATGCATGATATAATGCTTTTTTTTATAAATGTTTGTTTTGCATAGGAGAATGGAAATCAATTATAGTAAAGTTGCACCATTATTGCTGGGAATGCAGTAAGCTGGAATACATATACTAGACCAGTGATGGGCAAACTTCAGCTTCCTACCCATCTGTGGCTCCCGAGCCATGGTTTGCTGCTCTGTTGACTGAGTTTGCAGACCACTGCACTAGACTATCCCAGCCAGGGTGGGGTAGCTCAAGATGACAAACTAGTTTTATTGGTGCAGAATAAGATAGTGAGAGAAGGAAAAGAAATTACTGAGAAAACCTTCAATTTACAACAAGATACAAAGAGGCACAAAGTTTATTGGCAAATTCAATGTTCAGAAAGTGTGCAAAAATGATCTTCTACAGCACTCCTTAGACAACAGTTTCATCATTGGCCAGATTGCTGTGGGCAGAATAATTTTCATTCTATTTTCCAAATAACTGATGTTTAGTCAAAAAACTTTTGGGGCCTGTTATTACTATTTTAGAGCTTCCCAAAATGATGATGCCCATTTTCCTCCATTTCCTCGCTAAAGGAAGGGTATGAGGGGTAATGCACATGTGCGGGGTCATAAATGCAGATGGTGGGGGAAGGACCTGACATTTATTATCTAAATTGTGGCCCTGTATTCTTTCCACCTTACCTTTTCTCCTATAAGTTTCCCGGAGGGTTGTGCCTAATAGAATGAGTCTCAAAAGGTGTCTGCTGAAATTTAACCTAGCTCATTTCTGGTGGTAAAAACACCCTTAGAATTGGAATTGATCTTGGAGGTCACGCAGTTCAATCACCTTCCCTGAGCACAAAAGCCCTTTCCTTGCCAGCAGGTGTTGTAGCCTCTACTGTAGGACATATGTGATATGAGGAGTTTATTACCTTTCATGGCCACTTTCATGGCCATTCGTCTATCCTAGTTCTTTCTGAGTGTTCAAAAATGTAAAATGTATTTGAGCCCTGGCCAATGTGGCTCAGTTGGTTGGAGCATCGTTGCATATACCAAAAGTTTGTGAGTTGGATTCCAGTCTGGACACAGATTTAAGGCAACTGCTCAATGTTCTCTCACATATCAATGTTTCTCTCTTTCTCTCCTCTCTCTCTCTCTCTCTCTCTCTCTCTCTCTCTCTCTCTCTCTCTCTCTCTCATTAATAAGAATATCCTCAACCAAGGATTCAAAAAAATAAATTTGGTTTTCCTGCAGCTGCTGCTCATTCATCCCAGTTCTTCTGTGAAGAGGGAACTGGAGTGAGCCTGGCTTATATGATGAGAACCCCTTGAGAATTTGATGGCAGTTTACAGAGCTACTTTCTGTGCTTTTGGGACAGTCATTTAATTCTTTACTTATTCCAAACACCCCTCGTTTTACATAGTTTCAAACCCTTCATCATCTTTATTTTTAAAAGACATGGCATCAGGCCTAGCAATTCTGAGTATAAACATTCCCCCTGAGAGAAATGGGGAAGTACCCTCACAGTGACAGGAAGAGCAGCCTAATTCTGCAGCAAGATGACCTAGGCTTGCAGCCAGGTTGTCCTCTAATGAGCCAGTAACAAATGATTTACCCTTTACTTGGTTTCCCCATCTGTAAATGGTAACAATAGCAGAGACCTCAGAGAATTATTGATAGGGCTTAACTGAGTTAATATGATCTTTTAGCAATAGTGCCAGGGACATAGTAAACTTTTCATTAAATTAACCGTGTTCTCATCATTGTTCTGAACAGACATCCATACTCCATCCAAACCAAAGAATAGTCTCACATTTTTATGATATACAGTGGTAAACCCAGAGACTACAGGAATCCTGGATCAAATGTTACTTTCTGCCCTAATATGACTTGGCTAATCTACTCCCTAGTTTTGACAGCACAATCTGAGACCACAAGGGCATCCGGAGAGACATCAACTTTCATCCTCTAAATGTGCCCCAGCTAGATGTCCAATAGTTTTCCTTAGCTGCTGATGTTTTTGATAGTAAGAGACCTTGTTAGAGGGATGCAGTGGATCAAGAGAAACACCCTGCAGCCATTGGCTTCTGGCAGATGTGCTGTGTCATGAGAATGTCACAGCTGATTCTATCTATGTGCAGAAATGATAGGGCCATGCAAACAGTGCTACAATGTGGTAAAAATGGGCCTGCAAGCTTAAGGATAAAACATTAATGGTGTAAGAAGGTGGTCTAGTCTCATATTTTTGCATGTATCTAATTTTCCTAGCACCATTTATTGCAGGGGTGGAAAACTTTTTTCTGCCAAGGGCCATTTGGATATTTATAACATCATTTGCAGGCCATACAAAATTGTCAATTTAAAAATTAGCCTGCTATATTTGGTCAAACATTTAACTCATCCCTTGCCATTCTTATATGGCCAGCAGGATGGACATTCCCCACCCCTGATTTATTGAATAGACTATCTACCCCATTCATTGTATGTTTTTGCCTCTTTTGTTAAATATTAATTGACCATAAGTACATGGGTTTATTTTGTGGCTCTCTATTCTTTTTCAATTGATCTATGTCTGTTTTTATGTTAGTACCAGGCTGTTTGAGCACAGTGGCCTTATTGTATAGTTTCGTCTCAGGTAGCATGATTACTCCAACTTTGTTCTTCTTTTTCAAGATTGCTGTTGCTATTTGGGGCTATTGTGATTTTTTTTTCCTTCTGTCTACAGCCTGTTCTTTTTTTTTTAATTAATTTTTTATACATATCTCCCCATTGCCCCCCCTCCCTCCCAGGCATGCCCCAACCCCCCAGTGTTTATGTTCATTGGTTTTGCTTATATGCATGCATAAAGTCCTTTGATTGATCTCTTATATACCTCACCTAACTTTAATCTTCCTGCTGTAATTTCACAGTCTGATGGAAGCTTTACTGTCTCTGTATCTATCCTTTTGTTCATCAGTTTATAATGTTCTTTATTATCCCCCAGTAAGTGCGATCATGTGATGCTTCTCCTTCATTGACTGGCTTATTTCACTAAGCATAAGGCTCTCCATTTCCAACCAGGTTGCTGAAAATGGTAATAATTCCTTCTATTTTAATGGCAGCATAAAATTCCATTGTGTAGATGTACCACAGTTTTCTGATCCATTCACCTGCTGACGGGCACCTAGGCTGTTTCCAAACTGTGGCTATTGTAAATTGTGCGGCTATGAACATAGGGGTACATAAATCCTTTCTGATTGGTGTTTGTGATTTCTTAGGATAAATTCCTAAGAGTGGGATTACAGGGTCAAATGGGAGATCCATTTTTAGTTTTTTAAGAAAACTCCATACTGTTCTCCACAGTGGCTGCACCAGTCCGCATTCCCACCAACAGTGCACAAGGGTCCCTTTTTCTCCACATCCTTGCCAACACTTGTCGTTTGTTGATTTGTTGATGATTGCCATTCTGACAGGTGTAAGATGGTATCGCATTGTCGTTTTGATTTGCATCTCTCAGATGATTAGTGACTTTGAACATGTTTTCATGTGTCTCTTGGCCTTCCTTCTGTCGTCTTTTGAAAAGGTTCTATTTAGGTCCGTTGCCCATTTTTTTATTGGATCGTTTATCTTCATTTTATTAAGTTGTATCAGTTGGCTGTAGATTTTGGAGATTAAAACTTTATTAGTGATATCATTTGCAAATATGTTCTCCCATACAGTGATCTTTCTTGTTGTTTTGTTGATGGTTTCTTTTGCTGTGCAAAAGCTTTTTTTTTTTATGTAGTCCCATTTGTTTATTTTTTCTTTAGCTTCCATTGCCTTTGGAGCAGTATCAGTGAAGAAGTTCTTTCGGCATATATCTGAGATTGCGCTGCCTGTGGATTCCTCTAGTATTTTTATGGTATCCCTTCTGTTTAAGTCCTGTATCCATTTTGAGTTTATTTTTGTATTTGGTATAAGTTGGTGGTTCAGTTTCAATTTTTTGCATTTATCTGTCCAATTTTCCCAACACCATTTATTGAAGAGGCTATCTTGGCTCCATTGAATGTTCATGCCTCCTTTGTCAAATATTAATTGAGCATAGTGGTTTGGGTGGATATCTGGGTTCTCTATTCTATTCCATTGGTCTATATGTCTGTTCTGTGCCAGCACCAGGCTGTTTTGAGAACAGTTGCTTTGTAGTATAGCTTGAAGTCTGGTATTGAGATCCCACCTACTTTATTCTTCTTTCTCAGAATTGCTGTAGCTATCCGTGGTCTTTTTTTGTTTCAGATGAATCTGTGAAGAATTCTTTCTAGGTCTGTGAAATATGTCGTTGGTATTTTAATGGGTAGTGCATTGAATCTGTAGATTGCTTTGGGTAGTATCCACATTTTAATGATGTTGATTCTCCTAATCCATGAGCATGGTATGCTCTTCCATCTGTTAACATCTTCCTCTATCTCTTTTTTCAGTGTCCTGTAGTTTTCTGCATAAAGGCCTTTTACCGCTTTAGTTAGGTTTATTCCTAGGTCTCTTAATTTTTTTGGTGCGATGGTAAATGAGATTGTGTTTTTAGTTTCTCTTTCTATAATTTCACTATTAGTGTACGGAAATGCCACAGACTTCTTAGCATTAATTTTGTATCCTGCTACATTGCTGAATTCATTAATTAAGTCAATTAGTTTTGGAATGGAGTCCTTTGGGTTTTTTATGTACAATATCATGTCATCTGCAAATAAGGATAGCTTTACTTCTACTTTTCCAATTTGGATGCCTTTTATTTCTTCTTCTTGTCTAATTGCAATGGCTAATACCTCCAGTACTATGTCGAACAGGAGAGGTGAGAGTGGGCATCCCTGTCTTGTTCCTGTTCTTAGGGGAAATGGTTTTAGTTTTTGCCCATTGAGTATGATGTTAGCTGTGGGTTTATCATATATGGCTTTTATGATGTTGAGGTATGGTCCTTCTATTCCCACTTTGCTGAGAGTTTTTATCAGGAAAGGGTGTTGGATTTTGTCAAATGCTTTTTCTGCATCAATTGATAGGACTATGAGATTTTTTATCTCTCAATTTGTTTATGTGATGTATCACATTTATTGATTTGCGGATATTGTATCATCCCTGCATTCCTGGGATGAATCCTGCTTGGTCATGGTGTATGATCTTTCTGATGTACTGCTGGATCCGGTTTGCTAGAATTTTGTTGAGGATTTTGGCATCTATGTTCATGAGAGATATTGGCCTATAATTCTCTTTCATTGTGTTGTCTTTATCTGGTTTTGGTATTAGGGTGATGCTGGCTTCATAGAATGTGTTTGGAAGTGTTCCTTCTTCTTGAATGTTTTTGAATAGTCTGAGGAGGATAGGTTTTAATTCTTCCTTGAATGTTTGGTAAAACTCTCCTGTGTAGCCATCTGGACCCGGGCTTTTATTTGCTGGAAGCTTTTTGATTACTGCTTCAATTTCTTCCATAGTTATTGGACTATTGAGATGTTTGGCTTCCTCCTGATTGAGTTTTGGGAGGTTATATTTTTCTACGAAAATGTCCATTTCTTGCAGGTTGTCCAATTTGTTGGAATAGAGTTGTTCATAATATTTTTTAACAATCCTTTGTATTTCCACAGGGTCTGTTTTTATTTCTCCTCTTTCATTTCTGATTTTGTTTATTTGGGTCTTCTCTCTTTGCTTCTTGGTGAGCCGGGCTAAGGGTCCATCAATCTTGTTTATCCTTTCAAAGAACCAGCTCTTTGTTTTGTTGATCTTTTGAATTGTTTCTTTGGTCCAAGTTGTTTATCTCTGCTCTGATCTTCACTATTTCCTTCCTTCTGAGTACACTGGGCTTTTCTTGTTGCTCTCATTCTAGCTCTTTGAGTTGTAGGTTTAGGTAATTTATTACCATTGTTTCCTGTTTTTTGCAGTAGGCTTGTAGGGCTATGAACTTCCCTCTCAAGACTGCTTTCACTGTGTCCCATAAATTTTGGATTGTTGTGTTGTCATTGTCATTTGTTGCCATGATGTTTTTTTATTGCTTCCTTGATCTCTCTGTTTACCCAGTCATTGTTTAATAGCATGCTGTTTAGTCTCCATGTGTTTGATTTCTTTTTATTGATTTTATTATAGTTGATTTCCAGTTTTATGCCACTTTGGTCTGAGAAAATGCTTGATATGATTTCTATCTTCTTGAATTTGAATATGACCCAACATATGATCTATCTTTGAAAATGACCCATGTGCACTGGAGAAGAATGTATATTCTATGGCTTTGGGTTGAAATGTTCTGAAGATGTCAATTAATTCCATCTGTTGTAGTGAGTCATTTAGGATTGATGTTTCTTTGCTGATTTTTTGTTTAGAGGATTTGTCCAGTGGTGACAGTGGGGTATTAAAGTCTCCTACTTTGATTGTATTGCTGTCAATCTCTCCATTAATATCCTCCAAGAGTTTTCTTATGTATTTAGGTGCTCCTATAGTGGGTGCATATATGTTTACCAGAGTTATTTCTTCTTGTTGGATTGTTCCCTTTAGTATTATGAAGTGGCCTTCTTTATCTCTTGTTATGTCCTTCACTTTGAGATCTAATTTGTCAGATATAAGTATGGCAACCCCAGATTTTTTTTCATTTCCATTTGCCTGAAATACCATGTTCCATCCCTTCACCCTCAATCTGTGTGCATCTCTTTTCCTAAGGTGGGTTTCTTGAAGACAGCCAATATATGGATCATGTTTTCTTATCCAATGGGTTACCCTATGTCTTTTGATTGGAGCATTTAATCCCTTTACATTTAAAGTTATTATTGATAAGTACTTATCTGTTGCCATTTTTAGTCCTTACCCCCGAGTTCCTTCTTTGCTTCTTCTTTTTTTTTATTACAGCATACTTTTTAACATTTCTTGCATCGCTGGTTTGGTGGTAATATATTCCCTTAGTCCTTTTTTGTCTGTGAAGCTTTTGATTTCACCTTCAATTTTGATTGAGAGTCTTGCAGGGTACAGTATTCTTGGACTCAGGCCCTTTCTTTGCATGACTTTGTATATTTCATTCCATTCCCTTCTGGCCTGATGAGTTTCTGTTGAGAAGTCAGTAGCTAGTCTTATGGGGGTTCCTTTGTATGTAACTTTCTGTTTTCTCTGGCTGCTTTTAAGATTCTTACTTTGTCGTCGGTGTTTGCCAATTTAATTATAATGTGCCTTGGTGTCGGTTTGTTGGGGTTCATTTTGCTTGGGACTCTGTGAGCTTCTTGGATTTGTGTGGGGTTTTTCTTTTCTATATTGGGAAAATTTTCTGTCATTATTTCTTCAAACACGTTCTCTAATCCTTGTTCAGTTTCCACTTTTTCTGGAACCCCAATTATGCGGATGTTGTTTTGTTTCATGTTATCCCAAAGTTCCCTTAGACTCTCCTCTTGATTTTTAACTTTTTTTTCTAGAAGCTGCTGTACTTGGGAATATTTTCCTACCGTGTCTTCTAGTTCACTGATGCGGTCCTCTGCTTCTCTCGTCTACTTTTGATGCTTTCTATTGAATTCTTTATAGCAGTGATGTCATTTTTCATTTCTTCTTGTTTACTCTGCACCTCCTCTAGGTTCTTCTGCATTTCTTCTTGGTGCTTCTTCACCTCGTCTAGGTTCTTCTTCATTTCCTCTTGGCTCTTACTCATATTGTCAAATTTGTCTTCCATTCTTTTCAACCACATTATGATCATTTCCCTGAACTCTTTCTCTGGTAGGCTTATTTCTGGTTCTATTTCATTTACTTCCTTTTCTGGTGAAACCTGCCGTTCTGTCTTATGTGGACTTTCTTTTTCTGCCCATGGTCTTTCTTCTCCTGGTGTCTGGTTATGTAGTTCTCTCTCCTATGTTGATTGAAAGGCACAAACTACAACACGACCAGGTACAGCACACAAGGCACTGAGTAGAAATGTATTCAAGATGTTAATAATCACAAATAAGGTGACCACCAATGAAGGACAAATTAGGGGTAAATAGAGAAAGAAGAAGAGGAAAATGACGAAAAAAGGAAAGAAAGAAATGCCAAAATCAAATTGGGAGAGTGAGAAAGAAAAAAAAAAGAAAAATAAATGAACAATAAAATAAAATAAGAAAATAAAAAGGAGAAAAACAAGTAGGAAAGAGGAAGAGAAAAAAATCAGAGAGAAAGGAAAGTGTATAAGAGAGAAAAGAGGAACAAAATATAGATCTCAGGAGACAACTGCAATAGAACAGTCACTAATCCCAATAAAGGCCAGCAACCAGTACCTAGAGATTAAGGCAAATTGCAAATAGCAACTGGTATCGAGGGAGGTGAGGGAAAAGAGAGGTAGAAAACAAAGCAAGCAAAAACCAAAATAAAACAAGTAGAATAAACTAAAACAATCTCACAAAAAAAATTTCAAAAAATCAATATGATCACTTTTCAGGCAAATAGCAACAAAAGGACATAGAGAAAAAACAACTTTTTTGCTAGTGAAGACAAGAAGAGATAGGTTTGTGTGGACTTGTGGTAGGGGATTTGAAATTAGATATACTAGTTGAAAACAAAAATGTAATAATTATAAAGGTAAAATCAATTGAGGTGGAAAGAAAAAAAATATTCTTTTAATTAAAATATGCAAAAATGAAAAATAAAAAATTAAAAATTAAAAAAGAAAAAAGGAAAAAAAAAAGAAGAAAAATAGAATGGTCCTTCACTTCCACTATTATTCTGCTTGGCACTCCTGTTTCCCAGCAGGGAAGGCACTGCAGCTCCCTGTGTTCCCCTCTTGGTGTTTTAATCTCTTTATTCTTTTGTGGTTATGCGAGAGTCAATTTGTGTGTCATCCACTGGGTGGCAGTGTTTCGGAATTGATCTCAGAGACAAAGCACAGGACCTCTCTAGGCTTTGCTCAGATCCTGCTACTCTGTGGTTCTCAAAGCCAGTTTGTGGGGATTTTGCAGTCGGGACACTGTAGTAACTCCCAGGCTGTCCCTCTGCCCCAGGAAAAAAAAAAAAAAAAAAACGAGTAATTTTACAGAGCTCCCCGCGGCAACAACTCAGAGGGTTTGCCTTCACACTCAGGGATCACGCCCTGAC
>JAAGEH010000006.1:17995036-18023186 GCA_011751065.1 Lasiurus cinereus | reverse complement strand
TTTTTCTTTTCTATATTGGGAAAATTTTCTGTCATTATTTCTTCAAACACGTTCTCTAATCCTTGTTCAGTTTCCACTTTTTCTGGAACCCCAATTATGCGGATGTTGTTTTGTTTCATGTTATCCCAAAGTTCCCTTAGACTCTCCTCTTGATTTTTAACTTTTTTTTCTAGAAGCTGCTGTACTTGGGAATATTTTCCTACCGTGTCTTCTAGTTCACTGATGCGGTCCTCTGCTTCTCTCGTCTACTTTTGATGCTTTCTATTGAATTCTTTATAGCAGTGATGTCATTTTTCATTTCTTCTTGTTTACTCTGCACCTCCTCTAGGTTCTTCTGCATTTCTTCTTGGTGCTTCTTCACCTCGTCTAGGTTCTTCTTCATTTCCTCTTGGCTCTTACTCATATTGTCAAATTTGTCTTCCATTCTTTTCAACCACATTATGATCATTTCCCTGAACTCTTTCTCTGGTAGGCTTATTTCTGGTTCTATTTCATTTACTTCCTTTTCTGGTGAAACCTGCCGTTCTGTCTTATGTGGACTTTCTTTTTCTGCCCATGGTCTTTCTTCTCCTGGTGTCTGGTTATGTAGTTCTCTCTCCTACGTTGATTGAAAGGCACAAACTACAACACGACCAGGTACAGCACACAAGGCACTGAGTAGAAATGTATTCAAGATGTTAATAATCACAAATAAGGTGACCACCAATGAAGGACAAATTAGGGGTAAATAGAGAAAGAAGAAGAGGAAAATGACGAAAAAAGGAAAGAAAGAAATGCCAAAATCAAATTGGGAGAGTGAGAAAGAAAAAAAAAAGAAAAATAAATGAACAATAAAATAAAATAAGAAAATAAAAAGGAGAAAAACAAGTAGGAAAGAGGAAGAGAAAAAAATCAGAGAGAAAGGAAAGTGTATAAGAGAGAAAAGAGGAACAAAATATAGATCTCAGGAGACAACTGCAATAGAACAGTCACTAATCCCAATAAAGGCCAGCAACCAGTACCTAGAGATTAAGGCAAATTGCAAATAGCAACTGGTATCGAGGGAGGTGAGGGAAAAGAGAGGTAGAAAACAAAGCAAGCAAAAACCAAAATAAAACAAGTAGAATAAACTAAAACAATCTCACAAAAAAAATTTCAAAAAATCAATATGATCACTTTTCAGGCAAATAGCAACAAAAGGACATAGAGAAAAAACAACTTTTTTGCTAGTGAAGACAAGAAGAGATAGGTTTGTGTGGACTTGTGGTAGGGGATTTGAAATTAGATATACTAGTTGAAAACAAAAATGTAATAATTATAAAGGTAAAATCAATTGAGGTGGAAAGAAAAAAAATATTCTTTTAATTAAAATATGCAAAAATGAAAAATAAAAAATTAAAAATTAAAAAAGAAAAAAGGAAAAAAAAAAGAAGAAAAATAGAATGGTCCTTCACTTCCACTATTATTCTGCTTGGCACTCCTGTTTCCCAGCAGGGAAGGCACTGCAGCTCCCTGTGTTCCCCTCTTGGTGTTTTAATCTCTTTATTCTTTTGTGGTTATGCGAGAGTCAATTTGTGTGTCATCCACTGGGTTGCAGTGTTTCGGAATTGATCTCAGAGACAAAGCACAGGACCTCTCTAGGCTTTGCTCAGATCCTGCTACTCTGTGGTTCTCAAAGCCAGTTTGTGGGGATTTTGCAGTCGGGACACTGTAGTAACTCCCAGGCTGTCCCTCTGCCCCAGGAAAAAAAAAAAAAAAAAAACGAGTAATTTTACAGAGCTCCCCGCGGCAACAACTCAGAGGGTTTGCCTTCACACTCAGGGATCACGCCCTGACCACCTCTGCGGACCTCTCCAGAGGCAGCTTTCCCGCAGCCCAGCTCCCACAGTGTGCTCGTCTCTGTTGTGCGGGGGGTAGGAGACCGCACCCTGGCCCAGGCGAAATCTGACCCTTCCGCGCACCACGTGGATCTCCGAATCTGCTGCCTGTGCGTCCGTGCCGCCTGGGAAGCCACGCTCTGGGTCCCTGGCTGTTCTGTGGGTGCCTCCGTCAGCTGCAGCTTTCAGACCTCGGCAGACATCTACCTCCCCCTTATCTCAGGCGCAATCTGACCTGTCTGTGTGCTCTGTGGATCTTGGGTTCCGCCGCGTGTCTGCGCCGATTGGAGAGTGGAGTTCTGGGTCCCCGGGTTCCTGGCTGCTCGATGGGTGCCCAGCCGAAGGCTTCAGAGCGCCGCAGACATCCACCTCCCACTGCAAGATGGCTCGGGCTCCGCATTCGCGCTGGTGGCTCCAGCGGACAAAAGCCCCGCAGCAGTGGGGCTGCCTGGCCGGGAGAGCCCCTTCCAGCAGTTCTCCGCCTTCTCCTCAGCTTTTTGCAGCTCCTCTGCGTCTCTGTGAGCCCCTCTTTCCCTCTAGTTATAGAACTTCCACTCAGCCAGCTTTCCTGTGGTTCTGGATGATGTCCGTTCTGTCTTTTAGTTGTAGTTTTGAAATTGTTGTGTGAGGCAGCAGGGTAGGTGTTTACCTATGCCGCCATCTTGGATCTCTCTATTGTGATTTTTTTGCATGTATCTAATTTTCCTAGCACCACTTATTGCAGGGGTGGAGAACTTTCATTGTATGTTTTTGCCGTTTTTGTTAAATATTAATTGACCATAAGTACATGGGTTTGTTTTTTGGCTCTTTATTCTTTTCAATTGATATATGTCTGTTTTTATGTCAGTACCAGGCTATTTGAGCACAGTGGCCTTATTGTATAGTTTCGTGTCAGCATGATTCCTCCAATTTTGTTCTTCTTTTTCAAGATCGCTGTTGCTATTTGGGGCTATTGTGATTGTTGTGTGTGTCTCCACATAAATGTTTGGAATATTTGTTCTAGATCTGTAAAATATACCATTGATATTTTGATAGGAATTATGTTGAATCTAAAGATTTATTTTGGGTAGTATGGATATTTTAATGATGTTAATTCTTCCTATCCATGAACATGGTATATTGGTATATGCTTCCATTTATTTGTGTCTTCTTCAGTTTCTTTCTTTAGTGCCTTCTCATTTTCTGAGTATATCTTTTACATCCTTAATTCAATTTATTCCTAGGTATTTCATTTTTTGAAGCAATTGTAAATGGGGTTGTTTTCTTAGTGTCTCTTTCTGATAGTTCATTATTGGTGTATGAAAATACAACTGAAGAATCCAGCCAGTGTGGCTCAGTGGCTTATTGTGAACCTATGAACCAGGAGGTCATGTGTTTGATTCCCAATCAAGGCACATGCCCAGGTTGCAGGCTCAATCCTCAGTGTGGGGCATGCAGGGGGTGGCCAGTCAAAGATTCTCTCTCATCATTGATGCTTCCATTTCTCTCTCCCTCTCCCTTCTTCTATGAAATTAATAAAAACATATTTAATCTGATATGCAAATATTTACTTTGTATTCTGCAACTTTACTGAGTTGATTTATAAGTTCTAGTAGCTTTTTGGTGGACTCCTTACAGTTCTCTATATACAATATGATATCATCTGCAAATAATGACAGTTTTATTTCTTCATTTCCAATTTGGATGTCTTTTATTTCTCCTTCTTTGATTTCTGTGGGTTGGACTTCTAGTACTATGCGAAATAAAAGTGATGAAAGTGGACATCCCTGGTTTGTTTCCAATTTCAGGGAAATACATTTTTCCCCCTATTGAATATAATATTGGCTGTGGGTTTATCATATATGGCCTTTATTATGTTCCCTCTATTCCCACTTTGCTGAGAGTTTTTATCATAAATGGGTGCTGGATTTTATTGCTTTCTCTGAATATTTATTGATATGATCATGTAGTTTTTACATTTCATTTTATTTATCACAGTTTTGATTGGCAGATATTATGCCAATTTGCATGCCTGGAATAAATAGAACTTGGTGTATGATCTTTTTAATGTATAACAAGACCTGGTGTACTAATATTGTGTTGAGCATTTTATTATCTATGTTTATCAGCAATATTGGTCTGTAATTGTCTTTCTTTGTAGTGTCTTTATCTGGTTTTAGAATTAGGATAATGCCTCATAAAATGAGCTTTAGAGTCTTCCCCTCTCTTAAATTTTTTTTCTATATTACTTTCTTACACCATACACAAGAATAAACTCAAAATGGATTAAAGACTTAAATTTTAGACTCAAAACAATAAAAATCTTAGAATAAAACGTAGGCAGTAAAGTCTCAGACATTTCTTATAGCAATATTTTTCTAATATATCTCCCTTAGGCAAGGAAAACAAAAGAAAAAATAAACATTGGACAAACATCCATCAAACTAAAATGTTTTTGCACAGCACAGGAAACCATCAACAAACTGAAAAGGCAACCCACTGAATGGGAAAACATATTCACCAATATATCTGATAAGGGCTTAATATCCAAAATTTATAAGAAAGTTATAAAACTCAACACCAAATAATTCAATTAAGAAATGGCCAAAGAGAACATACAGATGACCAATAGATATATGAAAGAAAGCTCATTGTTGTTAATTATCAGAGATGCAAATTAAAAGCACAATGAAGTATGATTTGACACCTGCCAGAATGGCTATCATCAATAAATTAACAAACAACAGTGTTGGCCAGGATGTGGAGAAAGGGAACCCTGATGCACTGTTGTTGGGAATGCAGATTGGTGCAGCCACTATGGAAAGCAGTATGGAGTTACCTCAAAAAATTAAAAATGGAACTGCTTTATGACCCAGCAATTCCACTTGTGGGAATATATCCAAAACACTAATTTGAAAGAATATATGTACCACTATGTTCACTGATGCGTTATTTATGATAGCCAAGAACTGAAAGGAGCCCAAGTGCCCATCAGTAGGTGAGTGGATACAAAAGCTGTGGTACATTTACAAAATGAAATGTTACTCACTCATAGAAAGAAATCTTAGCTTTTGTGACAGCATGAATGGAGCTTGAGATTATTATGCTAAGTGAAATAAGCCAATCAGGGGAAGATAAGTACCAAATGATTTAACTTATAGTGGAATATAATGAACAAAATATACTAACAAATAAGGTGGAGACAGACTCATGGATACAGAGAACACACTGACAGCTGTCATAGGGGATTAGATGAGAAAGGGGGAGGGATTAAGCAAAGCAAAGAAAAAAATACTCGTGGATACAGACAACAGTATAGTGATTGTCAGAGGGAAGGAGGTGTGGGGGGAGGTATAAGAACGTAAAAGGAGGATAAATGGTGCTAGAAGGAGATTTGACTTGGGGAGATTTGACTTAGCACAATACACAGGCGATTTATTATAGAATTGTATATCTGAAACTTATAAAATTTGTTTCTAACTGATGTGATCCCCAAAAATTCAATTTAAAAAATGTAACAACAAAAAATTAATGGAGGTGGATCTATGTGCTCCTATTGACATTATTTTTATGTAGGCACCTAATAGTAAATGTTGCAGTATATATAACATGACTATCATAATCGTGGTTGACATTTGTATAGAAACCTGGAAAAATAAAGACACAGGAACATAGAAACAGCTATCACTTGGCTTATAGATTTGAAGTTTTAGGATTTAGCATTAATTCCATTCTCTTACTCATCTTCTTTCTTCTGAGGTTTTAAATCTGTTGAGGTTGGAATCAAACCTTATTATAAATCAGGGGACAGAAACAACATCCAAGCCCTCCCCCCTTCATCCTATGCAGACACTCAAAATCACCAAAGCAGCCACATTCTCAGATTGAGACAAATAGAAAGTTGGATTCTGGCAAATTGGTAACTGTAATGAATTGTGAAAAAGACAATGGTTAATGTTTCTAGCTTCTTGGGATATATTCCTAGAAGTGGTATTACTGGGTCAAATGGGAGTTTCATCTTTAGTTTTTTGAGGAAACTCCATACTGTTCACAGTGGCTGCACCAATCTGCATTCCCACCAGCAGTGCACCAAGGTTCCTTTTTTTCCACATCCTTGCCAACACTTGTCATTTATTGATTTGTTGATGATAGCAATTCTGACAGGTGTGAGATGGTAGCGCATTGTCATTTTGATTTGCATCTCTCAGATAATTCAATCAGAAAGGATATATGTACCCCTCTATTCATAGCAGCACAATTTAGCCAAGCTTTGGAAACAGCCTAAGTGCCCATCAGCAGATGAGTGGATTAAAAAATTGTGGTACATCTACACAATGGAGTACTATGCTGTGCTAAAAAAGAAGGAATTCCTACCATTTGCAACAACATAGATGGAACTGGAGAGCATTATGCTAAGTGAAATAAGCCAGTCATAGAAAGATAAGTATCACATGATCTCACTCATTTATGGAATATAATGAACAACATAAACTGATGAACAAAAACAGTTCAAGAGACAGAGAAACATTGATCAGACCATCAAACCTCGGTGGGCAGGGATAAAGGGGAGAGATCAACCAAAGGACTTGTATGCATGCCTATGAGCCTAACCAATGGATACAGACAACAGGGAGGTGAGTACATGAATGGGGGGATGGGGACTAAGGGGGGAATAAGGACACATATGTAACACCTTAATCAACAAAGAATTTTTTAAAAAAATATTAGGAAACAAACAAAAAAGACAATGGTAACTCTTAATCCTTCCAGGTCATTCTTGATGGGTTTTACTTTAAACTACAATGGCAGAAGTTCAATTTTTTCTCTTCACTTACTTGATTCTAAATGCTTTACATAAACTGCATTATCCTTGCTATCTTAATCCTTATTAAAATCATTAATATTTATGAAATCTCACCTTAGAAAAAGCCAGAGATAGAAGGAAATGGGCTTGTGATGTAAGTGGCTGATATATTTGGGTCACCCAGGCAGCACCACACAGCCTAAGGGCAGAGAGCTGACCTCCAAAGGCCCTTCTCTGCAGGGCTCCCATAGGACCAGCATCTTGTGACATTTCATGCTAGGTACAAAATCCCATAGGCACTCACTTATCTCAGCATATGCCAGTGTTCATAACCACAAAGACCAGGGGATAGAATATAAAAGAATGGTGCTTTGTCTTTTTACCACTTTATCTTATTTTCCCTCTAGTATTTATATTTTGTAACCAACCATATTGCAACAAGACAGTTTTAGAAAATAGAAAAAAAATAGCACTGTGGTTTCACAACCATTATATCAATGTGCTTTGGGCTTTATCCTCTTCAGAGTGTGTACATGATTTCAGCCATAAGGAGGAGCCTGAAAGCCCTCATAGGTAGCTCATCACATATCTTCCATGCATGCTGCTTTTGGGATATGGTCCTTAGACTTTTGAAGAACTTAGGATGTGAGAAACTTGTGGGAGACTTAGCATCCCCCATCCCCATCCCTCAGGAGATAAAGAAGCCCCTGGCAATCACATTGCCCTAATCTCATTTTGGGCCCTGTGAATCCAGATGAGTCATGATTTGGATTCTAGCAAATCAGCAACTGGAATAAAAGTAGCCCTGATGTGTTTCTGTCTTTCCCTCTCTTTTACACTCTCTACAAATCAATGGAAAAATATCCTCGGGTGAGGATTTAAAAAAAAATGTAGCCCTGATGAGAAAACAGACTTGGGAACCCAGAGAAAGGGACTCTACCCTCACAACGCCATTATATGTGGTCTTATCAAAAACCAAACATTTCTTCCCAAATGTCATTCTCATTTTCAAAACCAAGCCAGTCCTTTGCAAATGTCAGGAATGAATTTCAAATATTTCACGGGCTATGAGGGAAAGCTTCCCTGAGCATGTTCAATACATTCAGCTTGGGACTATGAGTATCTTACCCTAAATAGAAAACAAGATGTTTTGGGTTGACCCATGGCTGGGGATATGTTGGGGGGAGAGAAATTTTTTATGTCATGGGAAGTGCTGTGAACTGGGAATCTGAATAAGTGTCTCTTAGTCCAGATCCTGGCATTCTGTTCCCCTATTGAACAATGGGGTGTGAGACCAAATACTGAGAATGCATCATTTGTTTGTTGAAGGTCTGTCAATGCTCACCAGCCAGATGGTACAGCAACAGCTGCAGAGGGTCAGACTTTGTGAAGCCAAAACAATAGCCACTATTCTAGAATGAGCCCATTGACCATACCCTTTGGCTGAACCTGGCTTCTGTCTCTGAGGAAGATGTAAAGTCCTAATTGTCTGGAGTTAAACCATAGGTCGAAATACTAGCAGATTCCAGAGGTTATGAGCAGTGCAAGTTGTCCTAAGGTACAGTGTTAATCTAGGTCTTTTTATGAGAATATGTTAAGATGCTATTCATTTGGGAAATGCAAGGTATTTCTTCAGAGAAATGCCTATCTGAGAGAAAAGAAGGGGGGACATTAGGGAAGGTGGGGAGAGCCTCCAAGTGAAGGAGACAAAGAAGGATGGGTTAGGGAATGTGCAGTGTAAGAAAGAATTGACAAAGCACCTGGGGGAGTCTTTGAGGAAATTTAGCCAACAACAGACTTACCTTAGTTCCCCTCAGTTACTGATCTGGAGCAGCCTGAGGGAAGCACAGCCATAGAACAAATGAACTGATGGACTCTGGAGTCCAACAGCTGGGCCCTCAGTCAATGACACTCCCTGTGATTGGGTGTCTGCCAGGTGCTGACTCATGGCGGCCACTGGAAGTCCTAGAAACTCAGATGAGCGACCAATAAATTACTTTTTAAGTACAGAGTGTACGTGTGTAGCTAACTTACAAAAACAAGCTAGTCTTATTCCTAAACTTATTATGAAATATTTGAGACTTAGACTTCCAAAATAAGTGAAATTCCTTTTAAAATAATGAATTTGAGAAGGTGTATGTTGTTATTGAGGCTCTGAAATTAACCCTAATTGTAATCACATCTGAAAATGTATTCTTTACTAACTTTCACTACCCCACTCTGAATATGTTTCAAGGAATACAAGACTGAGGATTTTCAGATTCCTCTGTGGGATCCCCCATGCCAAGCACACCCTGCAATGGACATGAAGATTTCTAGAGCAGCACCTCAACTTGCACCTATATTTTCTCACTACCACCCAGAAAAGGGGGGGAGGGGGCTTGTGTTCCCTTTTCTCTGAGCCAGGTTGCACAAAGTAGGTCTCTGTTTTGATGAGTTTAGTTTCTCCTCTACATGTTCCATCACTCTGAAATGGTGTTAGTTTATATCAAGTGCAGAATGTTTGTAGGGATATTAACCCAATTCACTGCCTTTATAGTTATGTAGCACTTTACTTACATTCCTATGACTAGCAAGTCTTTTAATTCCAATGTCCCTTCCCTTTTTGGGGTCCAGAATAACACAATTACTGGCTCTCTACATTATAACTATTTTGGTACCTTTCCTTATTCTGGAACATGCTCTTAGCACCTCATGCTCATAGCAGCTAAGTGACCTTTGACCATCAAAGATCTGGATAACATATGTATCTTCTCAGAGTCATTCAGGGATCATGCTTAAAGTGTGCAAGGCAAATAGTGGTGCCTTATGGAAACACTTTTGGAAGCAAAATGTGCCAGATAATTTGTATCATCCATATGCTTTATCATCTTTGCACTTTTGGAATATGTCACAGATGCCTACCTATGTCTAAAAGGTAATAATACCCAGAGAATATAAAAATGGGATATAAAAATGTCACTGCCATATTATAGCTAATGTGTTTTAAATTAAATACAGTTATATGTATATGGGCTTTTTAATGTTCAACCACATTTCTAACATAACTTACATTTTAGCATTATGGGTTTTCCCCTGTATTGACAAGTTGAATTAAATGGGGGAACAATAATGTCATCAATGGTTCTCACATGAACAAAAATGTATTAAAATCTATCCCTGATTACTCGTTGGCTCCAAAGACTATATTCATGGCTATTATTTACTTAACCCCAAGTTGTCCTAAGAAACATATGTTTCACAATTAACATTAAACTGAGCTTGCTGGCTTCTGTGTTCTGCCTATCTCTGATGACAGTAAATGTCAGTACAGTATATTGTATGTTCAATGGGCCAGTGATGATGTATATGAAGAAATACTACTGTCCTAAATAAAGCAACATTGAACAAAGGCTGGGACTTCAATTTCACATTTTCAATTTTGTTTTAAACCAAACATGAAATTATTCAGGATTGCAGAATAAACATACATGTTCACCTTCATTCCTCTAAAACAATCCTTTGGGATAACAGTATAGAAACACACATTTGTAGTAAATCCCAACAGAGAAGAAATTGGGAGACTGACAATGAATTTTTAACAAATTTGTGAATATTAGAAAGTAAGTGAGGATATGTTGAAGATGAAACAGAAACTAGAATAGACTGTAAGAGGTTACCTTGCAGGAGGAAGGAGCTCTTCCATGTTAGAACCCCAGAGAAGCTCAGGGTCAGTGCTCAGTAGTAGAGTGACCATGCAATTTATTTTTTAGACTCTGACACTTACAAAAAAAAAAATAAGGTAAGACTACCAGTAATTATACTAGGTGAGGCAATCAGCATAACCTAAGACTATACTGAGAAACTAGGAAATAGTCAGGTAGGCAAGATGAAGGTCTAGGCTAGTAAGAAGGGCTGAATATAGGAGGCTGACAGAAGTTCCCTTTGGAACAGCAAAAGCAGTCAACCTCCCCATCATGGTACCTAAGGGAGCAGACAGCTCAATCCTAAAGAAATCAAGCAAATAAAATGAGAGAAGAATTGGGGTTCCTGTGGATACTACCTCCCAAGATTAATGCCCCTCATTCTGGCACTTGAGGGCCTGATATTTGTCTCATCATTTTACCCTAAGGCAATGATCGGCAAACTCATTAGTCAACAGAGCCAAATATCAATGGTACAATGATTGAAATTTCTTTTGAGAGCCAAATTTTTTAAACTTCTAACACCACTTCTTCAAAATAAACTCGCCAGGCCATAGTATTTTGTGGAAGAGCCACACTCAAGTGGCCAAAGAGCCACATCTGGCTCATGAGCCTCAGTTTGCCGACCATGGCTCTAAGGTAAAAATCTGTCCATCAAATAATGAACAACATAAACTAATGATCAAAAACAGATCCAGAGACAGGGGAGCATCGATCAGACTGTCAAACCTCAAAGGGATGGTAGGGGAGGGTGAGGGAAAGAGGGAAAGATCAACCAAAAGTCTTGTATGCATGCATATAAGCCTAACCAGTGGACACAGACAACAGAGGGGTAAGGGCATGAGTGGGTGGGAGAGGTTTGGGAAGGTAATGGGGGGACGAGGACAAATATATAATACATTAACCAATAAACAAATTGAAATTTTAAAAAAATCTATCAATGCACACCACTTTTTACAAGGATCCTTCACCCAATCAGAAATCCTCCTTCATGGAAGCCATGGGCAGGGACACAGACCCATGTCCCTATTAAGAGGAAACCTGTATTATCCTGGCCTCTTATTCATGTATATGAATGGCAACCTTGAATTGGTAAACATATTAGGAAAGCTAGCACTAGAAATCAAAGAGTAAGAGATAGACTAAAAAAATAGAAGTAAAATAAATTTTAAAAAATATAAAAAAACTATTCCTAAAACACACACAAAAAGAAATGTAATAATTTATAATATTTTAAATAAAAAACATCTTCAAAGTAAGAAGGTATCATTTAAATATCAACAATTATAAAATAAGGAGTGTTTAAAATATAAAACAAAAATGCCAAAATTAAAAATAAAATACATGAGCTGAAAGATCAAGAAATAGAAAATATGACAGTAAAGTATAAGTGTAATAATCAATTTAAGGAAAGTGCCTGAACTTAAAGATATGATTGAAAGAGACCAATAAGTATTAACTGTATGAGTGACTCACACTGAGGGATATTGTCATGAATTTCAGATTACAAAATTAGCAATCAAACAACAGAAACCGTATTTACTAATCAGCAAATCTGAGTGTTAGCAGTCACTAGAACATAGATTTCAAAGTTTTTGGAGAAAATTATTTGAACTTGAATACCCTCTTCTAATAAAGGTATAGCCAAAATAAATATTTTAAGACAAGAGTCTCAAAATTTTTATCTTTCTTAGGAAATTGCTTAAAAAGCATACCAACAAAATGAGAAAACTAAAATGGAAGAAAACAGGAGATCAACTAAATACTGGGCTTAACTCAGAGGAAAAATAAAATACTATACGAGAAAATTTGATGTAAACTCAAATGTGGTATCATTTTAATTAATTTTACTTTGATGCCATGGGCATTCCCTACAGAGTGACTGTAGTGCTGTAATCTTGGTTCTGTGGAAAAGATCTTTGACTGTAGTGTTTTTTAAATATATTTTATTGATTTTTTAAAAATATATTTTATTGATTTTTCATAGAGAGGAAGGGAGAGGGATAGAAAGCTAGAAACATCGATGAGAGAGACATCGATCAGCCATCTCCTGCCCGCCCCCTACTGGGGATGTGCCCGAAACCAATGTACATGCCCTTGACTGGAATTGAACCTGGGACCTTTCAGTTCGCAGGCCAATGCTCTATCCACTGAGCCAAACCGGTTATTTTTTATTGATTTTTTACAGAGAGGAAGAGAGAGGGATAGAGAGTTTGAATCATCTATCAGCTGCCTTCTGCACACCTCCTACTGAGGATGTGCCCACAACCAAGGTACATGCTCTTGACCAGAATCAAACACGGGACCTTTCAGTCTGCAGGCCAATGCTCTATCCACTGAGCCAAATCAGTTAGAGCTGTAGTGTACTTTTGACCCACTTGAAAACAAAATTCATATTATTTTGTAAGATGGCCCATTTATATTTGTTAATTAAAAAATGCAAATAATAAATATAATATATACCTAAATGAGATAATGTTGGTAGATACAATATTTCTTAAAACTCTATTCTTTTGTGTAACAAAAAAGGAAATTAAATTTGAGCCAACAATTTAAAGTATCTTTGGGAATTTTAACTATTTATGTGTATCCTCGGTTTTCTATATTTTCTCTCATTTCATTGTCCTCTGGCTTCTCCAGCAAAGCCACTTGCTACCTAACAGTAAGCACCCTGCAGCCATCTAACCCCAAAATCTATGTGCAGTCTGTTCTCTCTAATCCAATGCAGACTTCTCCCAAGATACCACCCCTTGACCTCAATTGGCCCTTCATTGTGACTGGGACTCCTAGTCTTTTCCCACCCCTAGTGATTCATCTTACACTTTTTAGCTAGAGGATCAAGGTTCCATATATCACAACTCTGGAGGAACACAATTGACTTGCAAATGTGTCATTTATATAGACTGCTCAGCTGCACATGGTGGTCCTGTTGAGGGCTGCTTGTTCCTCACTATATTGACTGCCAAAGTAAACTCACCAGTCGGCACCATCAGCTACATTCTGAATGCCTCCCTACCCATAGGTCATGTTGGGACTTCTGCTTATGACAAGTATAAGGATATTCTGGGGAGCTAAACCTAATCACACTGGGACATTATCCTTTATCAGGTTATGCAGGATGGTGGAGAGGGAGACCTTCCTTGGATATATGCTTTACATTCCAAATAAGAAGTGAAGCAAAAGTCCCTCCTTAGTTTTTGGTTTTCCTCTCAGCCTATTTGCATACTGCCTTTCTCTGGGTATTTAGCCTTTATCCTACATTTGAAAGGGAATGTCATAGGGATACACTTTCCATTTACATTTCCTTCATGTCCAGTAATTCCTCTAAATCAGCAGTCCTCAACCTGTGGGTCATGAACAGCTAGCAGGGTCTCCTAAGACCATCAGAAAACACAGATATTTACATTAAGATTCATCACAGTAGCAAATTACAGTTATGAAGTAGCGACAAAAATAATTTTATGGTTGGGGATCACCACAACATAAAGAACTGTATTAAAGGGTTGCAGCATTAGGAAGGTTGAGAACCACTGCTCTAAACTTTAACTATAAATGAGAATTACCTAAGGCACTTTCAAAAATCCCAACTCCCAGGCCAAATGATAAGCCATTATATTAGATTCCTGGGATGACAACAAGGCATCAGTATTTTTAAAGCTCCATAGGTGATTACAATGTGTAGTCAAGTTCGAGAACCCTGCCCTACATTCTCCCTCCTTCCTGAGGTGGAAGTAGCCTTCCCACTTTCCAGTGGCTACAATGGTCACTGTCCACTGGAAGAGGTATTATGTAAGGGAGAGGAATAAAGCATAATCAGAATAATATATTCAATACATTGTCTCATTTTAGCCTTTATTATAAACACTAGAGGCCCAGTGCATGAAAATACATGCACTGAAGGGGAGTACCTCAGCCTGACCTGCCCCCTCTCAAAGTCCAGGAGCCCTCAGGTGCAGGAGGCAACCCAGAAATTAGGGGAAGGCGATGCCCCATCAGATCTCTGCTGTTGCCACTGCCAGCAGTGCAAGCCTCAGTCAGCCTTAGTTACTTGATCCTCAGGTGGACCTGGGTGGCCTGGGTGGCTAGGCAGCTGCCATCTGAGGCTTGCCTGGGCAGCTGGGGGATGAGGGGACTGGTAAACTCTGGAGGCAGGCCCGCTGAGTGGCTGGGCCCATCTGGGAGTGGGTCTGGCCTTGCTGTGTGCCTGCCGCCCCAGCAAGCCTGAGGGGACTGGGTGCCACCATCTTGTGGTTGTGAGTGCTGCCATCTTTGAGGGTGTGGCAGTCAATTAGCATATTCTCTCTTTATTGGTTGTGGGAGGCCATCATCTTTGTGATGGCATGAGGGTCAATTAGCATATTCCCTCTTTATTAGATAAGATGCTATTTCTTAGTTTTAATATTTAAAGTTTTTTAACTGGAGAGCCTTATGCTTAGTGAAATAAGCCAGTCTATGAAGGAGAAACAACACATGATCTCACTCATTTGTGGATAATAAAGAACATTGTAAACTGATGAACAAAAGGATAGATACAGAGGCAGTAAAGCATCAAACAGACTATCAAATTATAGCAGGAAGATTAAGGAGAGGTAGGCTAGATAAGAGATCAATCAATATTTAAAGTTTTTTGGTTTCTTATGGTTATAGAACAGAATATAGATATTATTCTAGACCAGGTCAGAGGAAGTGTGTGACAGAAGGTGAGAACAGTAAAGGGAGTAGGGAAAGCTCAACAGAAAGGCTGTAGAATTTGTACACTTTGGATGCATTAAAGATTCAAATATAACCAACATAAAAGCTAGAAATTATTTTAGCTATCAAAATCTTTGAAGAGCCGAGACTGGTTTGGCTCAGTGGATAGAGCGTCAGCTTGCAGACTGAAGGGTCCCAGGTTCGATTCCTCTCGGGGGCATGTACCTGTCTTGCAAGTGTGTCTCCAGTGTGGGGCGTGCAGGAGGCGGCTGATCGATGTCTCTCTCTCATCGATGTTTCTGACTTTCTATCCCTGTCCCTTCCTCTCTGTAAAAAAAAAATCAATAAAATTAAAAAAAAAATCTCTGAAGAGAGGGTGGCAACATAGTGATACGTCTCCATTGGTCATTACAAGAGTCAATAGATGCCATCTAAGAAAGATAAATAAAATAGCAGCTACTTCCATGGTATTTAAAGGTAAGAAGGTAAGCACCCAGAGAACTAAAAGTAGAAATTGTGGAGCACAGAGAGGTGTCCAGGACAAAAAAAAAAAAAAAAGGTTCTGTGTTCTGTATTTCTAAAGTTTTACCTGGTCCATATATCTAGCAAAAATTACAGATTGAAAAATAATAAAATTGGGATTCCAATACTGTGGTGCATATCAGGGATGGTTTGGGAGACTATCAGCAATCAAGGCCATTGTGTTGATGGTAACTACAGCTTACCACTATAGGCAGAATGCTGGAGCTCAAGCTCCAGTTCACAATTGTGTTATATCTGTTATAACTGGAGGTGCTCAGATTCTCCATGGCCAAATCCTTCCATTTTATTGAAGACTTGCCTTTATTATAAACACTAGAGGCCCGGTGCATTGCTACATTTATAGTCTTTTCAATTTTGAACTCTCCCAAGAGAGATATAGAGAGAAGGTAACATTTAAGGGAAATCCACAAAGTAGCATTCCAGTTTACCACATTGCAGAGTCTTTAAACCATAACTATCATTAATGGTATTCTATTAGTGCAAAAAGGTTTTAGCAGATGGTTTTGGTCTATGTTGGCCTTTAGATGTCCTGAGAAGTGTCTGTGGAGACAGTCCACAGGTAATGTAAATAGAGCACTGAAATGAAAAGACCTACCATGTCTCAGCCAGTCTGCTCCTGCCTTCTGCATCCTCAACTGTATCACTTGACTTCTAGAATTCCTGAAAAAATGAAGGGATTCCCTGACTCAAGTTCTAAATTCCCTTCCAGCTTTAACATTTAATATACCAAGCACTTTTTCCCTAGGAGTGCCATTGTTTATCTTTGGACTTTAATTTTTTCTCTATCTCTATTGAGCTTTAAAATATAAAACAGCCAGTTACACAGTTCAGAAACATGCCTTCATATAAACACAATTTAAAATCCCAGGCCTATGATTTTCTGCTGGATGTCCATGAACAAGTTTCCTTACTTCTTTAAGCCTCCATTCCTTACCTATAAAATGGAGACCAATGTTGACCACTATTAGGAGAATCTGATGTATATTCTTTCTAGTCCAAAAGCATTCTCAGTAAATGTCAGCTTATAATGCTGAAGAAGAAGATAGCATTAATAACCTAATGCCTGCTCCCTAGGTTGTCATCAACTCAAAAGGAGAAATCCTTATGTTTGCAGACTACTAGGTCAAATTTTCCTGTTTCTCTTATTTACAAAGCAAAAAAATGCTGTTCTTACATGAGTCTATGTGTTAGGGAAAAACCCAATTACCATCTGGGTTCAACAGAAGCCAAGAAAAATACAGCATAGCAGATTAAATATTCCTAGGCCATGTTCCTTTCCCTCCCTGGACCACTTTTCCTAGCCCAAGCAACTGCTGTGGTGTTCAATGCACTTGCCTTTTTTTTTGGAGCAGGTCTCCCTTTGGCTAAGGATGGGCCCCATCCTTGCCTCCTGAGGTAACCACTGTCATCATTTGAAGTTTCTTGACTCCTGTACCATCTGTGTGTGTTAAGGTTAAAACACTCTGGTAACCCATGAAACCTTATCCTATAGTCTTGTCTTTGGCCTATAGAAATGTGAGGGGAAGGCAGAAAGGCAGGAAAGGAGGACTCTTTGCCAATTATTTATTTTCTGCAAGGCATCACTTACTCTTCCCACCTATCAGTTTTTTAGAATGAAAGCAATATTTCTTCAGTTTTTAAGGGGTTTGTCATTTTATTTTTCAACGTATATTGATATATTGTTGGGCCTTGAAGACTAAAAATGAAGAACTGATTTATATGTTTAGAAACCTGGTTCTTTGTTTATATTCAACCATTTTGTCACAGTTTCCTTCCTAGTGACTTCACCATTAAAATTAAGCAAATGATTTAAGTGCAACTGAAACATTATGTTTAAATATATACCAAGTGGAAACACGTTCCCTAAAAGTAAAATTCTGAAGGGTTTAATATTACGTGGTACCCACACAGAATTTTACTATTGTTGTCATCTCTGTAGAAAATAAAAGTGATGACCTGGGGAATTGTAGGACAGTCCACATGCAATTACTTATTATTGAACTGAATTAGTCTTAATTCAATTAACCCAGTATTAATTCACACTATCACTCTGTTTATCAACCCTAAACAAACAAAAAAAACAACTCTAGTTTGAATGAGCTCATTAAGAAAATTTTCCTGGGTAGAAAATAATTGTTGAGTGGTTATTTTTCCATACAAATTTTGTAGTTAGTTTATTGTGTTCCATAATGGGTACTTTTTTATTTATTTTATTTTTTTAATTAAATCTTTATTGTTCATATTATTACATTTGTTTTTCTTTTTTTTCCCCTTCATAGCTCCCTTCAACCTGACTCCCACCCCTCCCTCTACCTTTACCTCCCCCCGCATTGACCTCATCCATAGGTGTATGACTTTTGCTCAGTCTCTCCCTGCACCCCGCTCACCCCTTTCCCCCTGAGAATTGTCAGTCCACTCCCTTTCTATGCTCCTGATTCTATTATATTTACCAGTTTATTCTGTTCATCAGACTTTTAATTCACTTAATTTTTAGATTCACTTGTTGATAGATATGTATTTGTTGTTCATAATTGTTTATCTTTTACCTTTTTCTTCTTCCTCTTCTTAAAGAGTACCTTTCAGCATCTCATATAATACTGGTTTGGTGTTGATGAACTCCTTTAGCTTTTTCTTATCTGTGAAGCTCTTTACTTTTTAATGGGAGTAAGCTAAATGTAGGCCATTCTTACAATCAGTCTTCATTACCAGCATACAATTGTTTATGAATCCTTAATAGCATTTAAGCAACTTAGATGAAATGATCTTTCCATTGCCACATAGAAAGTTAGTGGACAATCAGGACTGAAAACATGATCTCTTGGGTCTTTATCCAGAAGTTTCCCACCTCAATACTAGCCCCCTTTCTCATTTTCCTTTTAAATTAAGCATTACCCAGTTACTTTATTTGATTCAAAGTAACAGTTCCCTGACTTAACAAATTAAATAGCTGCTAACTCCCAAATATTTTTTTATCCTTACAGAAGTTGCATTTATTTATTTTTTCGATTTTTTTTATTGTGTTACATATATACACATCTTCCCATTGCCCCCCTCCTCCCAGGCATACCCCAACCACCCAGTGTCTTGTGTTCATTGGTTATGCTTATATGCAAGCCTACAAGTCCTTTGGTTGATCTCTTATCTACCCCACCTCTCCTTAATCTTCTTGCTATAATTTGACAGTCTGTTTGATGCTTTACTGCCTCTGTATCTATCCTTTTGTTCATCAGTTTATAATGTTCTTTATTATCCACAAATGAGTGAGATCATGTGGTGTTTATCCTTCATTGACTGGCTTATTTCACCTAGCATAAGGCTCTCCAGTTCCACCCAGGTTGCTGCAAATGGTAAGAATTCCTTCTTTTTAATGGCAGCATAGAATTCCATTTTGTAGATGTACCATTGTTTTCTGATCTAGTCATCTGCTGATGGGTACCTAGGCTGTTTCCAAATTGTAGCTATTGTAAATTGTGCAGCTATGAACATAGGGGTGCAAAAATCCTTTCTGACTGGTGTTTCTAGTTTCTTAGGATATATTCCTAAGAGTGGGATTGCTGGGTCAAATGGGAGTTCCATTTTTAGTTTTTTGAGGAAACTCCGTATTGTTCTCCAAACTGGCTGCACTAGTCTGCATTCCCACCAAACAGTGCACAAGGGTTCCTTTTTCTCCGCATCCTTGCCAACACTTGTCCTTTGTTGATTTGTTGATGATTGCCATTCTGACAGGTGTAAGATGGTATTGCATTGTCGTTTTGATTTGCATCTCTCTGATGATTAGTGACTTTGAACATCTTTTCATGTGTCTCTTGGCCTTCCTTCTGTTGCCTTTCAAAAAGGTTCTATTTAGGTCGGTTGCCCATTTTTTTATGGGATCATTTAACTTCCTTTTATCACGTTGTATCAATTGGCTGTAGATGTTGGAGATTAAAACTTTATCAGTGATAACATTTGCAAATATCTTCTCCCATACAGTGGGCTTTATTGTTGTTTTGGTGATAGTTTCCTTTGCTGTGCAAAAGCTTTTTATTTTGATGTAGTCCCATTTGTTTATTTTTTCTTTAGCTTCCATTGCCCTTGGAGCAGTATCAGTGAAGAAGTTCTTTCGGCATTATGTCTGAGATTTTGCTGCCTGTGGATTCCTCTAGTATTTTTATGGCTTCCCTTCTAATGTTGAAGTCCTGTATCTATTTTGAGTTTATTTTTGTATTTGGTGTAAGTTGGTGGTCCACTTCCATTTTTTTGCATGTATCTGTTTAATTTTTCCAACACCATTTATTGAAGAGGCTGTTTTGGCTCCATTGTATGTTCATGCCTCCTTTGTCAAATATTAATTGAGCATAGTGGTTTGGGTGGATATCTGCATTCTCTATTCAATTCCATTGGTCTATATGTCTGTTCTTGTGCCAGTACCAGGCTGTTTTGAGAACAGTGGCTCTGTAATATAGCTTGAAATCTGGAATTGAGATCCCACCTACTTTATTCTTCTTTCTCAGGATTGCTGTGGCTATTTGCAGTCTTTTATTAGTTCCAGATGAATCATTGAAGAGCTCTTTGTAGGTCTGTGAAATATGTCATTGGTATTTTAATGGGTAGTGCATTGAATCTATAGATTGTTTTGGGTAGCATGGATATTTTAATGATGTTGATTCTCCCAATCCATGAGCATGGTATGCTCTTCCATCTGTTTGTGTCTTCCTCTATCTCTTTTTTCAGTGTCCTGTAGTTTTCTGTGTATAGGTCTTTTACCTCCTTAGTTAGCTTTATTCCTAGGTATCTTAATTGTTTTGGTGTGATGGTAAATGGGATTGCTTTTTTAGCCTCTCTTTCTGTAATTTCAATATTAGTATGTAGAAATGCCACAGATATCTTGACATTAATTTTGTATCCTGCTACATTGCCAAATTCATTTATTAAGTCAATTAGTTTTGGGATGGAGTCCTTTGGGTTTTTTATGTACAGTATCATGTCATCTGCAAATAAGGACAGCTTTACTTCTTCTTTCCCAATCGGGATGCCTTTTATTTCTTCTTCTTGTCTAATTGCAGTGCCTAATGTTTCCAGGACTATGTTGAACAAGAGAAGTGAGAGTGGTCATGCCTGTCTTGTTCCTCTTCTTAGAGGAAATGGTTTTAGTTTTTGCCCATTGAGTATGATGTTAGCTGTGGGTTTATCATATATGGCTTTTATGATATTAAGGTATGATCCTTCTATTCCCATCTTGCTGAGAGTTTTTATCAAGAAAGGGTATTGGATTTTGTCAAATGCTTTTTATGCATCAATTGATATGACTATGTGATTTTTATCTCTCAATTTGTTTATGTGATGTATCATATTTATTGATTTGCAGATATTGTACCATCCTTGCATTCCTGGGATGAATCCTACTTGGTCATGGTGTATGATCTTTCTGATGTACTGCTGGATCCAATTTGCTAGAATTTTGTTGTGGATTTTGGCATCAATGTTCATAAGAGATATTGGCCTATAATTCTTTTTCCTTGTGTTGCATTTATCTGGTTTTGGTATTAGGGTGATGCTGGCTTCATAGAAGGTGTTAGAAAGTATTCCTTCTTCTTGAATGTTTTTGAATAGTCTGAGGAGGATAGGTTTTAATTGTTCCTTGAATGTTTGGTAAAACTCTCCTCAGTAGCCATCTGGTCCAAGGCTTTTGTTTACTGGAAGCTTTTTGATGAGTTCTTCAATTTGTTCCATGTTTACTGGACTATTGAGCTGTTTAGATTCTTCCTGATTGAGTTTTGGAAGGTTATATTTTTCTAGGAATATGTCCATTTCCTGCAGGTTGTTCTATTTGTTGGAATAGAGTTGTTCATAGTATTTTTTAACAATCCTTTGTATTTTGGCAGGGTCTGTTGTTATTTCTCCTCTTTCAATTCTGATTTAATTTGGGTCTTCTATCTTTGCTACTTGTTGAGCCTGGCTAGAGGTCCATCAATCTTATTTATCCATTCAAAGAACCAGCTCTTTGTTTTGTTGATCTTTTGAATTGTTTCTTTGGTCTCCATGTTGTTTATTTTTGCTCTGATCTTTACTATGTACTTCCTTCTGCATACATTGGGCTTTTCTTGTTGCTCTCTCTCTAGCTCTTTGAGTTCTAGTCTTAGGACATTTATTACCATTGTTTTCTGTTTTTTTTTACAGTAGCCTTGTAGAGCTATGAACTTCCCTCTCAAGACTGCTTTCACTGTGTCCCATAAATTTTGTACAGTGGTACCTCGAGATATGAGTTTAATTCGTTCTGTAACCTTGAGGTGTGGGAAACTATGAGATGCTCAAGTCGTGATATAATGGTGGGTCGTGTGCAGCTGGCCGATCCCCGCGATTACTCCTATCTCAAATGTTGCTCGTATTTCAAAGCAAAAATCGCTTGCTCGACAGCTCATATCTCAAAAATCTCGTATGTTAGGACACTCAAACCTTGAGGTACCACTGTATTGTTGTGTTGTTATTGTCATTTGTTGCCATGATGTTTTTTATTTCTTCCTTGATCTCTCTGGTTATCCATTTTTTGTTTAATAGCATGCTGTTTAGTCTCCATGTGTTTCATTTTCTTGTATTGTTTTTATTGTAGTTGATTTCCAGTTTTATACCACTGTGATCTGAGAAAATGCTTGATATGATTTCTATTTTCTTGAATTTGAAGATATTTTTCCTATGACCCAACATATGGTCTATCTTTGAAAATGATTCAGGTGCACTGGAGAAGAATATATATTCTGTGGCTTTGGGGTGAAATGTTCTGAAGATGTCAATTAATTCCATGTGGTCTAGTGAGTCATTTAGGATTGATGTTTCTTTGCTCATTTTTTGTTTAGAGGATTTGTTCAGTGGTGACAGTGGGTATTAAAGTCTCCTACTATGATTGTATTGCTGTCAATCTCTTCCTTAATGTCCCCCAGGAGTTTTTTTTTTTTAATGTATTTAGGTGCTCCTATACAGTGGTACCTCAAGATACGAGTGCCCTAACATATGAGATTTTTGAGATACGAGCCGTCGAGCGAGCGATTTTTGCTTTGAAATACGAGCAATATTTGAGATAGGAGTAATCGCGCGATTGGCCGGCTGGACATGACACACCAGTTTACCACAACTCGAGCATCTCATAGTTTCCCATGCCTCAAGGTTACAGAACGAATTAAACTCATATCTCGAGGTACCACTGTATTGCATGTGTATATCTTTACCAGAGTTATTTCTTCTTTTTGGATTGTTCCCTTTAGTATTATGAAGTGGCCTTCTTTATCCCTTGTTATGTCTTTCACTTTGAGATCTGATTTGTCAGAGATAAGTATTACAACCCCAGCTTTTTTTTTTTCCATTTCCATTTAACTGAAATACCATCTTCCATCCCTTCACCCTCAATCTGTGTGCATCTCTTTTTCTGAGGTGGGTTTCTTGTAGACAGAAGATATATGGATCACATTTTCTTATTCAATCAGTTACCCTATGCCTTTTGATTGGAGCATTTAACCCGTTTACATTTAAAATTATTATTGATAGGTACTTATCTCTCGCCATATTTCGTCTTTACCCCTGAGTTCCTTCTTTGCTTCCTTTTTTTTTTTTCAGCAGAACCTTTAACATTTCTTGCATTGCTGGTTTGGGTGGGAATATATTTTAGTCCTTTTTTGTCTGTGGAGCTCCTGATTTCACCTTCAATTTTGATTGAAAGCCTTGCTGGGTACAGCATTCTTGGATTCAGACCCTTCCTTTGTATGACTTTATATATGTCATTCCATTCCCTTCTGGCCTGCTGAGTTTCTGTTGACAAATCAGTAGCTAGTCTTATGGGGGTTTCTTTGTAGGTAACTTTCTGTTTCTCTCTGGCTGCTTTTAAGATTCTTACTTTGTCGTTGGTGTTTGCCAGTTTAATTATAATGTGCCTTGGTGTCATATTTTTGGGTTTCATTTTGCTTGGGACTCTGAGCTTCTTGGATTTATGTGGGGTTTTTTTTCCTATATTGGGGAAGTTTTCTGTCATTATTTCTTGAAACAGGTTTTCTATTCCCTGCTCAGTTTCCACTCTTTCTGGAACCCCAATTATGTGGATGTTGTTTTGTTTTGTATTATCTCAAAGTTCCCTTAGGCTTTCCTATTGCTTTTTTCTTTTCCCTAGAAGCTGCTGTATTTGGGTATTTTTCCTACCTTGTTTTCTAGGTCACTGATGTGGTCCTCTGCTTCTTCTAGTCTACTTTTGATGCTTTCTATTGAGTTCTCTACAGCATTGATGTCATTTTTCATTTCTTCTTGATTATTCTTCATTTCTTCTTGCTTCTTCTTCATTTCCTCTTGGCTGTTCTTCATTTCCTCTTGGTTCTTTTTCATTTTCTCTTGGCTCTTACTCATATTGTTGATTTTGTCTTCCATTCTTTTCAACCACCTTATGACCATTTTTCTGAACTCTTTCTCTCTCAGGTCTATTTCTTCTTCTATTTCATTTACTTTCTTTTCTGGTGATACCTGGTTTTCTGTCATATGCGGGCTGTTTCTTTGTCTGCCCATGGTCTTTCTTCTCTTTCCTACATTGATTTAAAGGCACAAACTACAACAAGACCAGGTAAAACACACAAGGGTCTTATCCCAGGTGAAATCTGACCTTTCCGTGTGGCATGTGGAGCTCCTTTTTGTCCCAGTGCCCAAATATTTTTATAAAAGTATTTTTTACATAACTTCTTATGAAGTTGATTTTATATATTTGAGACTGAAAATTAAAACTGCTTTTCCCACAATATAACTGCCATATATTACATTCTTAGTTATTTCATAATATGGTAACTTTTGATCATTTTGAGAAAATTAAATGGCAAATTAAAGCTATTTATTAACATTTGCAAATCAGCAAAATTATGAAAAATTTTATAGGAGCAAATGCACAACACACCAGTAAAAGTGAAACTCATAATTAGTTTATTGTGTTCCATAATGGGTACTTTTTAATGGGAATAAAACTTGCTAGAGAAAATTAAACATTTTTTTAATAGGTTTACTTTTTATTCACACACTGTAGCTGGCCCAACATGGTTATCACCATCAAACAGACTCTCCATGAACCAGAAGTTTTATCATTTCTATTTGATTTTTTTTCTTCGAAAAGCAGTCTATGAAATTAAAAATAAGAATAGTCTGGAAGCTTTATACAGGTCCAGTTTCAGTACAATGTCACTTCTCCATTTTTCTCTTTAGTTCATAAAACAAGTGAGATTTAGCCATGCCCCTGCCTCCAGGATTTCTTCTCTTCTGTCAGTTTCTCTTCATTCACTCATGACTCATGTTTCTTTTGGGGTTTTATGTTTGTTCATTGTTTGTTTGGTTTGGTTTGGTTTTTTGTTCTTATTGTTTGTTGTTTGTTTCCAAAGAGTAAAAGCATTCTCTTGTACTTACTGGCCGTTTATACTTAGTGCTCCTTTATTTGCAATGCTCACCCCATGCACATTTGAATATATGCACCAGGTCTGCGGGGACTTTTCTATTTTGTAGCTGCTGAATCATCAAAACGTAGAGCAGTGTCTGACACTTAGCTGATGCCCAATATATGATTATTGAATTATTTAATGAACAATACTGACTAGAAATCATTTATGGTCGTGATGTTGTAAAGAGCTGCAAAAAGCTGAGGTACGGAGACGCAAGCGAGGAGAGAGCGGGTGCCGGAGTACCTGGCTGGTTTTCTCTGGCAGGAGGGAGACGGAGACTCTCAAAGGCATTGAACCCCTTGTCCTGAGACACTAAACCCCAGATCCAGCTGAAACTCATACGGGGGGAGTTTGGACTGTGAAAAGGGAGAAGTGCACGGAAATTTAGGGGAGTTGCAAAGGATCGGAGGTCTGGTCATGCACAGCACCACGCGGAGGACAGATTGCTGATTGTGCCGCTGTCTTTCGCGAGTGGGCGGGAGACAGACCCTCCGAACTGTGCCACTTCTGACTCCACTAAGCCCCTGTTTTGGGCGAAACCCTGGAGACCTAGACTCGTGTGGTCCTGGTTCGCAGGGGAGCCGGAAAGGCAGCGGTTAGAGGCACTGCGGGTGCGGGCGCGCACAAGGACCACTCCAGCCATTACCCAGTCACGTGAGACTCAGGGGCCGTGGAGGGCGGGGCCGACTGGAAGGCAAGGCGGTCCCTTAAGCCCTGAGACTCCACCCTCCCAAGCTCAGCAGAGGCTTCTTCGGCTGAATCCAGCACAGAAGTTTCCCCGGCACAGTGAAAATGCCGAGACAAGGGAAGGGATTACAAGCAAAAGAAATGGAGGAAAAAAAACGACTGGATATAGAGTTCAAAACCACGCTTATAAGGTTTTTCAAGAATATGCTAGAAAAGATGGATAAATTTAGTGAGACCCAAGAGGAGATGATAAATACACTGACTGAAATAAAAACTATTATACAGAGTACTAACAGCAGACTAGAGAAAGGCAAGGATCAAGTCAAAAATTTGAAATATAAAGAAGCAGAAAACATTCAACTGGAAAAGCAAGAAGAGAAAAGAATCCAAAAATGTGAAGATAATGTAAGGAGCCTCTGGGACAGCTTCAAGCGTACCAACATCAGAATTGTGGGGGTGCCAGAAGAAGAGAGAGAGCAAGATACTGAAAACCTGTTTAAAGAAATAATGACTGAAAACTTCCCACATCTGGTAAAAGAAATAGACTTACAAGTCCAGGAAGCACACAGAACCCCAAAGAAAAGGAATCCAAAGAGGACTACACCAAGACACATCATAATTAAAATGCCAAGATCAAAAAAGAAAGAGAGAATATTAAAAGCAGCAAGAGAAAAACAGTTTATTACCTACAAGGGAGCACCCATACGACTGTCAGCTGATTTCTCTACAGAAACGATGCAGGCCAGACGGGAGTGGCAAGAAATATTCAACGTGATGAACAACAAGAACCTACAACCAAGAATAATCTATCCAGCAAAGCTATCATTCAGAATTGAAGGACAGATAAAGACCTTCACAGAGAAGAAAAAGCTAAAGGAGTTCATCAACTCCAAACCAGTATTATATGAAATGCTGAAAGGTACTCTCTTAGAAGAGGAAGAAGAAAAAGGTAAAAGACAAAAAATTATGAACAACAAATACACATCTATCAACAAGTGAATCTAAAAATTAAGTGAATTAAAAATCTGATCAACAGAATAAACTGGTGAATATAATAGAATCAGGAGCACAGAAAGGGAGTAGACTGATAATTCTCAGGAGGACAAAAATCATAAAGTATCAAACAAACTGTGAAATTATAGCAGAAAGATTAAAGTTAGGTGAGGTAAATAAGTGATCAATCAAAGGACTTGTATGCATGCTTATAAACATAACCAATGATCACAGACACTGGGGGGTCGGGGTACGCCTGGGAGGGAGGGGGGGCAATGGGGAGATATGTATAAAAAATTAATAAAAATTAATTTAAAAAAAAAGAATATTGTGGCCTCAGGTGATCTCTGCAAAACTTCTTGAATTCCTAACACCAAGACACTATTATTTGGATACTGAATCATTGCATTAAAATAAAAACTCACTCTGCCCCTTTCTAGATCTCCAAGAGCAACGCATTCCTTTTCTTCCCCTCCCTCACTTCTTTCCAGCCACACTGGCCTCACCTCTGCTTGAACAGGCCCAGTGTATCTGAGACTTTGGGCCATTTTGTTGGATATATCTTCTGCAGGGAAGCACCTCTACAAAGGTGACTCCTCACTCGGGTCTCATTTTGAAGTTGCCTTCTTAGAGACCTTTCCCAATGACTCCCCTTTGTTGTCTCTATCACATCACATTCTTTTATTTTTCTCATGGCACATATCCAAGAGCAAACACCTGTTATTTTCCCACTTTATCATATAGTCAGAGGTTCACCTCCCATGACACATAGTGGGCACTCACAAAACATTTGGAGGATGAATGAATATCATTAGTCTACCTACCACGATCGTAAGATCTGTGTGCACCCCTGCACCCCCCCAAGACATCCACTAGCCAGAGGGTGTGGAAATGACATATCTGTGAGTCTGTCTTCCACAAAACAGGTTCATTGTTTAATTCTCATTTACTTCCCAGCCATTTATCATGGCTGCTGGCAGTTAGTGGCACTGCATAGATGTGTGCTGAACAAACACGAAGTGGCAGAAAGGCCACACAAATTTTCCATCAGGTTCCTTTCATTTGAAAGACAGCAGATATGAATCACAGAGAATAAAATGTTAGAAAGTAAATATTACAAGATTGTCAAGGGAGGCCATATGAGAAGAGTACACAAAAGAGTTAAAATGTGCAAAAATTAAGTGCCTAGAATTAGCTTTCATAGGGAAAAGAAATACAACAATGAGATCACCAATTCAGGTATTCATTTCAGAGCAATGTCAAACCTCTGGTGCTATAAATTAACATGGTCTTCTTTTTCTAGACTAAAAAAAAAAATAATGTTATTGATGTGCTTTGTGTAATGGTTCCTGTAAGTCATATTTTTTGATTAGCCTATCAGTAGCTGTTCTAAACTTTGCCCATCATTTTATTTTTCTTTCTTCCTTTTTCTTTCTCTTTCTTTCTTTCTTTCTTTCTTTCTTTCTTTCTTTCTTTCTTTCT
>JAAGEH010000006.1:17903221-17995026 GCA_011751065.1 Lasiurus cinereus | reverse complement strand
TCTTTCTTTCTTTCTTTCTTTCTTTCTTTCTTTCTTTCTTTCTTTCTTTCTTCTTGTCTATAAACCCTTTTTCCTCATAGATGGTCCTATCTTTAACTTTTCTGAAAAAAATCAAAGTCATTATAGAGAAAATTTCTTAAACATCAATCTTCACTACCAAAAACATCTTTGGTCCAACATACCTCTCTTTTCATTATCTTCTGTGTCTGCATAATAGCTACATTTCTCCTTTCCAAAAATAAACTTTAGCATTGCATCATGATCCCTTTTCCTTTTTGTCAAACAATGCCTTATCTCCTCAAAGGTTTTTCCCTTTGTTCTTACAAAAGACACAGGTCTTCCCACAGAAAATCAGTGGTGGCTACCGTTGCCAACCTCTCCCCATCAAGCCTATATGAATCTTCATGACTAGGTGTCTTATATGCACGACATGCTATCTCTATTATTTCACAGCAGAGTTCCTCCATTATAATAAAGTTCTACTCATGCTTCAGTTATGACTCTGTTCATATTGGACTCTTATGCTACAAATCTGAATACAAAACATGGGTTTCTACATTTCACATTGGTGGATATTTTTCAATGTTGACTCTGCCTGGATGTTATTCAACATTCATTTCATGAGCTTCACTTGACTGTAAAGCATGATGCATCCATACTGACTTTTTCTTTTACACCATTTCCAAATTATTTTTATTTCCTGACTAGAGGCTCGGCACACGAAATTCATGCATGGGGGCATATGGTAAGGGGATGTGTCCCTCAGTCTGGGCTGCACCCTCTTGCAATTCAGGGACCCTTGAGTAGGGTCCCTAGCCTGGCTGGCAATCGGGGCCTATTTGGGCTTGTATTCCCACAGCTGCCAGCAGCTGGACTGGCCCCCACTACTGCCACTGCTGGCTATCTGTGAGGTGTTGTTCCCCCTCCCCGCCACTGGTTGCCTCCCTCTGTGGGTGACAGGTGTAGAGTGCAATCAATTGGCTGGCCTGGTCCTCCCTCTGCAGGGTGATCAATTACAGTACCCCGAGATCCATTGCCCTGCAGTGGGAGGTCCTGCCCACTCAACCACAGCACCATCGGCTGGGTGGCCTGGGCCTCCCTCTGTGGGGCAATCCTGGGATGATGGTGGAGCCTCCCAACCAGTCATATCACACCAGCCTTGGCTAGCCTGGTATCAATGCATGTGATAGCATGAATGTCTGGAAGGAACATGAGAAAAGTATATTTATTACTCACTTCATATTCAAAGTGGTTCTGAGCAGGGAGAAGCTTATCTACACAGTTATTCAGAAATCTAGGATCATTTCTTCTTATATGTCTAAAAATTGCATTTCTTAGGGCAGTGGTTCTCAATCTTTCTAATGCCACAACCCTTTAATACTGTTCTTCATGTTATGGTGACCCCCAACCACAAAATTATTTTTGTTGCATCTCCATAACTGTACTTTTACTACTGTTAATGAGTTGTAATGTAAATATCTGTATTAAGGGGTCATAGCATTAGAAAGGTTGAGAACCAATGTTTAGGGTATCAGTATCCAAAATGCTGCTCTTGAACCAACAGCAGTATCACCTGATACTTGTGAAAAATGTAAATGCTTGGACTTCATCACAGACTGGCAGAATCAGAGTATTTGGCTCTGGGATATGGAAATATGTGTTAAACAAGCTGTCTTTGTGATTCTAAAGGTTGAGAACCACTGCTAAGGTCTGGCATAGGAGGGCAGGGAGTGTGAACCACACATGAGGGTTTTTAGGGAAGTCCCAGAAATAGCATATATTGCTTTTGCCATAGTACAGTGGCTGCTATGTAGTCATGAGCCCTGCCTACCTATTTAACAAGTTGGGACATACAATCTCAGAAAGAAAAGAACTCCTAACTGTTCTTCCCACTTCTCGTCTTTTCCTCCCCGTGCCAAAATTTATTTCTCCTCAGCAATCACACTAATCTGCCTAAAAAGTGAACCTGTTGTGCCACTCCCAATTAAATTTCCTTGACTAAGGTCTCATAGCCTCTGAATGACACTTCTTAACCTTAATACTGTTGCCCCATCCTTGAATGCTAAACTCCAGTTATATGGAACTGCTAAAATAACAGCCATATGCTCTCTTCTCTGGACCATTGCACCTGCTACTCTTCCCATGCTCTTTCTCCTAGCCACTCCCATTCACATTTCAGGTCTCAGCTGGAATGTGACTTGGTCCAGAATCATATCCCTGAAACCATTCCCTATTTCTCCTTTAAGACTAGGTTAGATTCCTTCTACTAATCTAGAATAATTCTTACCACTTTTAATTTCAACTACATAAGTCTTTGGATGGTACAGATTATATCTTACATACTGTTATTTCCTTGTTGCCCATAAAGAACCTGGTGCATGGTAGATGCTCAGTGAATATCTGCTAAGTAATTCATTCAAAGTAGTTTAATAGATGTTCAATGGGTGCTTATAGATGAGATTGCTGATTGTCTGTATCCTTTAGCTAGAATTTGTTAGTAAGGACAATATTCTTATTCTTTCTCAATTAAGTACTACACCTATGCTGTAGCCAAGACCTTAAACTCTGAATAAAAGGGACATGCCTACAAGTGGGACTGGTGTGAATCAAAGCCACTCCCATCACCAGAAAAATCAACTAAAAGCCATGCTCTGGTTATAATCATCTTTTTTTTATTTTTTACAAATTCTGCATATTTTCATCCCATGTGAATTTACATATGTAATTTACATAATAAATAGGAAAATAAGAAAGCTCAGTATTAGAAGTATAATCAAATTGCATTGTTTAGAAAATAGAACATAAAGCTAACTGATGCTGGTAGAACAAGGAAGAGCTCTCAGTAGCTAATTATTGGATGAATCAGCCCTCTATTCCTATCAGTGCTTCTTCCATGACTCATTCAGATAGAGGAGTTTTAAACTCAGAGAATGTTCTCTTAAAAAAAAAAAAAGCAACACCCTTCATAAGGGTATGATAATAAGTAGCATTAGCTCAGAAAGTTCAGAACATAGCAGCAACAACTGTCTCTCACCCTTGCCTGTCTGTGCTCCTGGTTCTCCCATAATCTCTTTTCTAGTGGACTTGGCCTTATCAGTTCTCTCTCTCTCTTTCTCTTTCTCTCTCTCTCTCTCTCTCTCCTCTCTCTCTCCTCTCTTGCTCTCACTCTCACTCTCTCTTTCTCTTTCTCCCCCTTAATACCCCCCACCCCCCGTTTCCTTGGTCTACAAGCATGATTATTAATAAACATGTCCTGCTGATTGCGCCTGAGATAAGGGGGAGGTAGATGTCTGCCGAGACCTGAAAGCTGCGGCTGACGGAGGCACCCACAGAGCAGCCAGGGACACAGAGCACGGCTTCCCAGGCGGCACACACGCGAAGGCGGCGGATTCGGAGATCCACTCGGCGCGCAGAAGGGTCAGATTTCGCTGGGGTCAGGGAGAGAGAACTACATAACCAGACACCGGGAGAAGAAAGACCATGGGCAGAAAAAGAAACAGCCCACATAAGACAGAAAGGCAAGTTTCACCAGAAAAGGAAGTAAATAAAATAGAACAAGAGAAAAGCCTACCAGAGAAAGAGTTCAGAGAAATGATCATAATGTGGTTGAAAAGAATGGAAGACAAATTTGACAATATGAGTAAGAGCCAAGAGGAAATGAAGAAGAACCTAGAGGAGGTGAAGAAGCAGCAAGAAGAAATGCAGAATAATCAAGAAAAAATGAAAAATGACATCACTGCTATAAAGAACTCAATAGAAAGCATCAAAAGTAGACTAGAAGAAGCAGAGGACTGCATCAGTGAGCTAGAAGACACGGTAGGAAAAAATACCCAAGTTCAGCAGCTTCTAGAAAAAAAAGTTAAAAATGAAGAGGAGAGTCTAAGGGAACTTTGGGATAACATGAAACAAAACAACATCCGCATAATTCGGGTTCCAGAAAGAGTGGAAACTGAACAAGGATTAGAGAACGTGTTTGAAGAAATAATGATAGAAAATTTCCCCAATATAGAAAAGAAAAAACCCAAAAAAATCCAAGAAGCTCACAGAGTCCCAAGCAAAATGAACCCCAACAAACTGACACCGAGGCACATTATAATTAAATTGGCAAACACCGATGACAAAGTAAGAATCTTAAAAGCAGCCAGAGAGAAACAGAAAGTTACCTACAAAGGAACCCCCATAAGACTAGCTACTGACTTCTCAACAGAAACTCGTCAGGCCAGAAGGGAATGGAATGAAATATACAAAGTCATGCAAAGGAAGGGTCTGAATCCAAGAATACTGTACCCTGCAAGACTCTCAATCAAAACTGAAGGTGAAATCAGAAGCTTCACAGACAAAAAAGGTCTAAGGGAATATATTACCACCAAACCAGCAATGCAAGAAATGTTAAAAGGACTGCTGTAATAAAAAGAAAGAGGAAGCGAAGAAGGAACTCTGGGGTAAGGACTAAAAATGGCAACAGATAAGTACTTATCAATAATAACTTTAAATGTAAACGTATTAAATGCTCCAATCAAAAGACATAGGGTAACCGATTGGATAAGAAAACATGATCCATATATCTGCTGTCTGCAAGAAACCCACCTCAGGAAAAGAGATGCACACAGATTGAGGGTGAAGGGATGGAACATGGTATTTCAGGCAAATGGAAATGAAAAAAAGCTGGGGTTGCAATACTTATAGCTGACAAATTAGATCTCAAAGTGAAGGACATAACAAGAGATAAAGAAGGCCACTTCATAATACTAAAGGGAACAATCCAACAAGAAGAAATAACTCTGGTAAACATATATGCACCCAATATAGGAGCACCTAAATACATAAAAAAAAGTCTTAGAGGATATTAATGGAGAGTTTGACAGCAATACAATCATAGTAGGAGACTTTAATACCCCACTGTCACCACTGGACAAATCCTCTAAACAAAAAATCAGCAAAGAAACATCAATCCTAACTGACTCACTAGACCAGATGGAATTAATTGACATCTTCAGAACATTTCACCCCAAAGCCATAGAATATACATTCTTCTCCAGTGCACATGGGTCATTTTCAAAGATAGATCATATGTTGGGTCATAAGAAAAGTCTCTTCAAATTCAAGAAGATAGAAATCATATCAAGCATTTTCTCACACCACAGTGGCATAAAACTGGAAATCAACTATAATAAAAACAATAGAAAGAAATCAAACACATGGAGACTAAACAGCATGCTATTAAACAACGACTGGGTAACCAGTGAGATCAAGGAAGCAATAAAAAACATCATGGCAACAAATGACAATGACAACACCACAATACAAAATTTATAGGACACAGTGAAAGCAGTCTTGAGAGGGAAGTTCATAGCCCTAGAAGCCTAATGCAAAAAACAGGAAACAATGGTAATAAATTACCTAAACCTACAACTCAAAGAGCTAGAATGAGAGCAACAAGAAAAGCCCAGTGTACTCAGAAGGAAGGAAATAGTGAAGATCAGAGTGGAGATAAACAACTTGGAGACCAAAGAAACAATTCAAGAGATCAACAAAACAAAGAGCTGGTTCTTTGAAAGGATAAACAAGATTGATGGACCCCTAGCCAGGCTCACCAAGAAGCAAAGAGAGAAGACCCAAATAAACAAAATCAGAAATGAAAGAGGAGAAATAACAACAGACCCTGTGGAAATACAAAGGATTGTTAAAAAATATTATGAACAACTCTATTCCAACAAATTGGACAACCTGCAAGAAATGGACATTTTCCTAGAAAAATATAACCTTCTAAAACTCAATGAAGAGGAAACCAAACATCTCAATAGTCCAATAACTATGGAAGAAATTGAAGCAGTAATCAAAAAGCTTCCAGCAAATAAAAGTCCGGGTCCAGATGGCTACACAGGAGAGTTTTACCAAACATTCAAGGAAGAATTAAAACCTATCCTCCTCAGAATATTCAAAAACATTCAAGAAGAAGGAACACTTCCAAACACCTTCTATGAAGCCAGCATCACCCTAATAACAAAACCAGATAAAAACAACACAATGAAAGAGAATTATAGGCCAATATCTCTCATGAACATAGATGCCAAAATCCTCAACAAAATTCTAGCAAACCGGATCCAGCAGTACATCAGAAAGATCATACACCATGACCAAGCAGGATTCATCCCAGGAATGCAGGGATGGTACAATATCCACAAATCAATAAATGTGATACATCACATAAACAAATTGAGAGATTAAAATCACATAGTCATATCAATTGATGCAGAAAAAGCATTTGACAAAATCCAATACCCTTTCTTGATAAAAACTCTCACCAAAGTGGGAATAGAAGGACCATACCTCAACATCATAAAAGCCATATGTGATAAACCCACAGCTAACATCATACTCAATGAGCAAAAACTAAAACCATTTCCCCTAAGAACAGGAACAAGACAGGGATGTCCACTCTCACCTCTCCTGTTCAACATAGTACTGGAAATATTACCCATTGCAATTAGACAACAAGAAGAAATAAAAGGCATCCAAATTGGAAAAGAAGAAGTAAAGCTGTCCTTATATGCAGATGGCATGATATTGTACGTAAAAAACCCAAAGGACTCCATTCCAAAACTAATTGACTTAATTAATGAATTCAGCAATGTAGCAGGTTACAAAATTAATGCTAAGAAGTCTGTGGCATTTCTATACAATAATAGTGAAATTATAGAAAGAGAAACTAAAAAAGCAATCCCATTTACCATCGCACCAAAAAAATTAAGATACCTAGGAATAAACCTAACTAAAGAGGTAAAAGACCTATACGCAGAAAACTACAGGACACTGAAAAAAGAGATAGAGGAAGATGATAACAGATGGAAGAGCATACCATGCTCATAGATTGGGAGAATCAACATCATTAAAATGTCCATACTACCCAAAGCAATCTACAGATTCAACGCACTACCCATTAAAATACCAATGACATATTTCACAGACCTAGAAAGAATTCTTCATAGATTCATCTGGAACAAAAAAAGACCACGGATAGCAACAGCAATTCTAAGAAGGAAGAATAAAGTAGGTGGGATCTCAATACCAGACTTCAAGCTATACTACAAAGCAACTGTTCTCAAAACAGCCTGGTGCTGGCACATGAACAGACATATAGACCAATGGAATAGAATAGAGAACCCAGATATCCACCCAAACCACTATGCTCAATTAATATTTGACAAAGGAGGCATGAACATTCAATGGAGCCAAGATAACCTCTTCAATAAATGGTGTTGGGAAAATTGGACAGATACGTGCAAAAAAATGAAACTGAACCACCAACTTACACCAAATACAAAAATAAACTCAAAATGGATACAGGATTTAAACATTAGAAAGGAAACCATAAGAATACTAGAGGAATCCACAGGCAGCACAATCTCAGATATATGCCGAAAGAACTTCTTCACTGATACTGCTCCAAAGGCAATGGAAGCTAAAGAAAAAATAAACAAATGCGACTACATCAAAATAAAAAGCTTTTGCACAGCAAAAGAAACCATCAACAAAACAACAAGTAAGATCACTGTATGGGAGAACATATTTGCAAATGTTATCACTGATAAAGGTTTAATCTCCAAAATCTACAGCCAACTTATACAACTTAATAAAAGGATGATGAACGATCCAATAAAAAAATGGGCAATGGACCAAATAGAACCTTTTCAAAAGACAACAGAAGGAAGGCCAAGAGACACATGAAAACATGTTCAAAATCATTAATTATCCGAGAGATGCAAATCAAAATGAAAATGCAATACCATCTTACACCTGTCAGAATGGCAATCATCAACAAATCAACAAACGACAAGTGTTGGAGAGGATGAGGAAAAAGGGGAACCCTTGTGCACTGTTGGTGGGAATGCAGACTGGTGCAGCCACTGTGGAGAACAGTATGGAGTTTCCTCAAAAAACTAAAAATGGATCTCCCATTTGACCCTGTAATCCCACTCTTAGGAATTTATCCTAAGAAATTACAAACACCAATCAGAAAGGACTTATGCACCCCTATGTTCGTAGCAGCACAATTTACAATAGCTACAATTTGGAAACAGCCTAGGTGCCCGTCAGCAGATGAGTGGATCAGAAAACTGTGGTACATCTACACAATGGATTCTATGCTGCCATTAAAAAGAAGGAATTCTTACCATTTGCAGCAACCTGGTTGGACCTGGAGAGTCTTATGCTTAGTGAAATAAGCCAGTCAGTGAAGGAGAAGCATCACATGATTGCAGTCATTGGGGGATAATAAAGAACATTATAAACTGATGAACAAATGGATAGATACAGAGATAGTAAAGCTTCAAACAGACTGTGAAATTACAGCAGGAAGATTAAAGTTAGTTGAGGTAGATAAGAGATCAATCAAAGGACTTGTAGGCATGCATATAAGCATAACCAATGAACATAGACACTGGGGGTTTGGGGTATGCCTGGGAGGGAGGGGGGGCAATGGGTAGATATGTATAAAAAATTAATAATAAATAAATAAATAAAAATAAACATATCCAAATAACAATATGTCTGTTGAGTTCTCCATGAAATACACACTTAGGTGGAGTTAGGAACAAAAGTTTTATTAAGGAAGAAGGTATATAAAAGTCAAAGAGAGGAGCCAGAGTTAGGTAGGGGAATGAAGGGGTGGTCAGGTCACTTGCCCAGAGTCACACAACTAGTAGGTGTCAACACCTGAAAACGGCAAATCTGGCTCTAGAAACCAGGTGTATAACCAATGTGTGTACTGGCTGTGTTTTCTCCTGTCTTGATAGATCATGCATTTCATTGCTACTAAAATCATAGCTTTTTATAATCATTTATTAGAGGCCAAACACTCCATCCACTAAGTTTCCTGTTATATCTATTACCTATTTGGGAGGTAGACATTATTTTCTGCCTTTTACATATTAGAAACCTGAGTCTCAGTGAGGTTAAATAACATGCCCAGATTTGTTCAGCAATTAAGTAGCAGAATCAGAATTCCCACTTCAAATTCATGTTCCCAGACCTGACTCCACCTTTACACTGTCATTGACTTTGAGATGCTATAGAATTTTATTCATCTTTGTAATCCTATAACCTAATGAATTAATGAATGAACGGGTTTTTCTAGAATTTCTGTCAAATTACAGAATTGTGGTCAACTAAAAATGTGAATCAAAAACAACAAAAATAATTATGGTCACTTTTAAGAGCATATTACTGGGATAATACTATTCCTAATAGTATTGGGAATACTAGTACAGTGGTGCAGTAGAAGGGATTTGGTTGAACTGGAATATGGTCAGGGATCTTTTATTTCTTAAGGAAAGCAGTCTATGTTTATTTTCTTTTTAAAATATTAGAAATAGCTTTTATGGTATAAATATAAGATTTATAGTAGTTAATACATTAAGCACACATAGTAGGAGAAGTTTTTAAAGACATAACCTTCTCCTCTAGGACACTGAAAAGGTAGAATTTAGGTCCTGACCTTAATTATTTGCTTGAGAAAATAATTCAATAATAAACTGATTCTCATACTTCCTTAATCACAGGAATCACTGGGAAAGCTCATCCTATATAACAAAGAGGTAACATGAAAATTGACCATCATGGCCTCACACAATATGGCCACCCCCATTTGGTCACAAGATGGCCACCACAAGATGACCAGCAGGGTAGGACAGTTAGAGGTGACTGGGCCAGTAGGGGAGCGTTTAGGTATCAATCGGACTGGCAGGGGAGTGGATAGGGGGTGATCAGGGTAGCAGGCAGGTGAGCTGTTGGGAGCCAGCAGTCCCAGATTGTGAGAGGGATGTCCGACTGATGGTTTAGGCCCATATCCCACAAGAATCAGGCCTAAACCGTCATTAGACATCCCCCAAGGGGTCCCATATTAGAGAGAGTGCAGGCTTGGCTAAGGGACCCTCCCACACCCAGTTCATGAATTTCATGCACCAGGCCTGTAATTATAATATAGGTTTCCAGGCTCCACCAAACAGAGATTCTTCTTCAGTAGATCTGATAAGAAGCCCAGAAGTCTGCATTTTATAATACTATCTAAGTGAGTCCAGTAGATGGTCTGTGGACCAATTTTGAAAAACTCAAGTTGATCATGGGGACTGACATCAGCTAATATGTCACATATGAGAAATCTTAACAAACATAGCTTTTCCAAAAAGTAAAACTACTATTGGAATAAAACTGTTTGATGTCCATTATTTCCCATAATAATTTTTAGAACTGTATTGTAAGTCCTTAGACTCAAGTATGTGCCAGCTTAACTTAATTGGATCAGGGTGGACAGAATATTTCACAACTATTTAATTGGGGGGGAGGGAAGGAAAGCTAATGACTCATTTTGCATATTTAATGTGTTTATGTCATCCCAGCAGAGTTTTATTTTTCCATTAATAGAATGTCATTGAAATTATGATGCCTTCAATCATAAGAATTACTCATCTATTAAGTATCACTGAGAAAGAAAACAATTCCAAAATGGAGAATTTAATATAGAACAACAAAGAGCTATGTCCTCAATGACATTAAAGGAGAAATAGGGGACAATGCCTTAGTTTGTGTCCCTCCAAAACCAAATCCTGATCCAGGCCTATGTGCAGGTAGTTTATTTGGCAGTGTCCCCAGGAAGCACAAAGGAGGTAATTTCTTTTTCTGGACATACAAACATGTTCACTTATCACAGACAAACATACATGCACACACACATCACCATCATCATCATCACCATCACTATCATACCTCTAATAGATGTCTCTTTATAATGGAGGATACTTACTAGTATATGAGAACCTGTCTTCTATTTTTCCAAGGTTTACAATCACACAAATAGTGTTCAATTGAAGTCAACAGAAAACTAAAGGGAAGGCAACCAATGAAGCATGATATCATGAGCAGATTGCCGTTGTGAGCAAATGCGCTCAGTCTACCAAGGACCCTGGGAGGCACCATGCAGAACACACCTTAAAACTGTTGCATGGAGCAACAGGGAAGCTGGGGTACCACCAAATAATTCCCTTTCCTCATTGGTTGAGGGTTGTCCGGGGGGGGGGGCATTAGTTCCCCAGCACATTTTGGCGAAGAGTAGTTAATAAGTGAATGCTTCTCAGATATCCACATGCATAGGAGTCCTGAACTGAACAAGCTACCCTGGCACTTCCAGTGGAAAGGCAAAGAGATGCAGGCCCTGGAAAGGGAAGCCTTCAGAGTACGTGGGGTATTGTCCCCTACCGCTGCAGGGGTCTCTGAGCCGACCCAGGAGTGATGGCCCAGGCACCAATAGCTGCTCAAAAAAGCTGGGAGACTTGAGTGTCTTACCTTTGGCATTGATAGAGGGAGGTTAAAAATGTCTCCATTGAGGAGTGGAATCACAAGCTGGTGATGATCATGCAGGTTTATGTCCTAAATTCATGTCTTTGTGTGGTCCATAGAAACTGCAGGGAGTCTTCTTATATACGGAGGAGGTATCTAGTTTGTGAATAGAAGATTGCTGCATAAGAGCACTCCCTTTTTCTGGACATACAAAATGTTCACTTATCACAGACACACATACATGCACACACACATCACCATCATCATCATCATCACCATCACCATCACCATCATACCTCTAATAGATGTCTCTTTATAATGGAGGATACTTACTCGTATATGAGAACATGTCTTCTTTATTTTTCCAAGGTTTACAATCACACAAATAGTGTTCAATTGAAGTCAACAGAAAACTAAAATTTGTGGGAAGCTTTTAATATAACTCTTTCCATTTACCCAAGGAAAACCACAAGGCATGGGTAATGCTCCTGCTTCTAGCTGCACTATTTTCAACTTTCAAAGAAAAGTTTTTTATAAGAAAACATGTCTATATAATTCTATAAAAAGAAAGAAATTAAACTCTTCATTTCTTCCTTTTTAAAGAGTTTGGTCTTCAGGCTTTTATTTGACAATCACATATGGACTGGTATACACCTTTTTTAGAAAAGCACTGTGTCCTGAGATCAATCAATCAAAATTGGATTGCCTCCTTCTCAAAAGTGAATTGTTGTCTTGCTGAAAAGGTATGTGACAGGACCTCTGGTTTGGTAAAATACACAAACAAAAACAGGATTAAGATTTCTTTGCCTGAAAGGAAAAAGTCTGGGTGTTATTTTTTATTATTATTATGGGAAAGTTTAATGAATTGTCTCCTAGAACAAGAGATTAAATGTCAAGAGATAAAGCAGGTGTGAGGCCCATTATTTAGTGATGTCAGAACCCTTTCTCTCACTGGTGGCACTGTTCCACACAGAGAATGAAATCAGCTTGAAAACTACAGAAGAAGTAGCTTTGGCAGTCTGAGAAAAGAAGCAAAAAAAAAGGTAGCCAAACAGGTGGCTAGGAATATCTCAGAAAAGTTCTGGAACAAGCAAGCGATTCATGACAATGGGAAATACCAGGGTGTCCAGAGATATCGGCAATCAAGATAAAAGCTAAATTCATCAGTCAGAAGTCAATCAAGCTGTGAAGCAACAGGCCAGTAAAATGCTCAGCACACAGGGGTCAGAAGGGCCCTGAGCAACCCAGTGATGTCAGCCCAAGGCCAGTGCTACAGCATGAATCCAGGAAGACTCCTGAGGCTTGGCATGACATCACCATAGGCCCAACCACTGCTGATAGACCACCAACTTTACTTCTGGGGACCACCCATCCTCTGATGCCCAAGGAAACCATGAAACCTTATGTGGCTTTATTCTTAGAATCTTTTCCCTGGATTCCAAAACAAAACATCATATACTTCTAACCCAGTGGTAGGAGTTCAAGAGTGGCATTAACCTGGTTTTCCAGATTAAAAGGCCATGGAATAAGCCTATCTTCAAAAGGGGAGTCATATTACTAAGCTTTGACTCAAATACTCCATGGAAGGGGACTGTGGTCTGTGTTACAGGGCCCTGCATAAGCTATGGAAGGGGAAAGCTTCGGCTGCCACCATGTCTACTGAACCGCTGCTGCTGACCACAGAGAAGTATCAGGCATTGGAGGAGGACTTACTCTCTTCACTGTGAATCAATCTGTGCTATGTTGCCCTCACCCAAACCATTTTAGAGATATGGAAGACATTCAGGTCTCTTGCTTTCAAATGGATTAAGGTTAACCAGACCTGTGATAAAAGATTCTGGGCCACTTTTGAAATTCAACTCCCATTTCACCTGCCTTTACTGCACTCTGTCACCCCTGTCACTTGCATTAGGTGATGCAGTAGAAATAGCCCAGGAGTGAAGTTAGAACCTTTAGCCCCAACTCATTGCTGTGTGGCCTGGGACAGCCACACCACATCTCTGGGGCCCAGTGAAGGGATTTGGATGGACTGGAATATGGTCAGGTATCTTCTATTTCTTGAGAAAAGCAGTCTTATTCAGATAATAAAAGGCAATAGTGACCTACAAACTAAAAGGGGATGAAAGCCCCTAGACAGAGAGGTTTGGCAAATATAACATTAACTTTTCACAGGTAATTTAGAATTCCCTTTAGTAAAAGGCTTCTGGCTGAGTTGACAGGTAATTTTAGTTACACGTTCAGTGAATGTCATCTAGTCAATATTACAGGTGTGTGTGTGTGTGTGTGTGTGTGTGTAGTGTGTTTGCTCTGTGTGTGTAAACTTGGCTGAAGGTGCAAAAATGGTTAACTCCAAAGAATTTCAAAGATTAATTTCCTGCTCTGTAATAATGGTTTTGTGAAGAAAGGCTGGGTGGAAATGAATTTTCATTTAATACCAGGAATGTTTGAAAACTTCTGTAGGAAAAATTCTATCACTTTTCATTGAAGCTAAAAGAATTGGTGCTGAAGGGCCAAGACCAGAAATGGAATAGCTTAGCAGCACTCCACATACTGGCCTCCAGTTCAGGGCCCTCTGACAGCTGACCTCGGGAGTGTCTGTAAATCTGCTCTTTATTTCTTGGATGCAGCTTTCTTCTTGGTATAGATTGCTAGTACTTTGGTCACGGACAAAGGTGATGCACTAGATTTTATGAAATGTTAAAAATAAATTGTGCTCTGTAGGAAAATGCAGCATACAAAGAGGGAAAATGTAGTGGAAATAACTAAGGAATCTATTATTAAAAATGTATAGGATTAAATTATTCTTTGATTAAGAACTATAGACATAATTATGCAGGATTTCAACCCAAGCAGTCAAAAGTGCTTTATTTCAGAAACCTTAAGTGTATGGTCAAGTTACTAAGAACCTAGCTTTGGCTATTTCTGGCAGTAAGTTTCTTCCTTATGAGAGAGTTCACATAAAGAATCATTGAAAAGCCCAAAGCTGCCCCACTGAGGCTCCTTACATAGTTAAACCCCTATTAAAGTGAAAGAATCAAGAGGCTCCTCTGGAAAAAAATACATAACTCTATGTTCACTGGGACCCTGCTGGGTACAGATGTATCTGGTTGCTGTGGAGAAACAAAAGCCACAAAGGGTGTATGATGATGAGTGGGGGAGTTTGAGAAACACCCAATTTATACTGTTCCTGATGAAAAGACTGTGTTCTGAGACCAGTTCTGGCAGCCCCCAACTGAGAAGGGTCTCCTTGTGGCCTTCCTTCCTGCCAGGCCCTGGAAGGGGTGGGGAATGCTTAATGAGAATGAGATGCTTAATTGGGGCCTGGAAAAGGGAAAGAAAAAGCCAAACACGTAAAATGTGATCAGAAGCCAGCTCAGTTAAGCCTAATGGGAAAACACCTGAGAAGGCTTCAATGGCTGTGATCACGTACAGAGGGGCTGGGCCTTTGTTTTAGTTTTCTGGGGGAGCAGTACAACCAGCAAGAAAGGGTGGAGGAGGAGAGGGTCAGGCCCAAGGTAGTCAGGTTGAAGAGGCTAAACTGAGTCCTCCACATGTCTTATACACAGGAGATATATTTCTACCTACCCAAATGCTTGGCATGAGTTCTACCTACCCGGAACCCTTGAAACTGACTCAGTCATTTGGTTCAGCTTGCATGTCATCTCCTTGTCCTCCAAAATTTGTCTTCACACTCAGAAAAAATGAGTCACTCTCTCCTTTGTGCTTCCATAATTCCTGGTTTTTGCCACAGCTCTTGTCACTTGGCTTGTGTGTAATTAGCGCATGCTCTCTCTTTCTCATGCTCTCTCTCTTACACACACACACACACACACACACACACACACACACACAAGCTTGTGAACTCCATGAAGACAGCATTTGCTTCATTCATTTGGTACTCAATCACATGAAATACTGGTGAATATTTTGGAGGGCTTTTCTTCTTAAACATTTAGTTTCTGTAGCATGGTTATTCTGATAATAGCTAATGATAAATTTCCAAATCATTCTCAGAGTGACTACATTGAGGCACAGTATCTGGTTAAACATAAGAGAAGAATTTATATATATTTGGATTCGTGTCCACCCCTAGCTACTACCACTGCCTTTCATCTTTTACTAAGGACAGCTTTTGATTTTGATTAGGATAAAATATTCTCAACTAACATATAAAAAAAGTGTGTTGCCATGGAAAGGGTATTTCGAAGAAACATGAGAATTTTCTACCAGTATGACCTTGTCAGTTTAATTATCCATTATTTGTCTTTGGAGAGGAAGCCATTGGTATGTGTGTATAATGTTTTTCAAAATGATGAAGAGAAATAGAGGGTCAAGTAGCAACTTTAGCATTAGGTTGTTGTTTTGTTTTGTTTTGGGTGTTTTCTTTTTTGTGGGGGGTGAAATAGGCCAGGTGAGGGACAGATGGTTTACAAATATATCTTTTCCCAAAGTATAAACTAAATGTTTATACTTTGGGACAAAGATAGCAAAATTCAGTAGAGCGGGTGGTTTAAACAATGGAAATCTATTGTCTTACAGTTCCAGAAACTGGGAAATCCAAGATGAAGAGGCTGGCCAGTTTCTGTTGGTGGTGCTCCTCCCTGCCTGTAGATGGCTTCCCTCCCTGTATACCCACATGGCAGAAGGAGAGAAATCTCTCTACTCTTCTTACATGGCTACAGACCTATCAGATCAGACCCTCACCATTATGACCTCATTTAACCATAATCACCTCCATTAAAAACCGTATCATTATGTGACATAAATGCAATTACATGAGGGGTGGATGCTCCAACATATGAATGTGGGGGGACACAAACATTCAGTCTATAACATGAAGTCTGATCAGAACGATTTTTGATTGCTATTCCTGAAACCAGCTGCTGGCAAAGGCCAGGTGTGTGTAGGGTGGGTCCATGTTGGGTGGGTCCATAGGGAATACCCAGTTACACAAATCAAAGGAGACTAGGCCCCTGGTCTTGGGTTTCATATGGTGGTTGAAGTCGGGTTCCAAACCTCCTTCAAACACAACAATATGAAAGGAGGTAAGTAAAACAACCAGATGAAGAACATCAACAAAAAACAGTAATCAGACAACAGAACAGGCTCATACCAGCAAAAGGAAAGACATTTCCAGAAATGCAAGAAGGCAAGAGCTGGGATATTGCCCCAACCCACCCCTACCTCCACCAGGCTCAGAAATAATTCTGAATAAGATCTTACTAGCTACCATTACCTCCCTAAATAAGAGAGGAGAAGCCAGGGGATTTTTACAGGCACATGAAGTTAGGCATGAATACCTTTTATTCCACCTTTCCCCAAAGAGGCAGGAAAACTTTCTGTAATTCTCTATTTTACTATCTCCTGCTGAGAGGAAAATGGGAGAGGGAAAGCAGGCCAGTAACAAATGCCAAGAACTAATTAACCTCTAGCAAAAACAAACAAACAAACAAACAAGTATTTCACCAAATAGAAAACAAAAGAGAACATAAATAAGGCAAGATCTTTGAAGTGAGCAAGAAGCAGGCAAGGAGGCCCTCAACAGGCTCAGGTGGAGCCCCCTTCAGGGAGTCCTGGGAGATTAAAAATAGCAGCATGGACACATTCCCAGGAACAAACTGGAATTGCAACTAAAATACAAAACAATTTCCTTAATCAACAACAGAAGACTTGCTGGAGAAAACCCTGATCACTGAGAACTGAAAGTGGAGACTGAATAGAGACTGGAACAACATAATTTTGTTTTGAAATACAATGAAAAGAATACCTAGGCAGTGTCCTCAGTGGTCCCAGATCTGTCTCCTGCTTCAACAGTGCTTGGCTGGAACAGACCCATGGCCCCCCGTTCTTGCAGCCTCTGGCCACTCTCCTGCTTCTTATCCAGTCACCACCTTCAGACCCATCTCTATGACCAGCCAACACACTTTTTGTTTCCCACCTTAACTCCTTATTGCTGAACAACTATGAGCTCCCAAATTCATCAAAATTGTTTCATCGAGGTGGAGGCTGCAGTAAACTGCCTGGCCAACCTGCACCTGCCGACCCCCTACACCTACCTCTCTCTGGGCTTCTATTTCCACTGCAAATTGGGAGGGAGAGGGCCACTTGTTTTGTGAGTTGGCAGAGAAGCAGCACAGGGTTCTGAGTGTCTCCTAAAGTTGCAAAACAAGCACAGTGGCTGCATTATCTTCCAAGACATGCTGGAAACCTCCCCAAGGTGAGTGGGATGACTCTCAAGATGCCATGGAAGCTGCCCTGGCTGTGGAGAGAAACCTGACCCAAGTCTTTTGGAGCTGCAGGCCCTGGGTTCTACCTATGCAGAACCTCACCTCTGTGACTTCCTGAGAACCACTTCCTGAGGGAGGAGGTAAAACTCATCAAGAAGATGGGTGACACCTGACTCAGACTGAGCTGGGGGATTATTTCTTGAATAGAAATAATCTATTCTATTAAGCAGAACTAGGAGCCTTTGGAGCCCAGAGGCCTTTGGGGTCCCTCTAAATCCCCCTGGTGTCTGGCTTTTACCTGAGCTTTTCCCTGAAACTACTAGCCATTCTTTTAACCACTCTGAAGCCCTCTCCCATGCATTGGACCAAATGAAACAATAAAGCTTTTCACAGAAAAATAAAAGAATACCTAAATGATAAGAAAAAAGTTTATGAGAAGTGGAAAGGGCTTAGGGGGTTAAGGACGGAGGAGGAGGAAAAGGAGGAGGAGGGGAAGAGGGAGGAGAAACTCTGTTGTAGAATCGATTTAGGGTCTGCAGAGGATTTATTATCATCTTCTGTTTTGGGAGGCTGAGAGAGAAATGGAAAAGAGAATAGGGAGCCTCCATGGCAGATTCTTGTGCTTGCACAAAAGTTTCAAGTCTCATGATGAATTGAAAAACTATCCAAATGCAAAGAACAGCCTCCCACTGTGAAAGGCAACAGTACAGACAAATTGGTGTGAACCTGGGCTGGGCATGGGTGAGAAACTCAGCACAGCTAACGTAATTAGTGCTCTGGCCGCTTACTCCTCCCAGAGAGCTCTCTAAAAAAAAAAAAATGCTTCTAGAGAACTCCTAGAGGAAACAACAGATCACACTTCCTGTGAGGAGCCTGCTAATGTGTGCCATGCACCTCACTCTGCAAGCACATGGAAGGGGAGAGGAGAGAGAGAGAGAGAGAGAGAGAGAGAGAGAGAGAGAGAGAGAGAGAGAGAGAGAGAGAGAGAGAGAGAAAATAAGCATGCAAGTCAGCAAAGGACAGGTGGGGGTTTATTATGAAAGAAAGCATGATCTGAGAAAAATCTTTAGCCTGACTAATGTGGGTCAGTGGTTGAGTATAGATCCATTAAGCCAAGAGGTCACTGGTTAGATTACTGGTTAGGGCATATGCCTGAGTTCTGGGCTCCATCCCCGATAAGGGGTGTGCAGGAGGCAACTGAATCAAAGATTCTCTCATATCATTGATGTTTCTCTCTCTCTCTCCCCATTTCCATTCCTCTCTGAAATCAATAAAAATGATATAAAACCATATAAAATATTTAAATCTTCTAAAATGTTATAAAAAAAAGTCTAAAGGATATTAAAGGGATTAAAGATAAGGGAACTGGAATGTAAAAACCCAGGGAATAAATTTTTAATCCATAGAGAAATAAATTAAGAACAGTAAAGACTAAATTACTCAAAAGGGGGAAAAAAAGCTTGAGATTATCACAGTGAAAAAGAACACAGAAACTCTAGAACAATTACAGAAAAAATATTGTAGATGGAAGAGAAAACAGACTATCCTTCATGGAGAAAATTGGTGTCCCTGAAATTTAAAAGTCCCTGAAACTCAGAAGTCCACATATAAGAGGGAAATTTCCTAAGATGAAATTGTTTTTAAAAAACCAATAGCTAAGTCTCACTCTAAAAAGATGTCAAATAGAAATAAGTTAATAAATTTGAATAAAAAAAATTGATAGCTAGCTTGGCATCTAGGTGTCACTTTAAAAAATATCTAAAAATTTTAGAAGACAGCATAATTTTATTTAGAGTATCTTAAAGAAAATCACAACAGATGACAATTTAAGAGAAAATATTTGCAACATATTGGACAGAGTTAATTTTCTTAATTTATGAAGAGAATATAAAAGTCAATAAAGAAAAAAAATTGAACAACCAAATAAGGAAATTGGAAAAATATAAAAACAAATGAAAAAAAGGGGGGAGGGAGAAACAGAAGGAGGGAGCGAGGGGCAGAGGAGGAATGGAAAAAGAAAGAGAAAAAAGAAAAGGGAAGGAAAAAAGGAGGAACAAGAGAAGAGAGGGAAAATCTGGACACTACATGCCAAGAGGTAACTGAAAATGAAAATGCCTTTGAAATGCAGGACAGTGAGTTAAAAGCATGTATCTTAATTTAAATGATATGGTTAAAGAATTTAAGCATTAGCTTTTGATAAAAAAAATCCACTCTTGGATCCTTTTAATTCAAGCCTCCCATTTCCAATAAAAAACTTAGACTAAAATAAATTTGGATTGTTTTATGGAAGACTTTGGACCAACTTACCTTTAGCAAATTGCAATGAACAAGGCTTGTTCCAAAGCCAAAAGGAGAGAAATATGTAGCATTTTATTTTCAACTAGAGGCCCAGTGCACAAAAATTCATGCATGGGTGAGGGGGGGCCCCTCAGCCCACCCTGCCCCCTCTCAGAGTCCAGGAGCTCTCAATGGGCCTAAGCCAGAGTGTGGCCTCCCTCTTCGGAGGTGACCAGATTATCAAAAGGAAAGTGATGCACCCATTACTCCACTGCTGCTGCCACTGCCAGCCATTGCAGCTGCTGGCCCTCACAGCCAACAAGGTATTTTCATCAACACTCCAGTCCCTTCACCATGAAAAAATGACAACTTTCTTTAGGCATTTTCAAGATGTCTCTTTCATAGGCTATGACATTTCTTTCCTTTTTTTTTTTTTATCCTCACCTAAGGATATTTTCCCATTGAATTTTAGAGAGTATAGAAGAGACAAGGAAAGACAGAGAGAAACATCAGTGTGAGATGGACACATCAATTGGTTGCTTTCCTGCATGAGTCCTGACCTGGGCCCTGGCCAGGAAGGAGTCTGAAACCTAGTATGTGCCCAAGACAAGAATTGAACCCAGATCCTATGCTTGGGAAGCCAAGGCTCTATACACTGAGCAAAACTGGCTAGGGCAGGAGATGACATTTCCTAGCCCCTCTAGCAGTGGGCCTCCATTTTTTCCTCCAGGAGTGAGGTGAAAAAACTCTAGATCACCTTCTTGGAATCCTATTATCCAAGCAAGTGGCATACCACAAGCTTAGTCAATGAATGGTCAGAAAAGGTGTTTCCTGTGTAGCTCATGAGCAGAGGCAGGAATTCTGGCTCACTGTGGCTCTCTCTAGGCTTAATAGCTGTGGTGGCTGCCAGGGTGTCGACTTTGTTGGGAAAGATGTCCAGAAGATCCTACAGAAGATGTCCAGTTTAATCAGCATACTACCCTTTTTTTAGTATAGATATTTATTTTAAATGACAACAGTGCTTTCTCTTCTGAGATTTCATCCAGCTAAACCAAACCTGTACTTCATTCAGTTCTTTTTTTTAAAATATATTTTATTGATTTTTCACAGAGAGGAAGGGAGAGGGATAGAAAGTCAGAAACATCAATGAGAGAGAGACATTGATCAGCAGCCTCCTGCACATCCCCTACTGGAGTTGTGCCCGCAAGCAAGGTACATGCCCCCAACCGGAATTGAACCTGGGACTCTTCAGTCAGCAGGCCAACGCTCTATCCACTGAGCTAAACCGGTCTCGGCCTTTCAGTTCTTTTTATTGAGCTTCATAATAGTAAGGACTCAATATATATGTGCTGGCTGAATAAATGAATGAATGAATAATACCAGAGAGGAAAGAAATGTAATAAATTGTTGAATTATACAACAAAGTGATTCAGTGATGAAAAAATATTCAGAAGTAGATATTAAACATGTTTTATTCAGCCAATAAATATTAACCAAGAACTTATAGTCAGTTTTTATCTCTTTTGATCCTCAAATGTTATGAGGGCTATATCATTACCTCCATCCATAAGTGAAAAAACTGATATTCTGGATGGGAGCAGGACTTGCCCACAATCACACAAACAGAAATCCAGAGCTTGGATTTGGAACCAGCTCTAGAGAGTTAGAATCCATCTTTTGTCACCAGTAGTGACACTTCTGAGGAAGGTGCCAAAAATAGTGGCATCTCTGAGGGTCAGACTCTAGCCTGCTAAATAGGAAACAAAATTACAAACCAAAACAAAGGCATATTCAATAGAGAAAAGGAATGGATAGCAGCTAGACTTTTGGCATTTGTTGTAAGGAGAGTGGGTGATAAAGTTTGTTAAATGCTGTCTAATTTATTTTACCTCTATTCATGTTAGATGTAGGTGTCCACCCCCTGCACTCTTATATCTATATATCTATATCTATATCTATATCTATATCTATATCTATGTTATGCCCAGAGTTCGGGGTCCCCAATAATCCACCACTAAGGAGCCTTTTCCGATGCAAAAGCAAAGAGTCTTTATTCAAACCCGGGTTTGGCTCTCAGCCTCTTTCTGGTGCAGCAGTGAGGCGAGAGAGTGAGCCAGGCAGGAACAATGAGTTTTATGGGGTAGGATAATTAGGGGGCTTAGGAAAGTGATGAGGGTTACAGAGATTGGTCATTTGAATTAGGGTCTTTCTGTGGTTTAGTCTTATTAGGACCCTCCCTGTGTTCCTGGAGCTTCATTGGTTCATTTGGGTGGGGGTCGGGGAAGTTAAGACATTGCTGGCACACCTGTGGCCACTCCCAGAAAAGAAAGGGAGTTTAGGCAGGGGGCCCAGCCCTATAGGACAGGATGGAGGGGAGTTCATTTCCTTTCATATATATAAAGCTAATATGCAAAGTGTCTTGACCATCTGTGTAATGATGTCACATAGCAACACGCGGCTCCTTCTCCCTAGCAACTAGCCTCCTTGCAGTTTCTTCAGCCAAGAAACATGACTTGCTTTATAGCCAGGTGCAAACATTTTGCATTTTAACCTAATGTCTGTTAACCATTTTCATGTGCCTAGTCTCATTTGATCCTCACAGAATTCCTGAAGTAGGTAGATAGGAGACTCAGTGGAATCCTATTTTATTTTCATTAGCCAAAAAATGGAAATTTAGAAAGCTTAGAAACTTGACCTGACTAAAAAGAAGAAATGGTGGACATTGAAAATGACTTCAGGTGCTCTTATTGAAAAGAATATAGTCAAACACTGCTGCAGTTAAATATTTCACCCTTTGTTCTCTCAGTGTGATGTACAATAATAATCTGCTTCGTGTTGATATTTACTGCTGTGTTGTTGATAATTACCTGAAAGAGAAGTTGGGGTGCTTCTCCAGGCTGGAAAAGGTTTAGCTAAATCAGAAAGCAGGTCTAATTAAGCAAATTTATTTTATATCTATAAAAGACTAAGTTGACTCATGCATACATAATACATAATCACACACGTGTTTTGATCTGTCATTGTCAATCATGAATTTAGCTAATACTTCTATTATATAGGCGAATAGCGATACTGCAGTATTTCTTCTAATTAATTTCCTTTTAATGTGTATGAATTCATGCACCAGGTAGTATTATCATAAAACACCTGGCTATGAAACCTGTATGCCACTGAAGCAGCTATATAAATAAATAAGCCCATGCCACTACCAGGGATTGGAATTTTTTTGTGTATGAGATTAAATATATTTAGTTCCTGGCTATTGTAACCACATCAATGAGAAGAGTGACTTTTAAGATAATTTTAAGTGGTATTGGTGACTTGCATGTAAAGAGCAGATTGTGGGGAAATACCATTACAATACAGTGTACTACTACAATCCAACTTCTTTTCAAGTCCTGTATTTCCATTAACAGTCTGTTCTTCCTTGGATTCTACACCTAGAAAGTGAACTTAGCAGTCTAAGGTAAAGTACGTTCTAACTGAGCTCATATCCTCTATCAGTAGCTTCAAAGTAACATAAATCAATGTTTATGCATGTGGAATAATAGCCTCTTTCCACTTGAGCTTATGATTTAAATGATCATGGAAAAAGCCATAAACTTTTAACACCAGTTATCTTCCATTTCAGTACAATTATGAAGTCAGCAGTTTAGCTTAAGAAACTTCTCACCTTTATACATTAATTTGGTATTTCTCAAAGTTTCATACATGCATCATCTATAATTCTAAAGATAATTTTTGATTATGTAGAAATTAACATTTATTATAATGTGTTATAAATTAGGCACAAATCAAGTTCATGATTTATAACTATAATTACTATAGGCAAAATTAAGAAGCGATATTAAGATTGAGTCCATTAAAAACGTATTAAATGCTTTAGCTATTGCCCAAGAACGCTGCATAAGAAACCATCTTCAATCTCTAGCGCTTAAAGCAATCATCTATACTTTTGTTCATGCATATGAAGATCAACCACATCATCTGAGCCAGAAAAGAGGTCAGGCTGTGAGTTGAGTTTATGTCTTATAGTCCTTAGATCTGCTGCTCCTACAGACTTATTTTTTTTGCAGTAAAAGGCAGGAGGACAGGAGGGAAAGTCTCAACTCTACAAATTCATTTCAAGATTCTGCTTGACTCACTTCTGTTAATATCCCATTGGCCAAAGCAAATACCATGACCAACTCAATGTCAAGGGACAGTGGACTCCCACAGGGATAGAAGATAAGAAGATAACATTTTTTTGAAAAATAACCTAATTTAAGATAAATAGTAAAGTTGTAACATAGATATGACAAAAGTTTTGAAGATGGTTCAAGAGTGCTTGTTTTAAATCAACACCACTTTAATTTGTTAATGTTGAATCCAGACAGGCCTTGCTGTCTATAGCTGTGATGACACCTACAAACTCACAGTCTGAGAAATAATTGTTTGTAATTCCCTTTGTTGTGTGGAATGTATTGCCAACTCAAAGCTCAAATAAAAAACTTGAAGGTCCCTCTAACCTCTCTGTATTTATGTATTTACAAGTCTGGTTAATTGCATTCTATATGCTTCTCAGTATATTTTCTTTGTGATGAGACCTGCTTCATTTATTACTTTTTATGTAATGCAACTGATGACAAAGGATTAACATAATCAAGGCTTTGCGGAAGACAGTGCGTTAGTGAATTAAAATTAAAATGTACTGAATGTCCCAGACTCCTTCCATTTCAGTATCTTTTATCTCCTGCTAGGAGCCCTAAAATACACTTCTTGTTTGTGTTTTAAGCAGCAGTAATCAAAATGGAGGAAGGGACAGGCAAACTGAAATAAATAGGCTGTAGAGGCAATTTTTGTTTTGATCAGATTCTGTTGTCTATGGGAAATAGAATCATTTCTCTGAGACACTCAGTTGCATTGCTCAGCAGGAGAGAAACCGTTAGGGTAATACCAGCTCCACACATGCTAGAGTAACAAATGTCTGTCATTCTCTTTTTTTTTCCAAACACACACACACACACACAAAAAAAAAAAAAAAACTCACACTTGCACATGCATACATATATGCACATCCATAGTCACATAAGTATGCAATTGAACACATACATAGTCATATATTCATACCACATGTATACATATATGCATGCATTCATCAGGATATTAAATGAATAATTTCTACCAAACATACCTTTAGAGTTTTTGAAAGCAGATCTAACAAACAATGCCTCATCCTGCTCCTAGAACCTTAATTTCTGCTTTTCTTTTCATTACATCTCATGCTAATCTGTTCTAGTATGGTGACACAACCCAAAAGTTCTCATTTAAATACAGTGGTACCTCGAGATACGAGTGCCCTAACATAGGAGATTTTTGAGATACGAGCCATCGAGTGAGCGATTTTTGCTTTGAAATACGAGCAACATTTGAGATAGGAGTAATCGCACAGATCGGCCAGCTGCACACGACCCACCAGTTTACCGCGACTCGAGCATCTCATAGTTTTCCATGCCTCAAGGTTATGGAACGAATTAAACTCGTATCTGTATATCGTATCCTATCTAATAAAAATACTGTATATCGTATCCTATCTAATAAAAGAGTAATATGCAAATTAACCACCCACAAGCCATAACCACCAGCCAATCAGGAGCAAGTATGCAAATTAACCCAATCAAGATGGCTGCAGAAATGAAGTGAGCAGGAGGCTTGGATTTTTCCAGCAATGGAGGAAGCCAAGTTTTCCGCACACTCTGGCAGGCCCAAGTCTCCACTCAAGGCTATAAAGTTTCAATTATAGAAGATAAATAAATCCCCCCAAAAATGGCAGCAGCCACAGAGCAAGCAGGAGGCTTGGCTCCACTCAAGGCTACAAAGTTTCAATTATAGAAGATAAGAAATCCCAGATCCCACGGTCTCTATTTGGGTCACCAAGGGGCATGGCTGGCCTGCAAACCACCACAGGCCCCTCACCCAGGCTGCCCTAGGCCCCAAAAGAACCCCCACTCTGATCCAGGACTCCCTTCAGGGCAAACCAGCTGGCATCCACCCATACACCAGGCCTCTATCCTATCTAATAAAAGAGTAATATGCAAATTTACCATCACTCCAACACACAAGATGGCTGCCCCCATGTGGTCAAAGATGGCTCTCTCATGTGGACATAAGATGGCCTCCACAGATGGCCAGCAGGAGAGGGCAGTTGGAAGGGACCAGGCTAGCAGGGGAGGGCAGTTAGGAGGAACCATGCCTGCAAGGGAGGGAAGTTGGGGGTGACCGGGCCTGCAGGGAAGGGCAGTTGTGGGGGACTCAGGCCTGTAGGAGAGAGCATTTGGGGAGGGGGTGACCAATCCTGCAGAGGAGGGTAGTTAGGAGTGACCAGTCCTGCAGGGAAGGGAATTTAGGGGCCATCAGTCTGACAGGGGAGTGATTAGGGGGTGATCAGGCTGGCAGGCAGAAGTAGTTAGGGGCAATCAGGAAGGCAAGCAGATGAGTAGTTGGGAGCCAGCAATCCTGGATTGTGAGAGGGATGTCTGACTGCCCATTTAGATCTGATCCCACCAAGTATAAACGGGCAATCGGACATCCCTTGAGGGGTCCCAGAATGGAGAGGGTGCAGGATGGGCTGGGGGACACACACAAAGCATGCACAAATTTTGTGCACCCAGCCTCTAGTCCTATATAATAAAAGCCTAATATGCTAAGTGCCCAGTCGACTAGTCAGCCATTCCACCAATCAAAGTGTAATATGATAATGATATGCTAAGGCTGCTCAACTGCTCACTATGACCTGCACTGACCACCAAAAGGCAGGTACTCCAACTAGTAGGTTAGCTTGTTGCTGGGGTCTAGCCAATAGGGACTGAGCAATATGAGCCAGACATGCCCTGGAGCCCTCCTATAAGTACCTCCCCTGCTGACCAATCTCCTATGACCCTCCCCAGTCCCTTGGCCTGGCCTCCTCCTTCTTCACAATCCAGGACCACTTGAGGGATGTCAGAGAGCCAGTTTCAGCCCAATCCCCCACAGGCCCGATGCACAAAATTCATGCAAGAGTAAACCTTCCTTCCCCAGGTTGCTGGCACCCGCTTCCCTCTGGCACCAAGGACTTAGGCTTCCCTCTGGCTGCCAGTAGGCACCTGAGACCTGGGCTGCCCTCTGGCCACTGGCAGTCACATGGGACCCAGGCTTCCCTCACAACCTTGGCTTTGTCCAGAAGGTTGTCTGAAAGGATGTACGGAAGGATATCCTGTCTAATTAGCATATTACACTTTTATTATTATAGATTAAGGTAAAAACAAAACAAAACATAGGGCAACAACTTAAATATTTACTACTTTCTGATTTGCCTTTTGGGTTGTGCTTTTCTCAATTTCTTCCTTCCTCTCTCACCCAGCTCTTAAAACTGTTTTGGGTGCTCCTTCAGTTTCTTTTTTTTTTAAATATATTTTATTGATTTTTTTACAGAGAGGAAGGGAGAAGGAGAGAGAGTTGGAAACATCAATGAGAGAGAAACATCAGCTGCCTCCTGCACACCCCCTACTAGGGATATGCCCACAACCAAGGTACATGCCCTTAACTGGAATCAAACCTGGGACCCTTGAGTTCCCAGGCAGACACTCTATCCACTGAGCCAGACTGGTTAGGGCTGCTCCTTCATTTTCATTAAGCATTGTTTAATTGATCAGCATCCTGACTATTAAATACAATTTTTCCTTAATATCAAGGAGGTTTCTCCATAGTAATATCTCCAGAGTTATTACCATTGATTATAATGAGTTTGAAAGCAATTTTCTGAAAGAATCAGCCACAGGTACCTCTACATCCTACCATTAGAAACAACCTGAGAAGAAAGTCCAAGAGGTAATGTTTAAATAGTGTTAGATCAGTTAAATTTTCTTTCATTTTATTTCTTATAAAAATAACAATAATGTTATGTTTTAATTAGTTCTAATCATTTCCCAGTGAGTTAGACAAAAGATTTAGACCATTTTATAGTCATTTAATAATGAAAAAGCCAAGGCTTTTAAATACTATGAGATCTGGTAAAAGTCATTCAAAAAATTAAGTGGCCAACCAGGATATCCTCTTTTGTGACTTATCTGTTTGTATCTTACCTTTCCCTAATGGTTAGTGCTTTGTTTTTCCTATGTAAGAAATGTTTGCCTAATGATGTGAAGACTTTTTTTCTATGTTACCTTTCACAGTTAGTTTTATAATCTATCCAGAATTTATTTTTTGGTATGGTGAAAACTATTTCTTCAGGGTAGGTCTGCTGAGAAACAATTTCACTGTTTTCCCCTGAAAGTGTTTTTACTTTAAATTACAATTTGAAAGAAGTTTTTATTAGGTACAACATTTTATATTGGAGATTTTTTTTTCTTTTAGCATTTTCAAGATGTCATTGCATTGTCTCTGGTTTCCATTATTTCTGTTGAGACATCATCTATAGGTCCTATTGTAACTATTCAGAAATTAATTGTTAAATGCTAGACACTTCCTGTAAAACATTGTAGTGATAACTTGAGACTGAGTGGTTTCATCTTTTCCTAAATAGGATTTATTTTTCTTCTGAAAGGCAGATGAGACAGAGTAGAGAATACCATAAAATTAGGAATTAAATTGATTAAAAATTAGACTTCAGTTTTGGGGTTTGGGTGTGTGGTTTTTTTTTGGGGGGGGGTTGCTTTTGTTTTGAAGTTGTTCAGAGATCTTTATTCTGATCTTCATTATTCTTTAAACAACTTACACAAAACGTTTTCTTTATCTCTGCCCCAAGCAGCAACAGCTGCATCCCGGCTCAAAATGAAAGGCACAAATAGTGAAAGACCTTGTAGAGAAAAACTAACAGGAGAGATTTCTGCTTACCCTGGTTAGGTGAAGGTAGGATAGGGAAAGTGCCTAAGTATAATATTTCAAAGACTCTGTTCTTCTTAGCTAAGGCCAGCAAGAAAGGAGCTAGTTAATGGACACAAAACTGCCCAGCACAGCAATCTGATGGACTTCACTTTTTTTAGAGCTGTTCTATTTCAAGTTCATCCATGTCCCCATAGTTCACCTATGAGGAGATCCCACAGAAAACTTTTCCTTGGTGGCTCTGACCTCCAAGTTCTGTCTCTCCCTCCTATTTTTACCCCTCCAAACCTCTTAAGACTTCTAGAGGCTCTGTTCAACTTGGCACATGTTGAATATCAGACTCACTAGGTTGCACCTCCTGAATGTTGTGATGCATTGATTGCTCTTGGGTGCCTTAAAATAAGGTCTTATATAGTATTTCCCTTGTTTCTAGCAGTTCTTGGTACAAGGGTTAGGCTACATCATAGTATTCTATCTTAGGCAGAAATTCCTTCCTTAATGTGATTTCAATTTGCATTTTCTTCCTTATTAGCAAAGTGAATCATCTTTTCACATGCTACATGACATTAAAAAAAAAAACTTAATGAACGGTTGTAAATTTTTTTCTATTGTATTATTTATCTTTTTCATCTCTATTTTAGAGTCCTTTATGTATTCAAGATGTCTATGATACAGGGTACAAATATTTTCAATTTATAATCTTTCTTTTTTAAACATTGCTTATGGTATTTTTTCCACCCACAATTTATTATATTTATATAAAGTAAAATAGTTCCATTTTTTGGTTATTACTTCTGTGCTTTCAAACATAATTAGCAAATATTTTCTCTTCCCAGGCTTGGGGAAATCCACCAATATTTTATTTTCTGTCATTATGTCTTTAAAAAATGTGTTGATAAAACATTGAAAAATGATCCACTTTCTAGAATTGGCAGAGTAAGAAAGGATATGATACAGTATTAAGTCCAATTGGAAGTCATCAGTTTTGTTTTCTCTTCCTCAGCCCCTGGAACTCAAATGAAAAGAGCTCATGGACACAGTTACTTTCATGTTGTCCTTGAAGGGCTTGGGAGCCTATGAGTTTTTCCATTTCTTCCTGTGTCACCCTCCTTCTGACTTCTCTAAGATAATCAGGGTTACTTTTATAGTAATGTCTCCAAAATACATGCATGTCTAATTCATAATCCTCTTCCTCATCAGTGTGTGCAAAAGCTTGTTTGGCATTCCCACATAAATGACCCAGCACTTCAGACTTCAAATCTGAAATGGCTTTCTTTACCTTCCTCAAATTTGCTTTTTTAATATGTCTTCAAATACCACATCCATCCACTCAGACTCAGAGATTGGTTACCTTTGAGTCATACTTCTTTATTGTTAGGAAATAATTACAAAAGTACAAGTTCCATCTTTGAAGGTATTTTCTTCTGAAGAAATTATAAATTGTATCTTTTCTAACCTTGCTTCATTCTCACCCATAGACACACCTAGTTTAATGTACTGCAGTCTCAACAAGCACTCATGTAATAAATGTGAATTTAATTTTCTGTTTAAAAAAAATCACAGAAATAATTAAAACTCTGAAAGTATAGATTTTCCAGCACACTGCATGTGTATTTGTATTTTCAAATGCTCTGGCTCTTTAAGTTGTGAAAACATAATAGATACTTAACTAAAGAAATAAGAGGATATTGACTATCTGGGAAATTTCTCACAATTAAAAAAAATACCTTATTGCTACAGTTAAGCACATGATACAGCTCAGTAACAGTGAGTAGATGACAAGCCTTAGAAGCTGTGCAAATAGAGAACAATCACAATGGAAATTAAAGACTGGACTCTTGATGATACAAAATGGCAGCCTCTGAGCAGACTCCTAGGGCAGTAACTAAGCCATTCATTTGTGTTTAAACAAGAAACTCATTGCCAAGGGAATGAATCTTTCTTTGTTCAGGCAAGACTAAGGCAAAGTAGGTTTTCTTTTCTCTCTTCAAAGGTTAAGCTATATAAACACACCAATATACAAATTTTCCTAAATTTAAATTGCAGGTTGTTCTGATTAAACCAAGTTCCCCTGCTTTCATGCCTCCAGATTTCTAATTTTAAAAGTTGTGTATGTATGTATAGATATGATTATCTCACAAATTGGAGGATTTACAAGATGGCAGCACTGCAGTATTCCAACAGCTCAAACTACTATTTTCTTATTTATCTTTTTCTACAAAAGAAGGTGAGTCACAGGAATATTTTTTATTTTGAGAGGGCAATGGAGGGTGACAGAACAATTGACAGACACCTTAAATTCTCTGTTAATCAAGGGACTGTCTTCTTTCATTCTTTCAGCTCAAGGAGAAGTCTCACCAAGAGTTCCTATAAAAAGTGAAGGCTCCTGTGATACAGAAAACTCTGCAAGTCCTGATGGTAAGATCCTAAGTGCTCCGAGCTCAGGCAGTCCACAAACGTGGCTCACTATTATACGAATTAAAATATTCCTTTAGAACAAAGTCAAGTTCAAAACCACTTTCTACTAGGAACTAATAAAATTGGCAGCCTTTTTTTAAACACTGACTCTAAGTTTAAAAAACAGCATGTGCCTCAGTTAAATCATAACTCACAAAAAGGCCACGCTGGGTAATTCTAAGGCTAGCTTGGACTGCAGAAAGTCTAGTTCATGAACATTATAGAAGCATCTCTTCTGAAAAAAAAAAATGCTTGTTCCACTCTTACCCCTGTTACCACTCTGGAGCTTTGGCTTGAGCTTGGGCTAAGGTCATTCGTGGATTTCCATCACTGCATCACCTCTGATGTCTTGGCCAAATATGTATTAAGTCTTTAAAAGCACCCTAGAAATAAATTTACAAAAAAATGTTTTTTTCATTCACATCTCATTTTAAAGGCATCTGAAGATTGGAGCCTCTGAAATGCGAGCATACCCTCAACTCCTGCTGGGGAACCTTTTTAAGGTCATTACTTGCATTAGAAAAAACTGTTTGAACACACAAGGTTTAGTAAATATTTCATTCCACTGCCCCACAGAGCTTAGGAGAAACAGAAATGATGAGTGTTCAACTGTTTATATGTATCTTGTTGTTTGAGTTACTTGCAAATTATTTGAGTCAATAAATGACCTTGGAAAAAATTCAGCCACTGGGTAGCTACCTGGTGATTTACATAGAGTTTCCAATAGTACTAGGTATTCCCCCCTGCTATAGGTCCTTTTTCACAAACTTATTTTTCACTCATGGGCAAACATTATCTGGAAAAATATTGTTTTTAAATACTAGATCTATCCATTAAAAGTTATCACGTGTTAGTAATGCCCAGTTGAACAAAACTTGCCCAGCCTGGTTTTGCTTCTGTAGACATAGTCGATAACTGATTTTTGCAAAGCATGTTCTGAAGAATACCAAGTCCAAGCCCATACAATGCTCACTAAATAAAATAAATAAATGTGAGAAGTACTAATTTTGAGTCTTTATTTGGAGATTCACAATGCATATTGCAGGCTCTCACAAGTCTCAGCTGTAAATTAATTTATTAACATGGTTTAAAGCTGCTTTTCCCAAATGTATTCAATCATGGAATGCTTTGCATAGTAACATTTGTTAATAATATATTTTGGAACTAATAACTATTGGGCTAGAGGAAGAAAAAGAAAAGGAATACTACTATATTTTATTATGCTCCTACACTGAGATGGGCACACTTAAAAAATTTTGTAGGCCAGGAATGAAAGTCCCTGTATTATTCTCTTAATATAGGTAAAATGTCCGCCTCTGACAAGTTTACACCTGGGTTGAAAATGAGCTCACATGTCATTAGAAACCCAGGCTTGTGTGAGGTGAGAACAAAGAGACCTGCTTTTCAAACCTTCCTGCTTAAAAGAGAGTTGGGTGGGATGCCACATGATGTCATTCCCTCTTTCAAAACTCTTGGGAGAGTGAAAACTAGCATCTGCTACTAATTTACTTTAGTCAAGCTTTGAAGTTCAAGAAAAACTGATGTCAGTTGTTGATTCTGTGTGAATAAATACAGGCTACCCAAATGAGAAAACTCAAAGGTTACTTATTCAGAGCTTACCAAAGTGTCAGCCATTAGCACTTATGTTTGGCCAACTCAAAGGCAGGCAGGGAAGCAAGAAACTTTTATAGCTTACAAAAAAGGAAGGCACCATGTTTCTATGTCTCTTGATTTATTTTGTTAATCAGTTTATTTTGTTCTTTAGATTCCACATGAGTGAGATCCTGTGATACTTGTCTTTCTCTGTTTTGCTTAGCATAATACTCTCCAGGTTCTTCATTATGAAATCTCAGAGGGGAAGGGTGGGTGGGTGGGAAGAGATCAAGCAAAGAACTTATATGCATATATACATAACCCATGGACACAGACAATAGTGTGGTGAAAATCTGGGTTGGGGGGGCAAGAGGTGGGCTAGAAGGGGACCATTGAGGGGAAAAGGGGGCATCTGTAATACTTTCAACAACGAAAATAAATGTTTAAAAAGGGTGGGGGGAGGCTCAAAGCATCCTCTGATTAAAGTTCTTGGCATGAGGAAAGGAGACTTGGGCTAAGTAGAAGTGGGATATCTTAAGGCTTGGGGACATACAGTGGTACCTCGAGATACGAGTGCCCTAAAATATGAGATTTTTGAGATACGAGCCGTCAAGCGAGCAATTTTTTGCTTTGAAATAAGAACAACATTTGAGATACGCGTAATCACACGGATCGGCCGGCTGCACACGACCCACCAGTTTACCAAGACTCCAGCGTCTCATACTTTCCCACGCCTCAGTCAGTGTGCTTGTTTACCTTGTTGTCGAAGCATCTTTTGTGCATTTACATACTTTATCACATTTCTTTTTATAACCATGGGTCTGAAGAAAGCGAGTGGAAAGGGCAGTGCTCAGAAGAGGATGATGTCTATTGAATTAAAGAGTGAAATCATAGAAACATATGAGCAAAGTGTGCGAGTGGCTGACTTGGCGAGGCAATACGGGTGTAGTACTTCAACGATATGCACTGTGCTTAAACAGAAGGAGTCGATAAAGGGTATAACGCCAGCTAAGGCGTTACAATAATTTCTAAGCTCCGTAGCTCTCTCCATGAAAAGATGGAGAATCTACTGATGGTGTGCATGGCAGAGAAGCAGCTTAAAGGAGATACATTAACACAGGGCATCATATGCGAGAAGGCACGAGCGATTTACGGTGATTTGCTGGAGCAGACCCCGCACACTTCCATGGATGAAGAATCAGAAGACTCATTTAAAGCCAGTAGAGGCTGGTTTGATAACTTCAGGAAAAGGTCTGGCATTCACTCCATCCTCAGGCATGGTGAGGCAGCAAGTTCGAATGTGAAGGCAGCTGAGGATTACCTCAAACTTTTTCCCAACTGATAGAAGCCAAAGGATATATCCCCCAGCAAGTGTTCAACTGTGATGAGATATGACTTTTCTGGAAGAAGATGACGAATAGGACTTATATAATGGCAAAGGAGAAGGCAATGCCAGGCCACAAACCCATGAAGGATAGGCTAACTCTCGCACTGTGCGCCAATGCAAGTGGCGACTGCAAGATCAAGCCTCTGCTCATATACCATTCGGAAAACCCCAGAGTCTTTAAGTCACATAAGATTTTAAAAGATAAATTGCAAGTTATGTGGAGGGAAAACCCGAAGGCATGGGTCACCAGGCAGTTCTTTGTGGAGTGGGTAAACCTGGTTTTCGGCCCTTCTGTTAAGAAATATCTACAGGAAAACAACCTAACCATGCAAGCCCTCCTCGTCCTCGACAATGCTCCTGCTCACCCACCAAACCTCAAAGATGAACTCCTCGAAGAGTTCAAGTTTATAAAGGTTGTCTATCTACCTCCCAACACCACTCCTATCCTGCAGCCCATGGATCAGGAGGTGATTTCTAATTTTCAAAAGCTGTACATCAAGCACCTGTTCCGGCGCTGCTTTGAGGTGACGGAGAACACAAACCTCACCCTTTGAGAGTTCTGGAAGAACCACTTTAACATCGTGATATGCCTCAGAATTATTGATCAGGCCTGGCTGCGTGTTACAACAAGGACTTTGACCTCTGCATGGAAGAAGCTGTGGCCTGGGGCCGTAGGCGAAAGGACCTTCGAAGGATTCGAACCCGAGGTGCCAGTGGAGAAGGAGATAGTGTCTCTGGGAAAATCCATGGGCCTAGAAGTGGATGAGAGAGACGTGAATGAGCTCGTCAAGGAGCACTCTCTGGAACTCACCACGGAGGAGTTACAAGAGTTGCAGTCTCAGCAACATGCGGAGGTTCTCCAAGAAATTGGTTTGGAGGAGGAGCCAGAGGTGGAGGAGATCTCTACAAGTGAGATAAAGGAGATATTAGGAATGTGGGAGAGGGTGTCAGACTTCCTGGAAAAGAAACACCCTGAAAAAGTTGCTACTGGTCGTACATCGGAGCTGTTCAATGAAACTTGCCTCACCCATTTCAGAAACATTCTGAAAAGGAGGAAGAAGCAAACCTCCTTGGACATGTTTTTTTTTAAATAGGCCAAAAATGCAAAGATCAGTAGCAATTAAGTTCAGTGAAGATTAGTTAAGTTACATTCAGTTTAGGGATAAAGTGTAGCATTAACAGTATAACGAGTAGGTGAATACACTTTATAAAACCAGTTTATTCCTTTACATTCTCTTTTATTATGTTTTTATACAGTATTTGTCATTTATAAATACATTTTTCTTATTCAAAAACATGTAACAAGAACAACTGGGATGGCATTTTGGGGGCTGGAATGGATTAACAGCATTTCAATTGATTTCAATTGGGGACATTTGCTTTGAGATACGAGCAACTTGATATATGAGCAAGGTTATGGAACAAATTAAACTCGTATCTCGAGGTACCACTGTACTTTGCTTTTCCTGGTTGGAGCAAGCATATGGAACCTAGCAGTCACTGACCATTCTGAGTTAATTGTTGTAAAGGTTGCAGTTTGGTTGCCTGGGCTGGTTGATGCACAGTTTTTAAGTCAGAATTCTGTTGATATATATGGCCTAGCCATTGTTCATTTGTGTATTGTTTCTCAGTTTATAATGTGGGCTTTGATGCTTTAAAAATATCAACCTACTTAAACCAATGACCCTTGAAAACTTCCCAAGTGATTGCTATGTCTGCTCTTGGCTACTTCTGGACAATAGAAGTAATTATGAATTCTATTTGTATGCAAATGCTCACCTAGAACAATACTCAGTGAAGTAAAAGCACAGGTTTTGTTTTATTATTTCTGTGTGATCTGGTTAGATGTTTTGCTTTTCTATTTCATGGAGCCTTTTGCCTCTGCACCCAATGGCAGGTTTATAAGGTCTATTCTGAATTTCAAAATTGAGAACACAGCAAAACAAAGAAGCCTATTGATATAGCCCCATTAAAGGGAGCTGCTCCCCTCTCTGCAGATCAATGATCTCTTTTGCTTTGTTTTCTCTTTATTTTCTTATACATTTATTAATTTCTTTGAATTTATCTAAGAATGGTAATACATATACCCAAAATATCAACCCAAAAATCTAGTATGAAATGACAACTTAGTTTCTACAATTTAGTAAAAAGGCAATTCTGCCCTCCCCATTTCTCTTCAGTAAAAATCCACAAGAATGACCCTAAAATCATGAATGAATGAAAAGGAATTGAAAAAAAGGGTATAACATAGGAAATCAGACAAGTCATAGACCATTTTAATGTGTTTTAAGAGATTTGGTTTTAATAAATGTTTAACCTTTTTGTTTTCCTTTCTGGTTATAGTTGAAATGAATAGTCAGGTTGACAGTGTAAATGACCCAACAGAGAGTCAGCAAGAAGATTAACTAATAGGTAAGTTGTCCTTGTGGTGAGATTTTTTATTGGTTAACTGGTCAGAGGAACTATTTGTAAACGGCATATTGGATTTCCCTCAACTCTTCCAAGTCCCTCAGCATGGATCAGGCTAAACTTTAATCAAATAACATTATACCAAATAACACAGTGTAAGAAGCAAAAATTACCATAGAAGCTTGCCATCTTTCAGAGAGAAAGAAAAGCCACAACATATTCAAATCAAGCAGTACTGTGGTTTTGTGAGCTGTGACAATAAGAAAAAATGGTTTTCCATTCATCTCACCTCCTGGTCTCCTGGAGTGATTAAATTATTTCAGCAGCCCCTAGCTGATTCTGAAGTATTCCTTTTCCAGAATTTACCTGCTGAGTTGTTTTAGTAGATCTTTTTTTAAACATAACAACTAAAGCTTTGCCCTGGGAAATGTGTAAAGGCCCTTGAATATGTTTGGGCAGAAAGAAACCTGTCTCATATTCTAACCTTTCCCACCATTACCTGTGGACCTGTGTCTGCACAAAGGTTTGTTGAGTTGAATGAGCCTCAGGGAACTCCCAAAGAAAATAAAAGTCTGGGCCTGGCCACACTTATGAGTTTTTCCAGACCAACACACTAAATTTCTCAGCAGAGAATGAAGTATATCTAGAATGATGAGTGGTCTATAAATAAGTCCATATCTTGAAAGCTGCTGAGAAAAATTAGAGGAAATAAGTTAGAATTCTATTGTTATATATGGCTTGTTATTTCAATTCCTAACTTAAAGTAGTTAGCTATTTAAAAAAAAAAACCTATGGAATAAATGAATTGGGGGTTGTCTAGTGTAAGACACAAATGTGTTGACACTGTTGCCTCCAGCACTGCCCTGCAATCCCTGTATCTTCTCAGTAGGTCTCTGTACCCCCAGAAAGCCCTGCAGCACCAGACCCTTGAGTCCCAGCATCACAGCAGCACAACGTTTGAGAACATGTAAAAATACACACGCATCTGTCCCTCCCATCATGATCTTGAACACCATTTAAAACTAGATATAACTATTTGCAAAATGCATGTATAGCATAGAACTGCTAAAAAAGTATAAACATATGCAAACATGGTCTTGAAACATGTCATTTTTTTTACTGATAACCTCATTCATATATTTTAAATATCCTGCTAAGCTGCAAAAATGATATGGTAAAGTGCCATTGAATGAAACCTGAAAATTTTAAATACAAGTTCTTCAGTGTTGCTTTACCATTTGCCCTTTAGTTGGCACCAAACTGTAGACTTCTCGTCTGGATTTTTTTTCTTATAGACACTATTATTTTCCAGTGTGCTCAATTTCCAGATATTGTACCAGGGCAAATCTGTTTTCTGTAATAACTGTCAAAATATTTCCCTTGACCATAAACACCAATTTATACCTTTACCCAAATGTGTAAGTTGTCAAAACTAAAAGTTCAACATTAATTTAAGGAAACTCAATTTCAGGAAAAGAAAGGGCTCATACTGGGTCACTTGGCTGGTCAATGGAAGTTTAGATACTACAAGTACAAATTCTTTGATGTCACCATATTGTTCCTCAAACAATAGTGAGGTGTCCGTTGTTGTTTTTAACACAGTTGTCACAGAGGACAGTATGACCTGAAGAACTTTACTGATTCCTACAGAAATATTTAGGCAGTTTGGTTTGTAAACATTATTTGGTAGTTCAACAGGAAGAAAGACTCTTAACCTTTAGTTCTGTGTATCATACCTATAAGGAAATTAAAGAACTTACTGTGAAACTGAATTAGAAAGATCAAAGACAATGAAAAAAATGTTTTGTGTTCTATAATTTATACTTGTTAAAAAGCAGGGATATCAAAAATAACAATAAGGGAACAGATAAAAGGAGAAATAGAACATTCTGCAAATGTAAAAATAATTTTTAATAAGTATTTGAGGGCATATAAAGATGGTTATGGAACTACAGAAATATGAAGAAATATGGCAGGCAGTGGGGGTTGTGGCTTCCAGTTTGGGTATTAAGAGGCCTTGTAGCTTCTATTTTTGCTCACTCAGAATGCCTGCTCCTAGAATCCAGCCACCTTGTGTGAAGTTCAGGCACATCTATAGAATGACTAAGGCCACATGGAGAGATATTTTGTGATATTCTAGCTCTAGTAGATATCACTTGGAGCAGATAAACTGCCCAGCTGATGCCAGATCAAATTATAGAGTCATGAGAAATAATAAATAGTTGATTTTTATAGCCACTAAGTTTTGGAATTGTTTGTAATGTAGCAATAGGTAACTGAAGCAATGGGAATAATACAGAACTCCTCTCAACACAAATACTTATAAATGAGAGAGAAAATATAACAAAAACATTTTAAAGTATAAAGCTCAATGGACATAAAAGCAAAGGCACCTGGGGTAACAAGGAAAATGAAAGCCAAAACAATAATCTGGTGAGCTGGAGATGCAGCAACCCTAAGGGATACAGATTATTGTTGATGCAGAAATAGGCCCTATGTCTAAGATTTGGGTTCTAACGTCCACCTGGGACCTTGAGCCACTCAGAGTAAGAAGCAGGAATTGATACCTCTACATATATCCATCTGGGACTCTCAGCTCAAGAAATTAACAAGGAAACATGGGTCTAGCCAGGGTACAGCATGTACAAAGAAAAAGATTTCCATCATAAGTAGAAAACATAAATGCACCATGAGATTGCAACAAATTCATGTAGTTCAAAGTCATGTAGTAATATACAAACAGAAATTAATTTATATAGTTGATTATAGGTAGCAAATAGAAATATCACTTGGAAATGTCACAGAAGAAAAAGTATCTGAAGATGAGTTCCAGCATCACAGCAGAACAACGTTTGAGAACATGTGAAAATACACACAAATCTGTCCCTACCATCATAATCACATTTAAAACTAGATATAACAGTATTTGCATAATGCATGTATAGCATAGGACTGCTAAAATATTTTTTGTTTGTTTGCTTGTTTTTGTTAATCCTCCCCAAGGATATTTATTCCATTTATTTTTAGAGAAAATGGAGGGAAGGAAGGAGGGAAAGGAATAGGAAGAGAGAGAGAATCATCAATGTGAGAGAATCATCATACATTGGTTGCCTCCCACCCACATCATAGCAGGGCTGGGGATGGAACCTACAACCCAGGTATGTACCCTTGACTGGGAATTCAAACCTCTGACCCTTCAGTCCCCAGGCCAATACTCTAACCACTGAGCATATTAGCCAAGACAAATTCACAATTTAAGACATAAAACACACAAGGAAGTAATCCATCAAAAATGAGAGTCAGTGGTTAAAATTACAGGATAATTAGTACCATAAGAACTCAAGAGAGTAGGAAATGTTGAAGACCTTTATAAAGTAAATATACATAAAAATGACAAAAAGATGAAAAGCAGATATAAAATTAAAAAAAGCAATACTATGAAAAATTTACAATAATTTGGAAAAAGCAAATAAAAGTGTAGTAGTATAAAAGACACATGAAGAGACGTGAAGAATAAGACATAACCAAGATGTTTTGTGTTCAATTAGCATTTTAAAAGGAATTAGATTATCAATATTTGAAAGATAATGACAGAATTTATTAGAGGTGATAATAGTCATGGATTTTAAATTAAAGAAAGAACAATAAGTTGCAGGAAAGATGTATATTTAAAATAAATCCACATGCAGGCACTACTAAACACCAGAGAGAATAAATTAAAGCAATTTGAGAGAAAAGGAGCTAAGCTAGAAAGAAGTCAGGATTGTGTGAATAGCAAGCTTCCCAACAATGATTTAGGTTAGAAGACAGTGGACTAGTTGTGAATTTTCAAAACTTAGATACAAATATCTGCCAATATAAGAGATCTGGACTAGTTGTCCTATCACTTCAGAAAATGGTATTCGCCATTTTTCAGGTGAAAGAAATATTGCTACTCAAATTCTTTGAAAGCTCCTAAATATACAACAGGAAGAAGAAAATTGAGTCCAGATGAAAGAGTAGGGTGCAGGAAACAATTGTGAGCCAAGAAAAATTGTAAGCACAAAGGTATATCAAAATAAATATTGACTATTATAAATATAGATTTATAATACTAATTGGTGTGTGGTTAAAAAGCCTACTATTTATGTACATTTTATAATATATAAAGTAATGCTATATACTTTTCATTATATGTGTTCATGTTATAAATATATGTATTTAAAGGTATAAAATCATGCAAATTATTGGAATTGGTCATCTCTGTGAAGGAAAATAAATAGTTTTACTTTATCTTTAAATTAAATTAATTTCTCTGCAATGTTTTATTTTTTAAAGTAAAATGAAAATTAAAAATATAACATTACAAGGGTATTTGAAAAATATTGACACATTAAATCTGGGTAGTAGATCTATTCTAAATATGTCATACTATTGTCTATAATTTTTTTCATGTTTACAAGTTTCACTGTTAAAATTAAATATTATGTAGAAAAGACAGAAAAACCATATAAGAAAATACTTCACAATATGCTTTTTAAAAATTCCATATTAACTATAGAAGCTATTGCTAATAAGAGGATTATGCAGGATTCTTTCTTTCCTTATTTACTTATGGATATTTTAAATATTGTCTACAATATTGTTTTTAATATATCTTCAAACCTCAAAGGTATTTTTTTTCCCAAAAGGATTCATAAGATACCAGAGTAGAAAGTTAGCCTTGAGGACATCTGCTCCAATTCTTCCTTAGAGAAATGTAGAAATTTATGGTGATTGAAATCAGATCAATCATTGATTTCAGCAGGAGTGGGGTTAATGATTGAAAAGGGAACTTTCTGGGATGATGGCTATGCTTTACATCTTGAAAGTGGTGTGAATTAAACTTATGCATTTTTTTTCAAAACAGACTAACATATGTTTTAGTCCTGTGCTTTTCCCTCTATATGGAGTTATACCTTATTTTTTTTAAATATAAAGTTTATAGGCTTTTGTAAGGTGCGGTATCTTCTTATAAGTCCTCTCAAGTGGAGAATAAAGCAGAGACTTAAGTTAAGATCTCAAAATGTGGATAACTATCAACAACTTTTGCAAATCAACCTTATATCAATTGTATATAATTTGTGATTATTATGATTTATCTGTTGAGCTCTGGAAACTAGTTTATGAATGGTCCCCAAAAGGGAGGGTACATCAGTAAAGGTGAGGTTTTTAAAAGGATACTTTGAAGAATTGGGTTAATCATCCCCATCAGCTGAAGCAAGTTGTCAATGTGGCATACCTTTATTAAACAGTAAGTAAGATGCTTTTTAAAAATACCAATGTGCCAACAATTATAGCTTAGATATCCCAAATTCTCTGATAGTCAAATAAAATATTCCTAGGCCTGCTTGAGGGGTGAGAAGCATTTAAATGACTATTGATAGATTCTCCCTTCCCACAACTGGTGGGCAGAGTATGATGTAACCTGGGTCTGCAGCTAGGACATTCCTGAGACATTGAACGACCAATCAGCACATGCTGAATGCCCTGGGCCCCATCCCTTCCCGTTCCACTCTGGGCCTCTTCCTCCCCTCAAAAGACTGTTCACCTTTGTATGTGTTGCTGCTCTCCCCAGTCTGTGAGACAGCTCGGCGGGTCCTTCTCCTCCTCCACCTCCTCCTCTAATCCTGGTTTTTCTATCTTGCTCGTTAGTGTGGAATAATCTTCCTTTTTTAACATGCTTTGGTCTCTGACTCCCGTTTCCTGAGCTTCAAACCTTACATTTGGTGCCGAAACCTGGAAGGGTGTGAGCATCCCATTTGACCATTTACGATCCGGGGGGCCCCCTCTCCTCTCCTTGTGGTTCAGAACCCTCAGACTTCTCTCCCTGGCTCAGCAGCTTCAGTGGTAATTCCCAGCCTGTGCTAATTCCTGGTGGTTGTTCTTCTGGTGTCTCTGTCCATAAACTGCAGGCCCGTGTCAGAGATTGCCTTCCAGGCATAGCCCTCTGGGCCCCTCCAGGAGGGGTTCCAAAGCTGAGGAGGCAGCAGAGACATTCCTGCACACCCCCTCGGTTCTCTGGCCTTTTGAGCTCGCCTGCTGCTCCAAACAGCTAAGCGAGATTTTTGTTTGTAGAAATTTTGGTTTGCTCTTCTCTTGTGTATTGTGAGAAGCTGCCATGTTGGCTGTTCCCAATAGGGCTGCCATCTTGAAACAGCAAGTCCTGCCCCTCTCTGGCCACCTGGCCTGCCATCCCCATGGAGGCCGCCACTTTGAAACATCACTTCCTGCCCCTCTCTTTAAATAAAGTTACTGAGACTTCCCACAGCCTGCCTCCACAGGCCTGGCCTGGTGTTGCCACCTGCCACCATGCTCCTCCTCCTCCAACTCATGGCCTGCCGCCTGCTCCGCCATCCCCTCCCCTAACACCTTCTCAGACCCTGGTCCAAGATCTAGTGAATATGGCCTTTAAGGTTTTGATGCCCGTGAGGAGCAGGCAATGTAAGCCTGCCTTCAACAGAAGGTGAATCTGCAAACCCAAGTTTTGGTTGCAGCTCTGAGGCTGACGGCAGCCATGCATGGTCCAAAGGGGACTGTGTGTGATGGGGTGCCACGAGAGAAAAAATGCCACCTGGAGGATGCTTGAAGTGTAGAATTAAAGGCCACTGGGCAAAGCAGTGCCCCAGCCACTGGCTCCAACCAAGCCCTGCCTGATGTGCAGTAAAAGTGACTGCCCCTGGAAAAATGATGGGCCCTCTTCATCTCAGCGTAGAGGGGCCACCCTTTCAGGTCATGACCTGCCACTGGCCATGACTGAAGACTGGTAGAAGACTGAAGATGCCTAGACTCAGTGACCCCATCACCCTCGCCAAGTCCAGGGTAATGCTAAAGGTAGTGGGTAAGCCGGTCCCCTTTCTGATCAATACGGGGGCTGCCTTCTTTGTCCAGCATTTCTTTTTCAGGGCCCCTTTTTCCCATCCATGATCTAGGTGATGGGTATTGACGGCAAATCACCCTTTAATGCTTTGAAAACTTCTCTGGCCTCACCGCCTTCTCATCCCACCCCTCCCCCACTCTACCCTTCCTAGAGAACAACTTTCTTGTTGTAACAGGCTTATCAGAAACTTAGATCTTTATCTCTAGGAAAAAAAAAGTGGTAGTTTTAAAATTCTAGCAGCTAAAGGCCTGGAAACAGGCTTCAGGGCCTGTTCCCTCTTCCCCCTGCCTTTTCTAAATATTTTAAATAGCATGCAATACTGAAACATTAATTGCTAGACATGTTTAGAAATATTTAATGGAAGGTATGTTGAAATATAGAAAGAAGTTCTGAAGTTAACTGTTTATAAGAATTGTAAAAGAACCCACTCACCTGGATGGTCCTGCCCCAGGGGTTCAGAGACAGTCTTCATCTGTTTGACCAGACCTTACCCAGAGACCTCTCACAATGCTTGTTAGAACCCAGAACTCTTCTCCAGGATGTAGATGATCTCCTTCTCTGCAGCCCCTCCCTGGACATGTCGTAGAGACATACAGCTGGCCTCTCAACTTTCTAGGGGACCAAGGATACCATGTGTCCCTGGCCAAGACACAACTATCACCCCCATTATCACTTATTTGGGGATCTGTCTGATGCCCAATTCCCAAGGACTGACAGTTGACTGAGTATAGGCAATATGAGACCTACAGCCTTCCACTATTGCAGAACAGATCCTGTTCCTCCTAGGACTGGTAGGATTCTTCTACCATTTGGGTCCCAAACTTTGCTCTCCTAGCTAAAGCCCTGTACCAGGCCACTAAAGAAACACTAGTAGGCCCCCTCTCCTCACCCTCCCTCATTTGCCAGTCTTTTTCTAAGCTCTGGGATACCCTTCTGGCATCTCCCTCTCTCTCTCCTGGACATCTCTAGGCCTTTCCAACTATTTACTGATGAAAAACAGGGAATAGCTATGGGGGTCCTCACCCAACCCCTAGGGCCAGGCTTCATCCCCTGTCCAGACAGCTTGATCCCATAATTCAGGGATGGCAGCCCTGCCTTGGGTCATTCTAAGGAGGCCCTGAAAATCTGCTTCCAGCAACCCTTACAGGTCTTCTCTACCCATAGACTACAGGATCTTCTGTCCCACCAATCCTTATCTCTCCTTAACTCCATCTCCTGTTCTTAGAGAATCCTGACATCTCCCTAACTCAGTTCCCAACCCTGAACCCAGCCACTCTCCTTCCCACTGCCTCTATCCAACCTGCAGCAACACACTCCTGCCCCGAGGTCCTGGAGGCCCTCACTTAACCTCAGGCGAGACTCTCAGATTTTCCTCTCTCTAATCCTGACTTAACTAAACTGCACAAACCCTACTGCCCACAATCATCAGGTAAGATCAAGAGGATCGATGGCCTCCTTAAAGACCATCTAACTAAACTCCCTCTAGAAATTTGAAGCTCCTGGCTGGACCTTCCTGCCCATGGCCTTGACTGGAATCTGGACTACACCAAGGAGCCCACCCTTCTTAAGCACTTTTGAACTCCTACATGGGAGACCCATCTTGCTCAACCATCATCTCCCTACTGACCCTCCTCTCCTGGCTACTTATCTCCCATACCTGTCCTTACTCAGGCTACTGCTCCAGGAATACGCTGACAGGTTTATTGCCACACCAGGACCAGCTGACCAAGACTCCTGAGAACCAGCCCTCCAGCTGGGGGACTCAGTCCTCCTCAAGTACCTTACTCCCAGGTTGTATTTCAGCTCTACATTCAGAAAAGCTGCAAAACCAGACAAATGACGTTGTGGCAGCCTCATGACCAGCTTTTACTTCCCAAATGACTCAACAACATCACTCTCAAGACTTTACCAACCACTCTTTGGAGAAATCATGCTGCTGGACCCCTAGTCCAACACGGAAAACACTCCCTTTTTTTGTCACTCACTTACCCCACAGCTCCTCCCATCATTAGGCCCATTGGTGTCTATTCCTTTAATTTTGCTCTTGATCCCTGTCTCATGTGCTGTTTCACTAGTTTTTTTTTGCAGAACAGAATGCAGCATTCACCAACCAGAAGGTGGGAGAAAACCTAGAGACACTTATGTCACCAGAATCCTTGAGACCCCTGGTAAACGTCCCTCACGATGCCCCCTCTCAGCAGGAAATAGCTATGAAAAACGGACCTTCACCCCCTGACCTTTCCCAGGCTCTTATTGTTGTTGTTTTTTAATATCACCAAAAGCTTGGAATGATAGGTCCTCCCTTCCCCCAACTGGTGGGCCAAGTATGACATAACCTGCGTCTGTGGCTAGGACATTCAAGAGTCATTGAACTACCAATCAGCAAATGCAAAGTGCCCTGGGCCCCACCCCTTCCTGTTCCTCCCCACAAAAGGAGTGCTCACCTCTGCACATGTTGCTGCCTTCCCCAGTCTTCGAGACAGCCCGGCCAGTTCTTCTCCTCCCCCTTCTCCTCTAATATTTTTCTATCTCGCTTCTTAGTGTGGAATAAACTTCCTCTTTCAACATGCCTTGGTCTCCTACTCCCACTTCCTGCACCTTGAACTATACAGCTATATAGTGGTTCCACTTATCTATAGTTTTTCTTTTCATGCTTTCAGTTATTTGCTGTCAATTACAGTCTGAAAATGTTAAATGGAAATTCCAGACATTTTGAGGAAGAGAGGTCACATCCCTGTAATTTTATTAAAGTATATTGTTTTAATTATTCTATTTTAATATTAGCAATTCTGGTTACTCTCTTACTTTGCCTAGTTTTTTAATTAAATGTATCATAGTTATGCATGGATAGGAAAAAAACATAGTATATATAGGGTTGGGTATTATCTAGGGTTTCAGACATCCACTGGGAGTCTTTGAACATGTCTTTCCACTTAGATAAGGGGCAACAACTGTATTAAAATGATATTCCTGCCCTTGTCGGGTGGCTCAGTTGGTTGACACATCCTCTTCTGCATCAAAAGGCTGCAGGTTCAATTTCTGGTCAGGGCACATACCTATGTTGCAGTTCGATTCCCATTTGGGGTTAGTATGGGAAGCAACTGGTCAATGTTTCTCACATGTATCTCTCTCTCTCTCCCCCCCTCCTTCCCCCCTCCTCTCTCTCTAAAATCAATAAAAACTCATATCCTCAGGTGAGGATTTAATATAAAAGATATTCCTTGCTAAGCTTATAAAGATGGTTTATCTTTAATCTAAGAAATGGTTTCTCCTTGTCTTTGGCAGGGCCACAAGATGAAGCAAAGGAACAAAGAAATGGAAGGATATGCCAGTCCTCAGCCTTGCAGTTTCTGCTGGTCCTGGGGGAAGAGTGGGAGCCAGCAGCGGTGCTGTGGAGGAAGGGGGTAGGGGAGGCAAGTCCCACACAAAGATGGGGAATCCTTTGCTTTAATTTCTCAGCTGCATTTTGCTCTTTTTACTTGCAGGAAAAAAAAAAAACACAACAACAACAAGAAAAAAAACACCTTTTCTTTAACTTGGTAGGGTGACCCACATTAATGCATCTTTCAGGCTCTGTTCCTGTAATTTCTGTCTTTTCTCTCACAATTTTGCCCCAGGGTCATGGTTTAGCACTCACATGTGTATCTTGGGCCTTGTTTGATTTCTGGGTTATTCACAAAGCTGGTTGAACAGTAGTTTCTTCAAAGAAAGGAGGAAGACCATTGTGTGATAAGCTGCAGGCTAAATTTTAGGAATTGCCAAACCCAAGATCAGTCTAATCCACAGGCAGAGGAGACAGGACAGGAAATTGGCAACACCCTCAGAAATCACTTGGGAAGAGGTCAGGGTGATGAATTGAAAATGATACCTTCTTCAGGGGTTCCCACGGCACAGGAACATGTAAGCAGGGCTTTATCCAGGGCAGAGCACAGAGATGTGCAGGAGGGAAGGCCCTGATATCTTTCATGCATCTCCTTCCATGGATAGGACAGCAGGAATGTTCTTATTTGACACTGACTTTCAGCAGAGCTTTCTCGGTTTGTAAGGTCTTTAACAAGTGCTTCAGTGTGGAGCCCCTCAGTGGGCTGTGAGGCAGTGTGATACCATCCTAAGGGAATGGTACCTCTAAATTTGCTGCCCTTATGCATAGTTTGTTTGGTATACATCCATGTAGGCAGTTTAGTTGCAGGGCCTGCATTTAGGATCCAAACATATGCCTGTGATATTAAAAACTCCACTTGGAATCTCTCTTTATATACATGCTTTTCATAAAAATAAAACATGTTATCTTTACTCAAGGTTTGATCACCTGCAGAGCCGATTCTCACTTGAAATTAGAGGCAGTTAGAGGTCTCACTTGCAATTTTGGCTTCTAGTTCCCTTTAAATATTGTGGCTTGCCTATGCCATATCCAAGACTATGTGATACCTGGTCCCCTCTCTCAGCAGATTATTATCATCACAGGGAGGAGCAGCTGTACTTAAGATCCAAGAGGTCAGAAGTACAGTCGGCACAGGGGTGAAGGATCCAGGTGAGACATTGTCACAAATGTTTATCCAAGAGCCAACATGAACAAGGACCCTTGTGGGGTAAGATGACTGCTTCCCACAGTCTCTTTGGGTTCATTCTTCCCCCACCCCTCACCCACCCTGTGGAAACTGTTATCATTTCTTGCATAGCTTCTTAAATCCATCTTTCTTATAAGAGCTTTAGAATTGTAAGTTATTTATCTATTTTTTTTCCTACTAGAGGGATAAAAGTAATGGATCAAATTGAGTATTTCTAAAATAAAAGGATGTTTTGCTTTTTAAATATTCCAAATTCTTGAGTTTTGCCCTTTCCTCTATGGAAATTCAACTCCTTATCTTTCTGTGAAAGCTGTGTTGTCCTCTCTAAATTTGCTGCCCTTATGCATGGTTTATTTGGTATACAGAAATCAAGTGCGAGTTACAGTTCTGCATATGTAATATGATTTTTAAGAGTCCATACAAAAAAAAAATCTCTCATCAACCTAGCAGCAATGCTTCTTTTAAGTGACCTCATGATTTTGGAACTTTGCCATGTATCCTGCCATTTATTCTACCGATTTCCACTGCATTAGACATCACTTTTTAGGGGGAGGGGAGAGAGACTCATTTTAAATAATTCAAGAAATTATACCATATTAATACTAATGTTTTTAATTGTCATCTTTATAACTTTTTAAAATATGTTTTATGGATTTCAGAGAGGAAAGGAGAGAAACATTAATGATGAGAGAGAATCATTGATCAGCTGCCTCCTGCACATCTCACACTGGGGATCAAGCCTGCAACCCAGGCATTTGCCCTGATTGGCTCATAGACTAATGTACAACCACAGAATCACACCTACTGGGCTGATCTTTATAACTTAACTAGAAGCCCAGCCTGTAAAATCACATGGCCCTGCTCACCCATGCCCACCTTGCCACATCCACCCGCCCACCCTCCTACCCACTCACTGGCCACCAGCCTTGCTGCAATCAGAGACTGTGGGCCACATAACGTGACCCGAAATCACATGAGACCCCAGACCCACCATGCGAGGCGGGACCTCAGACCCACTGCACCAGCAAGACCCATCAATGCACCTCCTGGAGACCAGTTGTTTGGTTGTTACAGCATTATGCTTTTACAGCCATGGGCTTTTTACATATATAGATTGAAAGTCACTATCCCTCTTCTGCAGCACTTGACAAGTGCAACCTGATAGGAGTATGTTCCTGTGACTCCCAAGCGTTAGTGCTACACATGACAAAGAAGAGAGGAAACATATGAAAGAGACCTAATGTACCTGCTAAGAACATTGGGATTGGAATTATTTCAGTCCTGGTGTTCTCCTAATCACCCAGGACAGCCATTTAATTCATTTATTTTCTTTTTAAAAAAAATATATTTTTATTGATTTCAGAGAGGAAAAAAGAGAGAAAGAGATAGAAATATCAATGATGAGAGAGAATCATTGATTGGCTGCCTCCTGCATGCCCCCCATTGGGGACGAGCCCACAACCCAGGCATGTGCCCTTGATCAGAATCAAACCTGGGATCCTTCATTCCACAGACCAACATTCTATCTACCAAGTCAAACCAACTAGGGCAAATTCATTTTTCAATGTTGGGGAGGCAAGGAAGGCATTCTCTGCCTGAACACTATCAAGAAAGGAAAGTTAGCATTTTGTCCAGGAAAGTAAGAGGGTGAGGAGTAACTGTCCTCAGCCCCACTCTCAAAGTTGTTCAACCTTCATTTAATGATGGAATTGTGTTGGACTTTTGTTTTCTTATGCTTTTTTATTGCTATTGGGCTGTAAGAGTTTATGCTTTAAAATAAATGAAGTGAATTTCCACTTTAATAGTAAAATATTAAACATCTAGCCACGAGCCAGATCGAAGACAACTAAACACAAGACATCTTTATTTCACTGCCACTGTCGTTGCACAGCTACATGATGGAAAGCAGGAAAAACCAATTGGCTCTTCTGTACATGAATTCTGGACATCAATTTCCAACCACACTGCAGCCCAGCTATGTGGCATGAGGGGCTACAGGATAAGGGTGGGAAATAGCTCCAAATTAGTCATGTTTGCACACAGAGAACGAAGTAGGCCTTCAATAGACTAATCCTAATTAAAAAGGTACTGACTATAGGAGAGACAAATGGGCTTGTCCTCTAGCTGGTTAACTATTCAGATTATGGACAATCCTTCTTTCACAAAAACATACAAAGGAGGCATCCAGAACACTGTCTATGATACTGGGTCACATATTAGTCACCGCAGCTAATTGTAAGTCTTTCTGTGAAATACTGAAAAGCCTCTTTGTGAATTAATACAGTTCTGCTTAATGCACTTGATTTGAAATGACATTTCTCTGTATGTGGTGCATGTCGGCTTTGCTTTGAAAAATAACAAAGTTAGCAGAATGTTTAATATATTTTCTTGGGGAGTAGGGTTTTTATCATATGATTCATTAAGGATTTGCCTTACCCTGACATTTGTGATATAAAGAAAAATCAGAAAAAAGGTAATTTTCTTGATCAAAATATGTTTTTTCTTAATGCAAATAAATGTAGTCTGTGGCTTGCAAGGAAAAATATGTCTTCTGATATCTGGTATAAACTGCTAAATAGAATAATACGTGCCTCTTATGTTAAACCAGCATTTAAATGCTGAACTGCTTTTAAATCTGTTTCTTTTCATCTTTGCCATACACTAAGAAACTTAAATAACTGTTGCCTTCATACTATATTTGTTAGAGCAGAATACAAATAAAATTTGTTTTAGAGGATAAGGTGGAATTATCTGTGGTTTGTGTAATTTGTTTCTTAGTCATGAGCAATTAATAACCCAAAATGAACATTAAATACTTTATTTTTAGATGCAAATATGTATTTAATACTGCCCTGTTAAATCAACTTTAACTTACCAACATTCTTCTCTTTCTAATACTGGTTAATTGCTTTGACCATGTTTTTCAATTATAAACTATAAACAAATCCCAATGTATAACTTTCCTCTCAACACTAGATAGTTAATCACACTTGCAACAGCCTTTGAGGTGCAAGATCAAGTTGTTAAGATAAAGCCAATGGTTCCAAAATTTTATTCAACTAAAAGAATACCATATTTGCTAAAATGGTGCATCTAACATCACAACTGCCAAATACAAAACAAAAACATAAAACACTCCATAAATATAAGGAAAATTTGACAAAGTATAATTATAATATAGCTACTGAAAGTACCTTTCTGAAATCCAAATATCATATAAACAATAAATAAGAATCAATATATTAAAGAATATAATATTAAACTTAATTTATTAGAAACATGTTAGGATATGAACACAACAAACAATGAATACAGACCCACTCCCAGGGCTGGAACGAGGCCCAGGCAGCCACATGGCTGGCAGTGGCTGCAGCAGAGGCATGATGCAGCCATCAGCTTCCCCTGATTAGCCTGGTCACTTCTGGCAGAGGGAGCCCATACTGCAGCTTAGCCTTAGTATGATATCCCCTGAGGGCTCCCTGACTGTGAGAGAGGGAAGGCTGGGCTGAAGGAACCCCCCAGTGCACAAATTTTTATGCACCAGACCTCTCTAATAAAAGTAATATGCAAATTAAACATCACTCCACTACACCTACAAGCCATGCCCACTAGCCAATCAGGAGTGAGTATGCAAAGTAACCCAGCCAAGATGGCTGTGGCCATGAGCAAGCAGGAGGGAGTCTTGGATTTCTCCAGCAATGGAGGAAGCCAAGCTTTCTACATACCCTGGCGGGCCCAGGCCTCCACTCATGGCTACAAAGTTTCAATTATAGAAGATACATAAATCCCAACAAAAATGGTGGCAGCCATGGAGCTGGAGAAAGCAGGAGGCTAGGGTTGCCCCCGGTGATGGAGGAAGTCAAGTTTCTGCAGCCCTGGCCTGTCTTGGCCTCCACTTAAAGCTACAAAGTTTCAATTATAGAAGATAAATAAATCCCAGATACCAAGGTCTCCACTTGGGTCACCAGGGTGTGTGGCCAGCCTGCAAAGCACCATATGCCTCTTGCACAGGCCACCCCATGCCCCAAGGGAACCCCCACCCTGATCCTGGACACCCTTCAGGGCAAACCAGCTGGCCCCCACCCATGCATCAGGCCTCTATCCTATCTAATAAAAGAATAATATGCAGATTGACCATCACTACAACACACAAGATGGCTGCCCCCAATGTGGTCAAAGATCCTACCCCCATGTGGGCATAAGATGGTCACCACAAGATGGCCAGCAGGGGAGGCCAGCTGGTTGTAATCAAGCCTATAGGGGTGGGCAGTTAGGGTTGACCAGGCCAGCAGACGAGGGAAATTAGGAGTGACCAGGCCTGCAGGGAAGGGCAGTTGGGGGGGGGGAGACCCAGGCATGCAGGTGAGAGCAGTTGGGTGGGACCAGGACTGCAGGGGAGAGCAGTTAGGGGTGACCAAGCCTGCAGGGGAGGGCATTTAGGGGCAAACAGGTTGGCAGGGGAGCAGTTAGGCATCAATCAGGCTGGCAGGGGAGTGGTTAGGGAGTGATCAGGCTGGTAGGCAGAAGTAGTTAGGGACAATCAGGAAGGCGCACAAGCAGTTGGGAGTCAGCAGTCCTGGATCCTTCAGAACCAATCATTCATTATTATTTTAATTTATATTTTATTGTTGGCAATATTACACATGTACCCTATTTTTCCCACTTTGCCCCCTCTACCTAGCCCCTGCCTTCAACACACTATTGTCTGTGTCCCTGGGCTACCAGGCAAGGTGTCTGAGTCCCCCATGCTGCCAGGTCCAGCATCATAGGCACAGATTTTCATCCCAGAGGTGTTCAGCAGGCGGAGGAAGGGGCTCCTCCCCTGTGCTCAAGTTGGAGAGGGTCAATCCCTGGGACACTATGTCTGACCTGGTTCTGCTCTTTGCCAAAAGTTCTTTCAGTGAATTAACAGTCCCTCAGATTCACTGCTGGGTGAATCGGTCACACCCCTCCACTGGCCCCATGTTCCACTGCCTGCCCTTCCACCGACACAGACTGGGTGGGGCAAGCTTCCTGGCAGGTGTTGTAACAAAGCATTTGCTTTGTGCCTGGGATAGTGTGGGCTGAACTGCCTGCCCAGCTGGACCCAATCAACACTAATTCTCATTGTCCGATCCTACATGGGCTGTGGAATGGGGACCTGGATTGGGGATCCCTGCATGGGGCTGAGACCCCCTATCCCCTTGCTTCCGGGGAAGAGGGGCTGTGCACCTTCCTTCCAGCTTGCCAGTTGTGCAGCTGCATGATTTCATTTACTCTCTGTGCATTTCTCTGTCCCCTCTCTGCATGCTCTGCTCACCATATTTCAGATCACCTATTTTTCAACTGTTTTTCAAACCAAATATTCTTCAGTTTAGCCACACACCCAGTCCAGTGCTAGGAGCAAGTGGACAGCACTTCCCAAGTCTGAGCCATCCCTGACCCGGCCCCATCAACTCATTATTGGGATTCTCTTTAAGCACCTTTTATGAGCCAGTTCTAGTGTTGGCTATGTGATCACCCAGGCATGAGGTTCCTCTGTCTGTTGTTGATAGAATTAAGATTGAATTACACAATTGTTAAGAGTTTGGCAATTAACCAACAAGGATTACAATGTGGAAAAACTCATTATTTTGAAAATGGGAACCTGTATTCCATCAAATTTAACCCCCTCCATTTCCTATAGAAGAGGTGCTATCTGGTTTGTTGTTCTAGAAAGCAATAAAGAAAGTTAACTCCTTTATCCATGAAAGTCAGAAATGTAATAGTTAAAAGAAAATAAGGCTTTTTAAACTGTTGTACCAGAGGAGCATTTTCCAATAGTAAACAGTTCAGTGAGAAAAAAATTATAGGAAGTACAGTCTTATGCTGCAGGGAGCAACCTCAACACAAATGCTTCAGAGTGACAGTAAAGAGAATGTGACATGATTCAAGCATGGCCAGATACAGTTTTTAATCTGTACCCAGTTTTTCATCTCTTTGCCTATCATTCTTATGTCTCTAGCCCAATACTTCTACCTCTTCGCCTCACTTCAACCAAAGGTACTGTTAAATGTTGCTTAACTTTAGTGGTGGTTCTCAGACCAAAAGGGATAACAATAAGTGTTTAAGATGGTCTTGTGGGGCTTTGAGAAACAAACCTCCACTTCTTGGTTTGGAAGATGGAAAAACGGATACATTCCTGTGTTTGGCTATAAATTTAAACATGAATAAAGTGCCAAGACATTATACTTTGCAATTTCAAAAAGCACTTGCTAAATTATTCCCCGTAGATTCTGCTATTTGATATAGGCAAATGGCCCCTCTTGAGCTCAAGATGTTTAACCAAAAGAATAAACAACCCTTACAGTTGGGCAGCAAATATGAAATCCTTTTTACTGATTTAAATTTTGCCTCTGAATTAAGGATCCATGAGAAACAGAAAAAAATCATAATATATATATAAAAAACAGGGTCCATAACAACCAAAGGCTCAACTGAACACTGGTAGTCAGTCCTGCAGTCAATGCTGGACTGCTGTGGCAACCCAGCACTGACTGAACAGGGGGCTGAGGTTCAGTCCCAGAAAGAAGTCCAGAGAGAGAGGCAGGGTCTGATCTGCAGCCTCTGTGGCAGTTGTTGATCAGCCCTTGCTTCTCCCTTTCTCTCTGGGCCTCTGCAGATCTGATAATCAGGCCTGCCTCTCTGATCAGACTTAGAGATAGGCCTGGAGACACTGACTGGCATAGAAACTGACCAATCAGAACCTAATCTGGGTGAACTGCAAAGGCAGAACCTAAGGTGGGGGTTGAGGAGGGGTTTTAAGGCAACAGTCATTTGATATAAGCTATAAGAAAGAGATCAGGCTGTCAGAGGAGAGCAGTTGGGGGTGACATCAGACCAACAGTGGAGGGCAGTTGCAAGTGAGATCAGGCCGGCAGGGGAAGGCAGTTGGGGCAATCAGGCCATTAGGGGAGGACAATTGGGTGTGAGATCAGGCAGATAGGGGAGGAAAGTTAGAGGTGATCACACAGGCAGGGGAGGGTCATTGGGGACGAGATCAGGCCTGCAGGGGAAGGCAGTTGAGGGTGAGATCAGGCCTGCAGGGGAGAGCAGTTAGAGGCAATCAAGCAGGCAGAGAGATTAGGCCAGCAGAGGAAGGCAGTTAGGGGTGAGATCAGGCTGGCAGGGGAGGGCAGTTATGGGAGATCAGGCAAGCAGAGAGAGGCAGTAAGGGGCAATCAGGCAGGCAGGCAGGTGAGTGGTTAGGAGCAAGCTGTTGCAGATTGTGAAAGGTTTTTCCAAGTGCCAATTTAAGTGCAATCCCCCAAGCGTCCCTGATTAGAGAGGGTGCAGACTGGGCTGAGGGAACTCATTCCCCGTGCATGAATTTCATGCACTGGTCCACTAGTTGTTTTATAAAACCTAGACAAGTAGAATATTTGAGCTCTTAAAATATGTAACACAAAATACTGATTCCATGTAAATCATTTTAAGTAATAATTTCTCTGTTTATAACTACAGTGAATCTAGAAATATAGAAGAAAAGAGGAGTATACCTCCTCACCCTACTGAAATTGGACTTGACAGTGTAATTTGCTTTGGCACATGATATGTAGGCAGAAATGGCATATGTCACATCACACAGAAGCTTGAGGACTCATGCTTTCATCTTCCCTCTATCATAGCAACCAGCAACACCTTAAAGAGGCTGTTCTGTCAGCGTAGAACCTGAGAGAAAAATCTGTAAGGCCTGTCTCTCCAACCTCATCCTATGACTCTTAGCTTGGCTCACAGTGCTACCTCACACTGACCTTCTCTCCATTCCTAGAACAGGCCAAATTCTTTCCATGTTTTGATCTTGAAAACTTTTCTTGCCATCCTCAATTGACTAGCAACATGTTTTCCTTGATATCTCAGCTAAAATGTCACTTCTTGGAGATGTATTTTCCAAGTACCTTGTTTCAAAGTAGATCTCCCTCCCCAACTTGTGTTTGCCTTCCTAATGCCATATTTGCTAGCTCAGAACACTGAGAATCTCAATTTTGTAGAATTCTCACTGTCCTTGAGGGTCCTACAGCTATTGACACTAAGATGTGTCAGTGTGAAAAATGGTTTCTCATTATTTTAAATAACATTTCTTCATTTACTAATAAGGTTAAACAGATTTCTGTCCATTATTTGTATTTCCTGATTGGCAAATTAATCTGTTCATGCTATTTTGGTCACCTATCAACTGAGATTTTGATTTTTATTGATATTTATGAATTGTTTATATATTGAGAGTATTAACTTTTTGTCATATTTTTCTGCATACAGTTTTCTACTTGTGCTTTGTTAATTTGATTGTGGTAATTTTTTAACATTCAGACATCTTTTTATGTTCTATGTATTCAAATCTCTCTTTCCCTTTGTACTGACTTTCACTGCTTTTGTAGCTCACATTTATTACTTGTGCCTACTGAGTATCCATTGATGAATCTTTTCAACCTGGTAGAAAAGTTCTTTTATACATTTTTTTGGAGATAATCTTCCAACCCTAATCTCTACAGGGGACAGACATGGGACCCAAAATGGACCAATGAGTGTCTTCCCTAAGACTTGATATATGATTAATGGGAGAGAAACTCACAAGTCACAGTGAGCATGTAAGTAAATCTGGAAATTTGGGCAGCTTCCCCCTCCCTCCACCCCCCCACCCCCCAAAAAAAAGGTTGTTATGTGAGCCAATAGAGTCCCTTTTAAGTAAGTTTGAGCTAATTTCCTGGCTCTTATAACTGAACAGCTCTCCAATACTCTCAGATTAAAGAATAAAATTCTTCAAATGTCCCAAGGGCCCCATGTGATGCCCTCCATTACCTCTGCAAACTAGCTCTTCCTACTTCCTCCATGGGCTTCATTCACTACTCTAGCCACACTGGCCTCAAGTGCACCAGGCATCTTTCTCTCCCCGAAGCCTTGCATCAGTTAGCCCTATGGATAGACATATGTTTACTTTGCTCACTTCCTTGAAATCTGTTCAAAGCATTCTCAGGGAGCCTTATGATAATCACCCCCAGGCCGACCTCCTCAGGGCTCTATACCTCCCCCCCCGGCCCCGCCTTTTTCATGGCACTTGTTATTTTCTAATATTCCGTATGAGTTATTTACTTATTAAATTCATTTTACAAAACTATGACTGAAAATCTCCTCATTCTATAAGAAAAAAAAAATAGGCTTGATGACAGCAGGAATTTTTGTCCAATTTGTTCATTGAAGAGTCATCCCAAGCATCACAGCAGTAAATACCTGGCACATATTAGATGCTCATTAAATACATATTTGTTGAATGAAGAAATTATGCTCATTTTTTCCCCTGGGAAACCCTTGGAAAATTATTTTTAATGATACTAGTGACCACTTAACTATGACTTATTTTTTTTAGGGAGGTTGGGGGAAATATAGAGGAGAAATAAAATTAAACTGTCTATTAACCAAGTCAACAAAGGCTACACCCATCCCAGAAAATAAGTATTAATACAATGGATGAGCTAACAATGTTTGCAAAATTATTGTGAAAACTTTATTTGGTTCAGAAATTATGCCTATTCCCTATTAGGTGTGAGTGAGGAAAGGGAGGGGAGGGGAAAGGCAGGGAGTGAAGAGGGGTGGGGAGTGAAGAGGGGTGGGGAAAGAAGAGGGAAGGAGAGGGGTGAGAGGGGAGGGGAGGGGATGAATGGGAGAGGGAAGGGAAGGGAAGGGAAGGGAAGGGAAGGGAAATATGTTCATTAATCCTGCATCAAACAAAACTATTATTATGTTTGATGTTACCATGGTGTCTTTCTTTTTACCCAAGGGTAGGTGATGATAGGGGCTGTTCAGGTGGTATTAGTTAGACTACTCTGGGAAAACAGTGCCATATCAACAGCTGGACACAATGAAAATTTACGTTTCTCTTGCCTCACAGCTCCTTGTGAGTTGGGCAGCTTTTCTACAGACACTGACACAGGGCCCTTGCTTATTCCACCCATGGGACTGTCACTTTTGGCATGCTTTCACCCAGATTACCATGGGAAAAGAGGAGAGAATGGAGATTGTTATGAGCCAAGCACAGCAGGGATGACATACCTGCTCCCCACCTCTCAGTCTCCTGAGAGGCCACAACTCAGTCTCCTGGCTCCACTCTAACACCTAGAAAATGTAAATTGTCCAAGGACCTGGCAGGAAAATGGAATGTGTTGGTGATCAGTTAGCATTGCTTTTGTGTTGGAAACAGAACAACTTCCTCCTCTGAGACAGAGCTGTGTGCTGCCAACGAGCCCTGTACTTCCACTCCTCAAGACCAAATGAGGCACAGTGACTTAGGGAGGGAGTATTGCCTGGGCATTGAGATGATCAAAACAACTCCATGTGGGGTCAGGGGCTTAATGATGAGATGGAAAAAAATCTGAATGTTGTTCTGCATTGTCTTGGATAGAAAATTAAGGACTTGGTAGAATAAGCCCTTGACTGACCTCTATCACTTGTTATTCAATAACTGGTTTTTGTTTGTTTGGTTGTTATTAAGAAAATTAAAAGAAGCCCTGGTCCATGTGAGCTGTTATATGTCTACAATTTTAAGGTCCTAAAGTGTACAGCTTTTAAACTGAAAAAAACAAACAACAACAACAACAACAAAACCACAAAGCCCCTTATCTGAAAATAGGAAATTGTTCCAAATATTTATCTATGTTTTATTATATTTTTTTTGATATTTGTGTTTATGTGTGACTTCACTTTTAAATCCACATATTCAATGCACCTTGAATTTATTTTGGTATTTGGTGGGAAGACACTTGATAGAATAACTAATAATATTGCCAGCACCAGTTATTAAATAATACATCTAGATCTCATTGTGTTGATCTTATTTACCATACACATATTTTACATTTATACAAGGCTCCATTTTTCTTGACTGCATCTTCCTTTCGTTTCTCTAGTGCCATTCTGTTTTACAGTATGTGCTCATGTCTATTAAGGCAAAATCAGTGCCTCTACCTTTCTACCTTTTCCAATGTTCCTGACTATTACTCATTGTTTAGTGTTCCAGATAATCCTCAAAATAACTTTATCACACTTCCCTGCTATAGGTAGTCCTCCTTGTTCAATTCTACCTCTCTCATCATCCCCAGAAAAATAGATGAGCTGGTCAGTTTACTCAGCCCACACTTAGGCCAGACAGAGAGGGCATCTGTTATAACTGTAGTTCCCTGAAACGTCCCCCAGAGGAGCTACATTCCTGTTCATCCCTGGCCTCCTGACATGGCTTGACTGTGGCCTGAATACCAATTGGCTTGTGGATATTCTGCTCCAAAGCTTTCTTCTGCCTTGGCATCTAGTCCCTTCAATCTCAATTTGAGTCATTTGATCTGCCAATGGGTTGGGAAGCAAAGCTAGGTAAATATCACCATGCCCTGAGTAATCATCATCCACTTTGCAAACAAGGGCTGAGAGTTCAGTGGAGCTGGTCCATAAGACTCACCCTCAGGGTCCAAAGACAAATAAAGACACCATTTGGTCACCAGGTGCTCCTGTTACCACCATGTTGGTCTTAGTCCTTCCTGAAGCAAACTGAAATGCAATCTTGTGGCGTTTGGTTTTACTACACCTAATACCTGGTGTTGCCATTATCATCTCAGCAGTGACGCATTAGCAGCCTCACCTGGCAAAGTCTGATAGGCTACACCAGTGGTTGGCAAACACGGCTCGGGAGCCACATGCGGCTCTTTGGTCTCTTGAGTGTGGCTCTTCCACAAAATACCACTTGCATGCACATACAGTGCAATTGAAACTTCATGGCCCATGTGCAGAAGTTGGTTTTCAGCCTGTGGCGTTAGAACACTCAAGGGGCCAAAGAGCCACATGTGGCTCACGAGTTGTGCTTTGCCGACCACTGGGCTACAGGAAGCTGCTGGGTCCTCTTTAAATGAACCAGGCCAGCTGGGGAAAGAAATAGTGTTTGTTTTTTCTTTCTTTATTTTGCAAACAGAATATATAATAAATATGGGAAAAGAATAACTATTTAGCTAATGTTAAATAACATTATTCATTGTTCAAACCACTTTATATCTGTTAACTCATTTAATATTGAGAGCAGTGAGGTAGGTGATATTATTATCTCCACTTTACAAGTGAGCAAACTGAGGCACAAAGAGTCTAAATATTTTGCACAAGGCCATACAGCTCATAACAAAAGGGCCATGACTTGACACAGGAAGCCTGGAGCCAGTGGTTAATATCCTAACCATGTGCTAGAGATTCTCAAAGTAGGGCAGGCATTTGGATCACCTGGCAGCTTGTTAAGCACAGATTCCTGGATCCCAGGCTCAGAGTTTCTCATTTGTGAGGTCAGAAATTAGAAGCCAGGATTCCATGCTTCTATCAAGTCCCATTTGCTGCTGCTGCTGCTATCTCAGGGACCACACTTTGAAAACCACCACAGTGCACTTCACAGAAGTGATTAGCATATGTGTTTCTGTGAAGATGCGAAAGAATAAACAAATCCACAGAATGATTAGCTTCTAAAGTCAGAATATCTGATACTCTATTATATTCATCCAGTCCCTTAAGCAACTCAAAACTGCTATTGCCTGCAAGGTGCCACCTTCCTCCTATTTATGTTTGGCTATAGTCCAACTACTCAAATACTGGGGAGAATTAAGAGCACTGGTTGGAACATCAAAACACCTGGGTTTAGTCCTGTCAGTTACCAGCGAAGTTCATCTTTCTAAGCTTCAGTTGTCATACCCATAAAATAGTGAGTATTATTATTTGGTTCTTAGGAATTTAGCAAAGGAAATTTTAATAAACACACACACACTACTGGCACATAGAAATAATGGTTATTTTACAAAAAGAGCATATGTGCCCGGCTGGTGTGGCTCAGTGATTGAGTGTTGACCTATGAACCATGAGATTACTGGTTAGGATACATGCTGGGGTTATGGACTCAGTCGCCAGTAGAGGGTGTGTAGGAGGCAGCCAATCAATGTTTCTCTTTCATCATTGATGTTTCTATCTCTCTCTCCCTCTCCCTTCCTCTCTGAAAACAATAAAAAATTATATTTTTAAAAAAGAGTATATCTGGTTTCCTTCCTTCCTCTCAGACACCAGCCAAAAAGTTTAACTTTGAGAAGCCATGCAGTAAGGTTTGTCAGAGTCACAATGAACACCCAAACTTTCTTAACAGCTTATAACTGTGACAAGGATAAAAAAAGAGAGCAGCATATTTGACAATCTGTACTTATCCTATCTACTCGTATTCCTACAGAAAGGAGAGGGAGTTATTGGCTGACTCATCTTACGGGCCATCTTTTCTTGTACAGAAGAAGTAAAAAGTGAACTGAAAAAATGGGAGGTGCCAGAAAGGGAAGGGCAATCTACACCTTAGCAGTCTGGGCAGCTGGCCAAGCAAAAATGAGAGAGATTTTTAAATAAACTTACTCTGTGTTATAAGTGAAGGTCTCCTCTCAGTCAAAAATTAAACTATTTTAAAATGTCTCTTGATCTATTTCATTGATTTATTCAACAAATATACATTCACTCCCCTACCAGTTATCAGCCAGTACTCTAGGTTCTGGAGATACAGGGTAAAAAATATATCAAAGATTCCCTCACCTGCAGCAGAGGAGGGAAATATGAAGACTCTGGGGAGAGAAGTGGGGGTGAGGGGCAAAACTTGAAAGCAAAGACCTGGAGGAAATGAGGACACTAACTGTGTGATCATCAAAGGGAAGCAGCAGGTAGTGGGAAGGGAAGTGCAGAGGACTGGAGGCTAGCACATGCCCAGCCTCTGAGGATGGCCAGTGTTAGTGAGTGGAGGAGCAGGGATGTTGGAGGGAGGACCAGATGCCATCAGAGAAGGCCATCAAGGAAGATGGGTCAACATTCACAGGCTTTTAAGCAGAGGAAGGACATGATCCAACTTTGAAAGTGAATTGATGTCAATGCAGAGCAAGTGCGTTGAGCTGATACCAAATGAAGTCTCTGATTTTAAGTCAGAATATAGAAGAGGAAAGGGGAGAAAAAAGAGAAAAAAGTATAGAGGTCCAGGGGAAAAACCTGGGGAGAGACCAAACCAAAGATGCATTCATTATTCTCTTGGCCCTTATTCTCTTCCCCGGTCCTCACTGCACAGTTTTCTCATGACCTAAAGTGGTAATTTACTAAGTATAATGATCCCAACCACATTAGATCAGTGTCCTCAAACTTAGTTGCACATTATATTAGCCTAGGGGGAGTCTGCAACATGCCTTACCCAAAACTAAATTAAGGAACATTCTACAAAATAAATGAGAGGTATCAAGGTCAAGAAAGACAAAAAAAGACAGAGGAACTAGCCCAGATTACAGGAGGCTAAGAAAACAAGACAACTAAATGTAATGTGGGATTCCCCCAAACAGGACCTAAGTAGCATAGTCAATAAAACTGAGTAAGAACAGATCATAACATGTATCAATGTTAACTTCCTGATTTTGAGCATGATACTATGGTTATGTAAATTGTGAACATTTGGAAAAGCTGGATGATGATACATAGTAATCCTTTGTACTTTTTTGCATATTTTCTGAAAGTCTGTATTATTTCAAAATGTAAAAAAACAAAAAACAAAAACACAATACATTGCCCAGATCACATCTAAGACCCTCAATATAGTGGGGCTAGAGCCCAAAATTAAAAACAGAGCTGCAGTTTGACACAGTGATTCCACTTCTGGGACTATATCCTAAGAATCCAGAAACACCCATCAGAAAAAATATATGCACTCCTATGTTCATAGTGCTCTTTACAGTAGCTAAGATCTGATAATAGCACAAGTGGCCATCAGTAGATGAGTGGATAAAAAAAGCTGTGGTACATTTATATAATGGAATACTCTGCAGCTATAAAAAAGAAGGATCTGCTATCCTTTGCAACAGCCTGGAGAGAACTGGAGAATATTATGCTAATCAAAATAAGCCAGTCAGAGAAAAATGAATATCACAACATCTCACTTATATGTGGAATCTAATTAACAAAATAAACTAAGGAACTAAATAAATCCAAAAGCATGGATGCACTGAGCAGAATGACAGATCTCAGAGGGAAGGGAGTGGACCAAGGAAGAGATTAACCAGATCACCACCTTGGAATTTTATGTCTTTAGGAGACTTTGTCTTAAAGTTTCCTTTTGTCCAAGGGGCACTAAAGTACCCCTTCATTCTGAAGGTGTCAGCTCCTCCCAGAGTATCTCTTTGCAGCCCAAAACACAAAGGGAGCCTCTTCTAGGGAGAGTAAGAGATGAGATGGGAATAAGGGGAATGTGTTCAGCTGGTCACAGAGAAGCATCCATTGAGACTCTGAAAGATGCTTCTCTGGAAGAATCTGAGTCTTCCTCCTGGAAGAGATCAGCACGAATGTGAATGTAAGAAACATTCACATCTGTGAAGAGAGTTTTTGTGAGTTTATTTGGGCCAAACTGTTGACAACTGCCGGCAAGCAGAATCTCGAGGGATTGAGATAATGCTCTGGGGAATTGCAGTTTTATGCCTCTTTTTAATACGTTACAATCAAAAGTAGAGGAGAGACGTTAGTCGGTTACATGAAATCCATTGGTGATAGATTAGAGAGGTGGGAGAAAGCAAAGCAGTGGGTGGGGGGACTTTTGAGATTGGATAAAAAATAAAATAACAGACACATACTTCTTTTACTTAGGTGTGTGCAGCATAGTTAACAGTCAACAATGAACTCAATAACAGTGAGGCGATTTGATATTCCTGCAGAGGGTCAAAAAAAGGAAAATTACTTTGACATTCCAACAATATGTTATTTTAGATGCAAAAAGACAATAGCCAGACTTAGTTAAGGTAAAGATTGAACCTTGTCAGGGATGATTCCTGCCCACCATGACTACCCACCATAAACTGATTTTTAGTTTAAAAAGTTTTAATTTCAGACCATCTTTTGAGGTTACTTTAAGTCTTAGGGTTTGCAAAGCTGCCACGAAGGATGCAGGCCTTCCCTGAGCTAGTCGGGTGAGCATGTGGCACCTATTTGGTCACACTAAGAAAGGCAGCTGTAGTTCTGAGAACCCTCTTGCCTTTTAGAAAAAGGATAGAGATCAGGTGGCATCTTAAGATCATCTCCAGCTTCAAACAAGTATTAACCTCCCCTGTCAGCTTTGGGGATGTTCCTTTTAGAAAGAATTTTATTCTACTGCTACCTAGTAGGATATGCCTTTCCCTATGGAAATTGGCAAAACAATAAATACCAACCTCTCCCAATAAACGCAGCTGTAAAAAAATGAGGCTTAATCTGCTTTGATTAATAAGGAGGCAGCAAAAGGCTGACCACGGGCTGAAGGAAGCGAGAAGAAAAACAAAAGACAAGTAAAAATCTGTCCAGAAAAACAAAGAGGGGAGAAAAAATATCATGAAGGTTAAACAACCTAAAAAGGCCTCTAGATTCTGATTCAATTTCAGTGCTTGCAAAAACAAGGCTCTTGGCTATTTGCATATAAATGTGCTGGGGTGGGGGAGCCACAGGGCTCAGCTGTGCATTCAAACTTTCTCCTCAAAATCTGTTCCTAAAACAGCTGCAGAAATCAGCTGCAAATTCCCAGTCTAAAAATGAAAATCACATGGCTGAGCTGGGGAGGACTCAGAGAGGAGGGAAACAAGGGCACCAACTGGTGCTTCAATTAACCCATTGTGGCCTGCAGCCCAGGGGCATTGCTGGGAGCCTTCAGACAGCTCAGTACCTAGGCTGCATCCCAGGACAAGTAAATCAGATACTGGGGGTGGGGTCTAGGCAATGCATAAGAATTTCTTGTGTTGAATAAACAGTCTGGATTGAATACCAGCTTCCACTCTGGAGCAGGGTCTACAAGCCTGTTCTGTAAAGGGCTAGATAGTAAGTATTTTAGGATCGTGGCCCAGGTGGTCTCTGTGTCAACTACTGGCCCCTGCCATTGTGGCATAAAAGCAGTCACAGCATGTAAACCAGTGGGCAAGGGTGTGTACAGTAAACTTTACAGAAAATAACTTGCAGACCCTGCTTTAGATGGCTGTAAACTGAAATATGATTCCTGGGCTAGCAGCATCGGCAACCATGGGAGCTTGTTAGAAAAACACACCTCCAGCCCAACCCCAGCACCCTCTTGCGTCAGTCTGTTTTTTAACAAGATCTCAAGATGACCACAGCACATTGAAGTCAGAGAACCAGGCATCAGGTGACTGGTGCTGAGAACTCAGCAGCACTGGGAACCCAGATTGCTGGCTGAGTCTTGGATCCCCAACTTTGTCCACAAAACTGTCCTTGGGGTTTAGGGTCATCCAGGTGTTATAGGGACATTTTGGCCATATAAAGACTTGGAAAAGTGCAAAGGATTGTGGCCACATGAATCGTGGATGTGTGGCAGTGCAGGCCTCTGGCTAGTGAGGGAGCTGTCCCTTCAGCAGGTACTGGCCTCTCCATCATCAGCCCTGATGAGGTGGGAAGAGCTGGCCATGCCGGCTTTCATTTCAGAGTGGAGACACTAAAACCCCAGGATCTGCCAGACTGCCACTCATCACCGCACAGCCACAGAGCTGGAGGGAAATTACCTTAAGAGCTGGAGCTTGGAATAGGTTGGCAAGGATGGATGCCACCAAATTGGTTCATAACTTAACATGTGACTTTTTGCTTTTACTAGTGTAAGTCTCTGCACTGTCTGTTTACCACTGCTGCCTCCCTAGTGCCCCACACAGCACCAGAGCTCACAAATCTGTGAGGAGTGAATGACCACAGAGTCTAAGATGCTCACTGCAGTGGCATCAGTCTTCAGATCATGAGTGTCTATAATTGGCCAAAGGCTGGCTTTCATATATTAGCATGCAGAAGAGCTGTGGCTTTTTATATTTTCCCAAAAGAGCCTTCCTTGCATGTACAGAATCCTGACAAATGATAGCAGAAGCTATTTGTAATCTGTTGCCTGGAGGAGAAGGATCAAGGGTCTGTGCCCTGGCCCAGAGAGTTAACAGGACTTCTGAAGGTACTTTGAGTGCATTCTGCTTCCATGCCAGCCTGGCCTGTGCCTTTGTGTAGAAAGTAATGAACTGAGCAGCTCGCTGTCTCCAAATGCCCGTGTGCCAGTCAGCTGGGACTGGCCTGTTGTCAGAGAATGTTTGCCATGCCCTGGATAAATGCTTTCTCAGAAATGCTGCCAGGAATGTGAGTGAGAAAGGAAACGTGTCCACGCCGCTTCCTAAACCCTTGCACCTGCCTGAGGTGTCTCTGTGGAGCACAGTTTTGACATGTGGTTTGTAGTGGACTTGGAAAGGAGGTGGAGTGGGAAGAGTGGAGGGGGAAGAACTGGGATGCTGCCTTGGGCATCAGCAGCCAGGGGAGCCATCTGGTAGAGATTAATAGTTCTCAAGTCTATTGTGCACAGGGATCTCCTTCACTACAGGCTCTGAGGCTAAGTTGTGTCTGTATTTCTGACAAGGCCCAGGTGATGCTGAGGGGCTGCTCTGTGGTTCAACTTTTCAGTGGCCAGAGCAAATAGAAAGGAGCACCAGGCATGCAGTCAAGCCCAGCCAATTCTCTTTCTCAGACTGCCTCCAAAAGCAATGGATGTGGCTATTTTCAAAGATGGTCAAACAGTACCTCCTTCCTTCCAGAGATTTTCTTAAGTGTGACTTCAATCCTCCTCCATTAAAAGGTGGCTCTGTCCTAGCTGGTGTGACTAAATGGTTAGAGCATAAGCCCACACACCAAAGGGTCACCACAGGTTTGATTCCCAGTCAATATCACCTTCCTGTTTGCAGGTTTGATCCCGCTACCAGTTGAACATGTGCAGGAGGCAACAAACTGATGTATCTCTCTCACATCAATCTTTCTCTCCCTCTGTCTGTCTGTCTCTCTCCCCATCCCTCCCTTCCATTCTCTCTAAAAATCAATGAAAAAAAAAATATCCTCAGTTGAGGATTAACAATAACAACAAAGGTGGTCTAATGTGGAATGGCCTTGTGACTGCCAAAAATGTGCAACTGTGAAGTCTAAGAGGAGGTCATAAAAGGCAATACAGTTGCCTTCTCATTCTTTTAGGACACTTATTCTTGGAACCCAGCCAGCATAAGGGGAGGAAGCCTGAGCATCCATGGAGAAGCCCAGGTGAAGAGGAATTGAGGGCCCAGCTGATAGCCAGCACTAAGTTGCCAGCCATAGAGGCTCATCTCTACTTCAAAACTCCCCAGAACCATCTATGGATCCTCCCCCTCTAGGTAGGGTGCCCTACCTGAAAGTATGTAGAGATGAGCCTTCCCCACTGAGCCCTGCCCACACAGCCAATTTGTGAGCAAGTCTTTAAGCCTCAAAATTTAGAGGTATTATTTTTCAATCTTATTTTGTATTAGAGGTCCAGTGCATGAAATTTGTGCATGGGGAGGTGTGTCCCTCAGCCCAGCCTGCACCCTCTCCAATCTAGGACCCCTCAAGGGATGTCCCACTACCAGATTGGGCCTAAACGGGCAGTTGGACATCCCTCTCACAATCAAGGACTGCTAGCTCCCAACTGCTTGCTTGCCTGCTTTCCTGATCACCCCCTAACCACTACTCTGCTAGCCTGATTGATGCCTAACTGCTCCCCCGCCAGCCTGATTGCCCTTAACTACCCTCCCCTGTGGGCCTGGTCACCCCTAACTGCCCTCCCCTTCAGGCCTGGTCCCCCACAACTGCCTTTCCCTGCAGTCCTGGCCCCTCCCAATTGCCTTCCCCTGCTAGCCGTCTCGTGGCAGCCATCTTGTGTCCACATGGGGGCAGTCATCTTTGAACACATGGGGGCAGCCATCTGGTGTGTTGGAATGATGGTCAATTTGCATATTACTCTTTTATTGGATAGAGGCCTGTGCATGGATGGAGGCCAGCTGGTTTGCCTTGAAGGGTGTCCTGGATCAGGATGGGCGTTTTCTTAGGGCATGGGACAGCTTACGTAAAGGGCCTATGGTGGTTTGCAGGCTGGCCATGCCCCCAGTGACCCAAGCTGAGGCCCTGATATCTGGGATTTATTTATCTTCTATAAATGAAACTTTGTAGCCTTGAGCGGAGGCCAGGGCTGACCAGGGCAGGTGGGAAGCTTGGCTTCCTCCATTGCTGGAGACAACTCAAGCCTCCTGCTTGCTCCATGGCCACAGCCATCTTATTAGGTTAATTTGCATACTCACTCCTGATTGGCTGGTGAGTGTGGCTTGTAGGCATAGTGGAGGTTGGTCAATTTGTATGTTTCTCTTTTATTACTGTAAATTAGTTTCAGATATACATCTTAGAGGTTACATAATCATATACAACAAAGTTAAGAAGTATTTTTTAATGTAGCAACAGTATTTGAAACATGGTTTTAACTACTCCTTGAGTTTACCTTTCATGTTATACACCTTCTTTGTATAATCTGAATGCTTCCCTTATTCAGTTACCATTTGCTTGGACCCCATTCATAGCTACAGAGCTGTATATCTAATTGCCTATCAGATATCCCCAATATATAAATCCTTATCTCCTGATCTATCCCTATCTCCACCCCTCCCCTTAAACACCTGTCTTTATGTAGACACTAGAGGCCTGCTGCATGAAATTTATGTACTGGGGGGTGGAAGGGATCCATCAGCCCAGCCTGCACCCTCTCACAGTCTGGGAGCCCTAGGGGAATGTCCAACTGCCAGCTTAGGCCTGCAGTCAGACATCCTTAGTGCTGCCATGGAGGCAGGAGAGGCTCTCACCACCACCGCTACACTCGCCAGCCATGAGCCCAGCTTCTGGCTGAGCGGCACTCCCCCATGGGAGCACACCAACCACCAGGGGGCAGCTCCTGCATTGAGTATCTGCCCCCTGTTGGTCAGTGCACATTATAGCGATTATTCATTCCACCATTGGGCTAAAACTGACTCTCCAACTTTCCCTGAGGGGTCCCAGATTGCAAGAGGGCACAGGCCAGGCCAAGGGACCCATTGTTGCATGACTGATGCCAGGGAGGGACACGGGAGGTTGACCAGCTGGGGAGAGACCATGGGAGGGCTCCAGAGCGTGTCCAATCCATCTCCCTCAGACCTGATGGACCAGACCCCAGCAGCAAGCTAACCTACCAATGGAAGCATCTGCCCCCTGGCGGTCAGTGCACATCATAGCAATTGGTCGACTGCCCCCTGGTGGTCAGTGCATGTCATAGCAAGCATTTGAGTGGCCTTAGCATATCATTAGCATATTATGCTTTTATTGGTTGAACAGCTGACCAGATAACCAGACACTTAGCATATTAGGCTTTTATTATATAGGATTCTCTTAAAAAGAGAAGAATGCATAAATTCATAAGAAAAGATGTTCAGCATTACTAGTCATTAGGAAAATGCAAGTCAAACACAATCAGATGCAAATTAATGCAAGACCATGATATCATCACTTCCCAGCCATTCAGATAACTACAATAAACCATAAAACTTAATGCAGATATAATTGTCCATGGACAAACAATAGTTTGGGGAAGGCCTGGGGAGGAGCAGGGTAGAGGGGGTCAATAGAAGAAAAAAACATGGGACATCTGTAATGCTTTCAACAATAAAGATTTCAAAAACACAGATAATAACAAGTATTTGCAAGGATGTAGAGAAATTGGAAGCATCATGCACTGCTAGTAAGAATGTAAAATGGTGCAGCTGTTGTGGAGAAGAGTCCAGAAGTTTCTCAAAAGGTTAAAGTTAGAATTATTATATGACTACAGTTCCACTCCTGTGTGTGTGAGTGTGTGTGTGTGTGTATGTGTGTGTGTGTGTATACAAGAGAAATGAAAAAGTATATTTAGAGAAACTTGCACACAAATGATCTTAGCAATATTTTTAATAATAGCTGAAAAGGAGACACAAACCAAATGTTTATCAACTGATAAAATGTTGCATATTCACTCAATGAAATATTAATTGGCAATAAAAAGAAATGATGCCTAGAACATAAATGAACCTTGAAAATGTAATGCTAAGTGAAAGAAGCAAATTTATAGAAACAGAGAGCAGATTTATGGTTGCCTAAGGTAGTAGGGAGGTATGTTACAGGGAAGTGAGGAATAAAAATGGTTTTTTAGAGGGATAAAAATGGTCTGGAATTAGTGGTGATTTTTGCACAATTTTGTGAATATGCTAAATATAACTGATTTCTACTCTTTAAATGAATTATATGGCATATAAATTATATCTCAATAAAGCTCTTACATATTTTTTTAAAAAAATAAGAGATAATATGTTTTTGTTTCCTATATTTCATATTTTGTTGACCAAAACATATTAAAGGCCATATAGAGAAATCAATGGTATACAGCAATCACCATCGTTTGGATGCTAGGGATGTTTTAATTTACAGCCTAAAGCTACCATTCTAGAAAAGCTGAACCAGAGCATGTTTGTTGTTGTTTTCAATAGCAAGAATTGATCTGGTGAACTTCAGCCCCTGACACAGGAGTCCTGTCCCCTTCAATTATGATACCCAACTTCTTCATTATTATTCAGAATTGAAACATGGCACACATTACTTGGGCAGCACTGTGCAACTGCTGAGACCTTATCTCGGAATCACTTCCTCCCCACCAACACACTTACACACAGTGCTGCCCTTTCTACTGACCTTGACCTCTTCCTCCTCCTTTATCTGCCATGTTCTCTACCCAGGCAGTTTCTGGGTCCCCAGCCAGCTACCAACCTGGCCCACTTGGCTCTCTAGGAAAAGTCACCCTTTATAGTTCTTACATGTTCTCTTGCAAACACCAGCATTCACCTGTTTAGCTTTCTTTCCTGCTCAGTAACTATACACTGTACTGTATCATTGCCTGACTTGACATTTCCATAGAAAAGTGTAATTATAGCATCGTGAAAGGCAGAAATAAACTGCTGATAATATCTGAGGGTGGAAAAGGTCTATTTCAAGATGTTCTTCAACAAAATCTCTCAGAAGAGTGTTATCAAATGCTGTTGGATGCTGTGGCCTCGGTCATTTTCCTTCATCCAATATTAAACTTGGAGCATTAAGTTCCTAAAAACCCCCAAATTAGAAGAACTCATATTGAGCATGTTAGAACTTTAATAAGTATTTTTGTGGGGCGGGAAATAGAATAAGCCTATCACTGCTCTTACAAACCCAACTCATGTATGAAAGGGAAAAGACACTAAATGCTGATTAGTATAATATTTATATTTTTCACATTTTCAATTAATAACAAAGCATATGGTAAATTCATTTCTATTGACATCAGCTGCTGGCCAGAAATTTTCCAGAATTCCAATGATCTTTTGCTATACCTACCACTAATGGATAGGTTTTGTTTTTTGTTTTTGTTTTTGTTTTAGCATTCACAAATGTCAGCAGTATGCTAAGTGCTTTCCAGTAGTTCACATTTTGTTTTAAGCCACACAGACCTGGGTTCAAATTGTGATTTAACAACCTGTTAGTATGACCTTGATTTTTAAGCCCCAGAATCCCCATCATTTCTTAACAACAAAGCTCCATGAATTTGAAATGTTACTTTATTTTGCTGTGCTGCAGGGCTGTCACATATGATTTGTTTGAGAGATATGGAGTCTATCTTGAGTTTGAGTTTACAGGAGACTGATAGATATCAGGGTATTATAAATAAAGGTCTTACATGAAGTCCTTGAGGGCCAGCCTGGCCCCAGAATTTTTAACAGGCCAGCTGTATTAATGCTATTTCCCCTGGAGGCCCTTCCAAGCATTCTTCTTCCTCTCTAGGACTTACTAGTTTTTTCTCTAGCCAGTCATCATTGTGGCTGCAGCTCAGTCCAAAGGCAACTTTAATTAATGAGCCAGGTTTCTGGCAGTGATAAGAATTGCTAGGTTAAGGTCGAGTGTGGAGGGCAGTTTTCATTAAATACACTAAATGTGGTTGCAATTTGAAATATTGTCTATTCCTTGCCAAGCTGCTATTTTATTGCAAGAGTGATGGCCTTCCAAATTCAAAAGCATGGGGAGAGACATTTACTCATAAATCCAACTGTTAAAGGTAAATGGTGCCTATGCTTATTTACTGGGGTGGGGCCCAGTGACATGCCACAGATAATCTGCTGAAGCCCCTCTCTAAGCCTCGATGTCCCTCCAGAATCCCCTTGAGGATGCTGATCAAGAATTCTCCTGAAGGATGCAGGGCATGCAGTTCTATATATTAAATGTGGAGAATTAAGTTCCTAAAAACCCCCAAATTAGAAGAACTCATATTGAGCATCCTTCTCCTGAAGGATGCAGGGCACGCACTTCTACTGTGCTACCAATATTCTCTACATTTCGGCTAAAATTAATACAACAGGAGAAAAACATTACAACATGACATGCCCTTTCTTGCCTGTGGCTAAAATAATAATAGCTCATATTAATTGAGCCCTTAAAAAGCATTGAACTAAATATTTTTCATGCACCATTTCATGGAATTCTCATAAACCATTTGCAGTCTTATTGCCATTATCAGCATTTACACATGAGGAAACAAAACTTTGGATATGTTCCAAAGGTCACATAGCTGGCAAAGGTGAAGCTTGTCATTCATATCAGGTAGCTCCTCTTCAGTGGCCTCCCACCCCAGTCTGCCTTAACTCATGGTGTTACAAGCAGTCTTTCCCCACTTCCCTTTCTCTTTGTATTAAAATAATACTAATTCCTCAAGGCTCTCCTCCTATCAAGACTTTCTTCATGAATTCAGAATCAACTTCTCTTTCTTTTGCTCTTCTAGACCAACTCTCTTCTTCCATTAGTTATCCCAGTGGTCATCAAACTGATTAGTCAACAGAGCCAAATATCAACAGTCCAATGATTGAAATTTCTTTTGAGAGCCAAATTTTTTAAACTTAAACTTTTTCTAATGCCGCTTCTTCAAAATAGACTCGCCCAGGCCTTGGTATTTTGTGGAAGAGCTACACTCAAGGGGCCAAAGAGCCACATGTGGCTCTTGAGCCGCATTTTGCCGACCACTGAATTAGCCTATTTCTAATGCTGTCTTTTTATGATCATTAGTTTATTGATTTAGTATTCATTACATGCAGGGCTCATGCAGTTGTGAGTTTCAGTTCAAGTCCAACACTTACTGTGTGGCCGTTATTTACAAGCTGTCCTGAGCCTGAGTTTCTCCATCTATATCACTCATTAAAGATAAAACCCAGCTTAAAAAGTTATAAAGATAAGAGTGAATGCTAGCAATAAGGTAGCTCTTTTTTTTGTTACTTCTCCATTCCACTCAATTTTAAGCTTTGTGTGGGAAGGCCCTATGTTGCATTCATATTTGTTCCTTGCTGCAACACACACTACAAGCACTGTCACCTGCTAAGCCTCCAGTATCCACTCCTTGGCTGGAGTCTTTAATCATTTAATCAGGGTTGGGGCTGTGGAGAATAGAAGTTTCTCCATTTGTCATTGCTTTCCCATCTACAGTCACTCGAGTATTACAATCTTTGCCCCATCCATGAATCACCATTATTGTTTTATTTCATAACTTTACTACTACTCATTTCCCCAATATTCTATCTAATAAAAGAGTAATATGCAAATTGACCAGATCTTTGCTACACCCACCAGCCATGCCCACCAGCCAATCAGAGCGAGTCTGCAAATTAACCCAGCCAAGATGGCTACAGCCACAGAAAGAGCAGGAGGGAAGCTTGGGTTGACCCTTAAGGCAATAAAGTTTCAATGGCTGTGTGAGCAGAAGACTTGGCTCTACTCCAGGCTACAAAGTTTCAATTGTAGAATATAAATCCCAGATACCAGGGCCTCCACTTGGGTCGTTGGGGCCTTGGCCGGCCTGCAAACCACCCCATGCCTCAAGGGAACACCCACCTGATCCAGGACACCCTTCAGGACAAACCAGCTGGCCCCACCCATGCACCAGGCCTCTATACTATCTAATACAGTGGTTCTCAACCTGTGGGTCGTGACCCCTTTGGGGGTCAAACGACCCTTTCACAGGGGTCGCCTAAGACTATTGGAAAACACCTATTTCCCATGGTCTTAGGAACCAACAGACCGCTCCTCGGTGTAGCAAAGTGTAGCAATGTAGTTTACTGTTGTCATATGAAGACTGTTGCCCATGCTACACCACGATTCAAGACAAAATTTCATTTATTTGTAATTAGAAATAAATATTTCACAATATATAATTACACATTGTTTTTGTGATTAATCCCCATGCTTTAATTATGTTAAATTTGTAACAATGAAAATACATCCTGCATATCAGATATTTACATTACAGTTCATAATAGTAGCAAAATTACAGTTATGAAGTAGTAACGGAAATAATTTTATGGTTGGGGGTCACCACCACGTGAGGAGCTGTCTTAAAGGGTCACGGCATTAGGAAGGTTGAGAATCACTGATCTAATAAAAGACTAATATGAGTAATATGCAGATTGACTATCACTCTAACACACAAGATGACTGCCCCATGTGGTCAAAAGATCCTTCCCCCATGTGGACACAAGATGGCCACCACCAGATAGCCAGCAGGGGAGAGCAGTTGGCAGGGACCAGGCCAGCAGGGGAGGGCAGTTGGGAGGGACCAGGCCTGCAAGGGAGGGCAGTTAGAGGTGACCAAGCTTGCAGGGGAGGGCAATTAGGGGTGACCATGCTCACAGGGGTTGGGTGGTTAAGGGCAAACAGGCTGGCAGGGGAGCAGTTAAACATCAATCAGGCTGGCAGGGGAATGGTTGGGGGATGATTGGGATGGCAGGCAGAAGCTGTTAGTGGCAATCAGGAAGGCAGGCAGGTGAGCACTTGGGAGCCAGCAGTCCTGGATTGTGAGAGGTATGTCTGACTGCCCGTTTAGGCCCAATCTTAGGACATCCCTCAAGGGATCCCAGATTGGAGAGGGATCAGGCTGGGCTGAAGGACATTCCCTACCCCCATGCACGAATTTTGTGCACAAATTTTGTGCACCAGGCCTCTAGTGTTGTTATAAAAATTTTTATAAGAAAACATTGCAAGAACTTTGCAAAAATATCTATATACCTTTTACCTAGATTCTACCATCATTGTTCTATTATATTTGTTTGATCATCCCTCTACCTTTCCATTAATTCATCTCATATGTGATGAATTTATAAGCGAGCAAGCTGCAAATAACAGTACACTTCTCCCTTACTACTTCAGCATATATATCAGTGATTAGAGTTACAGTATGTTTTATAAATTTTCCATCAAAGGAAATGCAAAAATCTTAAATATACTATTGATTTCAGAGAGGAAGGAAGAGGGAGAGAGAGATAGAAACATTCATGATGAAAGAGACTCATTGACTGACTGCCTCCTGCACAGCCCCCACTGGAGGATTGAGCCAGCAACTGGGTCATGTGCCCTTGACTGGAATCAAACCAAGACCATTCAGTAAATAGGTCAACACTCTATTCACTGAGCCAAACCAGCTAGGGCTTGACTCAAACTTTTATCTAGATATAGAACATTGCTATCAGTCCAGGAACTTCCTACATGTTAATGCCCATTCTACCTGAAGGCAACTACTGTCCTGATTTTTTCCTGCCATTACCTATTCTAAAACTTTATATAAATAAAATGATATAATCACATTTAAAAAAATAAATTTATTTTGAAAAATAACTTCTTACTACTAAATGTAAACAAAAATATCACTGGTCAAAATTATAATGTACCCATTAATACACAAACATAAACAATTACACAGCAAAAAATAAGTATACACTACAATTAATCATCTTTGAACCACCTGTGTTCATTTCCCATTGCAGTTCTCAGAGTATGGTCCATGGGCCCCTAACTCCAAGATCCTTATATGTTCAGACACTCAAACATTTTGGCAATATAGTATTTTATTTTAAAAAATATTTTTATTTTCTTCAAAGAGGAAGAGATAGGGAGAAATAGAAACATCAATGATTAGAGAGAATCATTGATCAGCTGCCTCCTGCATGCCCCTATTGGGGATCGAGACTGCAACCTGGGCATGCACACTGACCAGAAATCCAACTGTGACTTCCTTGTTCATAGGTCAATGCTCAACCATTGAGTCACACTGGCAGGGTGCAATACAGTATTTTCAATTCAAAGTTGGTAATTCAAGTATTCAGAGGGCTGATTTAAGTTCTAAGCAGATTTTTGACTATGCAGGTGGTCAGGGTTCCTAATCTCAGATTGCTAGAAAGTCAACTGTAATCCTAAAATGTTATTTGCCTTTTCACTTTCACTAGTGTCACTGAGTGTACAATGAAATTTATCAGATGCTATATAAAAGATGTGGTATCACAATAGGTTGAAGGCAAAAGCAGATATGAGAATCCAGCTAGGTGCCTTCTATTAGGCCAGATATTATAAAGATTTGCAAAACTGTAAAGCAATTATGCTCTTTTCACTAATTTCTTTTGTTTGGAAAATATAGGTTATTTTAACAAAACGTTACTTACATTGACATGCTGAGATTATTATTACTTTAAATGAATTAATAAATAAGTATAGTATTTTTTCAATTTTAAGTTATGATATGGTAAATGTTAGATTTAATTCATATAAACAAAAGCTCTTTGGTGTCTGCAATAGCTTTTCAGAAAATAAAGAGTATGGAGGACCAAAATGTTTGAGAACTCTGATGTCTTACATCTTGGAAGACTCTTCCCTAAGTGGCAGGAGAGATTTCTGTGCAGAGGATAAGAACAGAGGCTCCTTTCTTTTCCAATCATGCTGGCAAAGCCCCACTCCTGCTCCCCCATTGCAGATGCATATCTCTCATGATGCCTAGATTGGTTTTTCTAATTCTCCATACTAGTTTAATCAGGATCACCTCCAATTGAATGAATGTGGAGCAAATAGGGGTTATATGAGCTCGATTGCTAAATGCTGGAGCCAGCTTCCCACTGTGCACAAGCAGGCTGGAAATGCATTTTAAGTCAAACCTCTTGTGCATTTATTTGGATATAAAGAAAACTTTAATTACAAGATTTCAAACCAATTTTTAAAAATCAAGCCATAATTTTAACCTGCAGAAAAATCATTTCAGCATGAAGAGAAGCAGAATAAACAGAGGAAATTAGAAAGAAATTAGACCATTATGAATGGGATGCAAGGCATTTGTTTACAAGAAGATTGATTTGAACAACCCATGTAAACAGTCCTGGCTATGGGGGGAAGGTCCTTTATATTTATCTTTCTCTCTCAAAACAAAGGTTGTGTGTTGGTTTTCTTTTTTTTTCCCATTAGCTCTGAAGTCATAAAAAAATTGCACTCTATCTACTCTTATGTTGAAACAACTTTCCTATTTATCCCAACTGAAGGATAAAAAATATTTCTGGCTTATAAAAAACTTACACATTTCAAAAATTGTGTTTATACTCTTTTCATGTTCTTCAGCTTTATTTTTTAAATTAATTTGTTGGCATTAATATAGGCTAAGCTGTGTTATTGCTTTCACTCCTTTATAACTTTAGCCCAAAATGCAAGGTCAAGAGGATGCATTTAAAGACATCATCCCACACAGTCTTTGGCTTTATTTTGTTTCTTTTCCTTGATGATATATATTGTTTCAGTCAATGCATCTTGGAGATATTCACCTAGTGGCCTTGATAAGGTGACACATGACACAAAATTTGAGAACTGTCCCTTCCACATGACCACAAGATCTTCAGCTATTCTCTATCTCAAACAAGACTGATGAGAACCAGCTTCTTTAAATACAAATGATCCCTAGCAGGTTTGGTTCTGTGGGTAGAGCATTAGCCGATGGAATGAAGGGTCCCAAGTTTGATTCCCCATCAAGGGCATAGTCCTTGATTGCAGGCTTTCTCACATCGATATTTCTCTTTCTGTGTCTCTCCCTTCTCTTCCACTCTCTCTAAATATCAATGGAAAAATATGCTGGAGTAAAGATTAAAATTAAATAAATACAAATGAGTCCTTCTTTTGTCAATCTGCAGAGATGAGTTTTTGTGAATGTGGGAATTCTCCCATTGGCCAAGTTCAAAGTAAAAGAGAAAGAACTTTAACTGTGACTTTGGAGATTTAGGCTATGCATTGGGCACGGCTTTAGGGAGTAAGTGCCTTCTAAGTAGCTGAGGATTAAGCCAAAGCAAAGGTCATGTAGGGATCTCTTTTAGAGAGACAATGGTACCTACCATATTCACTTGAGAGACAAAGTAGTCAATATCAGTTGCCAAGAGCCCTTGGTTGGCAGCCAAAGTCAAGAATATCAGTGCCAAAGGGACCAAAAAAGAAAATATGGGGAGGAAAGAGGAAGGGAGGTGCTATAGCACTCTCCACAGAGCCCTTCCCCCTTTTGTTATACATCCTCTATCACTTTTCATCTTCCCTGCACACTCAACCCTCCTGGAAAATGCAATTAGAAATGAGAAATGTTTTAATTCCCAAGGGAAAAAATCTTCTGGAAGAGAACATCAAAAAACGCAACCGTATGATGATATTGCTAAAGAATAACCTTGGAGAATGAATTTCTATGAGGATTTTAAGTCATTTGCCTTGGAAAATGCAACTGAAACCCCTCTCCCCTCCATTCTGCTATAAATTATTTAGCAAAATCTATTAGGCCACTGCTGCTTTTGAGAGGGTATATCCTTTAGGAAAACTCAGGGGTGTAATGAGATCTGTACTCAAGCTTGTGCAGATAGAATACAGAACAGCACATGGATAGCGAGGGCAGATGAAGGGACAGCTGACTTCAGGGTGCACACTGCAAAGGCAATTAAGAGCAATTGTTACTCCCATTAAAGGCAGCTCTCAAAGTAAGAATCCAAGCCACCTGCCTGTCCTGCAAGCAGATAGCTGCCTCCAAGACTTTAGTATGTTCTCTCTCCCCTTCCCCATTCCCCTTCCCCCCCTTCCCTTCCCTCTCCCCTCTTCCCCCTCTTCCTTCCCCTCCCACTCCCTGGCCCTTTCTTTCCCTCTCTCTCTCCCTTTCCTTCTCCCTTTCTCTCCCTCTCTCCTCTCTCCCTTCCCCCTCTCTCCCCTGGCTCCCCTCTCCCCCACCTCACCACTCCAATCCCTTCTGCTGCTCCAAGCTCATAATATCAAGAGGCAGCCGAACAGATTTGTGAAATCAATCACACAGGTGAATTGGCCATCAGGGCAGCCATCCAAATCAGAGGGCTTGATTTTCTAACTTGAAGTTAAATCACTTGCACATCTCTTAAGGTCAGAGTCACTATAGAGACAGAACATTGCTGAAGTTGAGCCTGACAGTGTCAGAGGGTCAGATACATCACTTCATCCTCATAGCCCTGGAGAGAGGGAAGCAGCTGGAAGAAACCAGCAAGATGATCTCACTGAGCAATGTAATGACAGCCGAAGGGACACGGCTGCTTTTTAAAAAGAACTGAATTCAATAATGCTAAGTGGAAGGACTTCAATAGGCACAGGTATTTTTGAGTAAGAACTGCCATTTATAATATTGGCTCCTAGAAATACAAAATTCCATCTTGGACTAAGCCTCCCTGTTGAGAGAGAATCACATCTTCTCTATCATGGCATTTGATCCTCATGAGATCCTTCCCTTTCTCTTTGTCTTGCATCAGAAAGTGATTCTCTTACACCAAAAAAGTATAGGAAATTAAAGGGAAAACAGCTTGATTTATCAGTGGGACCGTCCCTGGTGATAGAATGTATAAGTTAATGCTGATTCCCTGCTATACCTTGCCTATAAGACTTAATTTGCTTTTGAAGTTTTTAGGTCAAATTTTCCTATGTTATAATCTTTCTTTTCACACATCAGTAACAAAATTACAATGGAAATGACCATCTGTTCATTTAGTTAATTAATGTATTTGCAGTGATTTTAAAACACTACTTTCTACCTTGGCTCACCCTGGAACCATCTAGAGAGTTTTAAAAAATACTGATGCCTGGTCTCACATCCAGAATTTTTTACTTAATTGGTCTGGATGTCTTGGACATAGGGAGATGTAAAATGTCTCCAAGTGATTCTAATGTGTGGTCAAGTTTGCAATCCTACTGGCTTAGAGCAATGGTTCTCAAGTTTAGCATGCTTCAGACTTACCAGCAGGCTGGATAAAATATATTGCAGGGAGTTTCTGAATCATAGCTACAGGATGAGGCCCTAATTCTTAGTTCTAGGCAATACTGATGTTTTGGACACAATTACCACCCTTTGAAAACTATGGTCTAACACATTGAAACTTTTCCCTAAGGTGTTTTTTATTACATCGATATGGCTCTAAGGAGGATGTCCCAAGAAGCTGACATGCAATAAAGACAATTTCCACTGGAGATAGAATCTTCCTGCTCCTTAGACACCCCTGGAAATTCTTCGGTTCTGAGCCTTGTTTTTACATATGCCAAGAGAATAGACCAGGCATTGCCATTGGATATCTAGCAAAGTGGAATTGGGTAGTAAAGCTTTTGCTATAGTTTCTGGCCTTGTTTCTCTCAGCAGGCAGGTGAGTGCCTGCTCCTCAGGTTCATGGGTAGGGCTAGCTCTGGCTAGAGGCCAAGGCTGAAAGCTTCTCTAGACTCTGCAACCCTGTAGCTTAAGACCAGATTGTGTGTGTGTGTGTGTGTGTGTGTGTGTGTGTGTGTGTGTGTGTTTGAAAGCATACTGTTTTGGGGGCCCAAGAAGGGGCAATTATAGAACCTGTCAAGATTGTCAAGAGCATCACCAAGCAGTAAGATGCGGCCCCTGGGATGCTCAGATCCATCTGTGTAATAGGAGAGGCAAAGGAGCTATGGTCCCCACTGATCCTGCTCCAGGGCTCTCTCTGAGCAGCATCTTGAAGCACATCTGATGCCTTTAGTTCCCTAGCAGTAAATCTCAGACATTTGGGAAAGGGAAGCCCTAGTGAAGAATTCCTATATTCTTTGGCATGCATAGGTTCAAACAATTTATGAAATCAAAGGGATATGATTTATAACTCAGCTTTTTCCCAATATGAGCAAAATAGTCCTGTAAGTTTCATGTACCTTTCATTAACACTCTTCCTACTAAAGAATAATCATAAAATACTGTGAATCCATACCTATGGAATCTTATTTGACCTACTTAGAACTGAAAGATGATGCAGTTGATGCAAATCATATCTTACATTCAGGACAATGAAACAAAGACAGAGAGGTCACACAATTAACTCAGTGCAGGAAGAAGTTAGGGCTGAATATCCACTCCATATTGAGAGATCCAGAGGAGGGGCCTCAGGGTCTCCTTTAGGTCAGAGGGATGCAAATGTATAAAGCTGCTCCTATATTCTAGCCTAAGAAATCTTCTTAGATCTGTACATACCTGTGTCTCTGTCAAGAAATCATGTCAGAGTTTTTTGATGGAACATCCAAAACCCCATACTTTGCAAATAGTATGTCACCTCTCTAGAGCTAATCTTCCAAAGAACAGGATATTGAAAGGGCCCCTCTAAAATGGCTTTCACAGGCCCATTTCATTGGGAAAAGCTTGTGAGTCATCAGATTCACCTGAAGGGCATGTTAAACTTCAGACTTCTGAGCCTCATCCTCTGAGTTTATGATTTAGTAGGACTGGGAATTTGCATTTCTAATAAGTCTGTAGGTGATGCTACTGCTGCAGGTATGGAGACAACTCTTTGAGAAGTGCTATCATAAGACATTGGATCTCAGCCCTGGTGTATATTAGAAAAACCTAGTGGTCTTTTTTTAAATTAATACATTTTTATTGATTTCAGCGAGAAAGGGAGAGGGAGAGAGAGAGAGAAACATCAATGATGACAGAGAATCACTGGCTGCCTCTTGCACACCCCACACTGGGGATTGAGCTTGCAACCTGGGCATGTGCCCTGACTGAATATTAAACTGTCACCTCCCATTGGTCTTTTTGAAACAATAAAAACCAGGGTCCACCCAGAATTAAATCAGATTATGTGCAGGTGAAGCCTGAGCATTAATGTTTTTAAAATGGTCCCCAGGTGCCTGGCCAGTATGGCTCCGGGGTTGAGCATTGACCTATGAACCAGGAAGTCACAGGTCCAATTCCTGGTCAGGAAAGATGTCCTTTCGGGCTCAACCCCAAGTAGGGAGTATGCAGGAAGCAGTCAATCAGTGATTCTTTCTCATCGTTAATCTTTCTCTCTTTCTCTCCCTCTCCTTTACTCTCTGAAATTAATAAAAAGATATTAATAAATAAAACAAAATGGTCCCCAGGAGCAGCCAAGGTTGAAAACCTCTGCCATAAGATTGTGCTATCATAAGAATTGGATCTCATAAGGTATAAGGTATACCAACTCCTAGGTCAGGAGCTCTGAAAAGGTGGTCCTGCACTGCAGTATCAGCATCACCACATAGCATCATCATCTGACTGCTTAGTTAGGCCCCAATCCCAGGCCTTTATAATCAAACCCGGGGGGGGGGGCAGGTGGAACCCAGCAACCTAGTGTAGAAACTACCACTTTAAGCTTTTGGTTTCCCTCCAAATGATCCTTGGACACTAGACTCTTGTCTAGGAGCAGTATAAGGCAGGGCCCACAGCAGGCCAGGTGCACTGTTGCTCCATCAGTAAATGGGCTGGTGAAGGGAGGAGAAGGAAGACCATTTTTCAGGCTATTACAGAGGCACCATAGCACATGCTAACATCCTTTCCAGGACATCTGACTTCTAAGCTCTGTGAGGTTAGTTTTGTAAATGACTGTAATGGGTTTCACCCCTGAACATTCAGATACAAGTCCAGCTTAACGCAATATTGAATTGTAGTTAAAACCAAGGTTGGGTCCTGGCCAGTGTGGCTCAGTTGGTTGAGCATCATTCTGTGCATGGAAAGGTTGCCAATTCAATTGCTGGTCAGGGCACATGGCCAGATTTCAAGGTGCAATTTCTGGTCATGGCACCTGCAGAAGGCAACCTATTCATGTTTCTCTGAGTTCTATGTTTCTCTCCCCTCTCCCTTTCTCTCTCTCTCTCTCTCTCTAAAATCAATAAAAACATATTTTTACAATAAACAAACAACTACAAAAATACAAGGTTGGGTTCCCCATTTGTCTCTTATATGTTCCTTCTCTCATGTTCCATTATCAGCAATTCCCCAATGAGGTTGCTGCCGTGGCCTTCATTGTTAATAAGATTCCCTGCCCTAGTGGACAGCTCAAATAAGTGACCAATTACACTTGAATCTGCCAACATCTCCCAAGGATAAATTCATTTCAAAAAAGGACACCTGGGTTGGGCAATGCTTAGCACAGCAGAACACGCCTTCAAAGATGGAATATTGGGTGCTTGACACTTAGTTAGGAAGTAGATCCTATCATTTAGGTGATTGCCTGTTTCTTGGTGTTAAATTATCTGTGCTCCAAATTTTATAAACTTCTTCCCCCTTTGGCTCTTTACATTCTAAACATAAGCAATATGGTAGATTGAAAAAAATGGACAAAAATTATTCTGCTTCCATCAGCAGGTGAAATCATTTTAGCACCATTTAAATCTGAGTTAGTCTTGTGACACGCTGAGGCTAATAGGACATTAGGAATCATGATGAAAGCAGAGACTTGAGTAGCAGAGACTTGAGCATTGAGGCTGGCTTTTTTGTCAGATCACCATGTAAATGAGCCCAAATAATGACTCGAGAGTGAGGGGCCACATGGAAGGGAACCCATGCATGTGCTCCAGCTGTGGGTGAGGCCATCCTAAGTCATGAAACCAGCCAACTTGCCTAATAGGCACAGGGGAGCAGGCCCAGCAGAGATTAGTCAAGCTATCCCAGAGAGAAGAACCACCAACCTAACCCCCAGACTTGGGAACTAAATAAATTGTTATGGAATCATGAATGTTTGAATTGTTTGTTAGATAGCAAAGCTGATTGATACACTTGATTATACTAAAGATGATCTTGATTACATTAAATGATTACCCAGAAAGAGAATAAAATCTCGTAAGTACTGCCTCTTCTATGATGTCTTACCTGAAAATTCGCCCCTCAGTTGGTGACCCCTCATATGCCCTCCTACAGAATCAGTGTTTATGGCTGCATAATTCTTGCCACTATAATTTCCAGTTGACAGAGACAGTGAAATCTTTAAGGACAGAAATTATGTTCCAATTGTCTTTGTATTGCAAGCCCCTCCTCATTCATTCCCTTGCTTGTTATGCTGAGCTAAATGAAATGAAATACTTGATTAAGAATATTGTGGGAAGCGCAGTGGAGAAAGTGGCCAGCAATGACTTGCATTACTCACAGGCGAGAGCCTAGAATCTCCCCTGAAACAATCCATACCCTCCAAGCTCACAAGATCCAAATGAACTGATGCTTGTTTGGCCCAGGACTAAATTTGGAACATGAAAGTTTTTGCCTTGTGAACCATGAACCATATACCTCCTTCACTTCACAGGAGTTTACAGGGAAAAAAAATATGTTCAAATACATTATTGCAAACCCATCTAGTTTGCATTGTTTTCCTCATTTTACCACCCATGATGGCATAGGGAGGGGCTGGGTATATTGATAATGACAGACCACAAATACAAAGTTACTGTTGTGACTCCTTTCTAAAAACTTGCTCTCAGTTACAGAGAAGAGCTGGACATAATTAATGATTTAAAAATAGCTCTCCCTTATCCAGCTGGTACTGTGCTCTGAGCTATACATGCATCACCTTGCCCAGTCCTACAACTTTGCTGGAACTTATGATGATGCCCACTTAACAGATGAGGGCTCAGAGACAGATGAAAAGATCCACACATTGGTAGAAGAGTCAGATCTTTCTGATTTCCAAATGATGTTCTTAAAATCACAGTGATGATGAAATGTATGATATCAATCCTAAACAGCTATCATTTTTATATGTTTCGCTAACCCATCCATGGAGATGACTTACTTTGCAAAAGAAAGAGGGGAAAGCTTTGCCAAAGGTCCCACAGCAGGGGAAGGTAGTGGACACTGTCTGGCAATTTCGCGTCATCGTTTGGCCTGTTGCAAAGATGGGCTGCCTGGAATGGTCTCTTCAAAGCTGCCACCTGAGTACATTGTTAGCAGAAGGGATTGATGGGCAGTGGCAGATAGTCATACAGGGACAGCAAAGAGGAAGATTAAAATAATTACAGCTCTAATTGATCAGCTCTGCTCATGAGGAGATTAAAAGGGAAAAGGCATATTGAAGAAGGCACTTGACATCACCCTGGGCCAGATTCCATCTGCCACTGTAGCCAGATCTCCTCCCTCCCTTCTGGCCCTGGGTCCAGCAGCCCCACTGTGCAGCTCCATGCTTCAGCATTGTTGCAAGTCATTCTTTGTGGGAGGCATCAGGCTGTGCTCCCCCAAGAACTGCTTTTAAAACCAGCAGGGAGAAAGTAGCTCAAAACAGCAGCCAGTGGCCTCCTATTGGCAAAACCCCACAACGGACTGCCAGCAGCATGGGAAGAAAGGGGAAGGAGGTGCCAAGAGCAAGGCCAGCAAAGGGCAGGAGAATGGAGCAGCAAACACTTGCCTGCACTTTGGCATCCAGTAACCTCGCCCCAGCAGATGCAGCCTGAGCTCTAAGCAGCATCAGTCCTGGTTTCAGCTTAGCTTACTTCCTGACTCAGCTTTTGGCTTGCTGTCATTTGGGAGCAAGGCCAGGGAGCAATTGTGCCTTGTCCCTGGCACCCTTATGTAGGAATTGCAAAGGAAAGACAGAAGCATGGGCTGTGGCAAGGGAAGAAATGGGAAGGCAGATAAGGAAGAAATAGCAGTCCCAGCATTTGCCAAGTCCATTGGTTTAGGTGGGGCCTGAGCAAGATCAAGGGTAGGAGATGAAGGCAAGGAACAAGAAGAAACCTCAGGTTGCCTTTCCCACGTATGTGGTACATAACAGGTGATCTCAACTAGAGGAAGAAGAACTGGATTGTATGCTACTTCCTTATGTTTGGGCCCACTTCTGACTTGTGACATGATGCAAAGGAGAACCAAATAATCACAGGCCAGAAGCCACAAGACTCATTTTATATTATAGGAAACACAGCAGTAATTTGTGCAGAATTCAAATGAGGTCAGGACAAGGTTGTCAGATATTCATCCACCATGGGGCTGTGAAAAGCCAAAAACCAACTCACTCCCTGCTGGAGACTAATTCCAGCAGGGCATAATAAAATGTAAGAAGTTCATCACAAGGCTGATGAACCTTGGGGCTTCAGCAGGGCTGAAGATCTGCAAGTTATTATGTGCTGCCAGACAGCTAAGGGCAGTTCCCTCAGGCTGATAATCCTTTACTGTTTACCAAACCTTATCTTTGATATGTATATCTGCTTTGCTAGTGGGAAAAATCTATATATATAAAAGCCTAAGCTACTGTTGCAACTGAAACAACTGAACAGATAATGAAACAGGATGTGTGGGGCAACCAGGCTGGCAGGGGGGGCAGTGAAGGGTGACCAAACAACTTAACAGCAGGCTGCATGGGGTGACCAGGCCAGCAGGGGGGAGGGGCAATGAGAGGAGACCAGGCTGGCAGGGAGGCAGTTGGGGTGACTAGGCCAGAAGGGGGAGCAGTAAGGGACCAGGCTGGTGGGGAGGCAGTTAGAGGTAACCAGGATGGCAGGAGAGCAGTTGGGGATAATCTGGCCAATAGTTAGAGGCGATCAGGCAGGTAGGCAGGTGAGCAGTTAGGAGTCAATGGTCCCAGATTGTGAGAGGGATGTCTGTCTGCCGGCAGTTGGATATCTCTGAGAGGTCACTGATTGGGGAGTGTGCAGGCTGGGCTGAGGGGACCCCCATGCATGAATTTCATGCACTGGGCCTCTAGTGTGTGAATAAAAAGCCCTGGTTCTGGAGATTTAAGGAGCTTAGTCACTAGAACTAAGTTTCCATCTGGCACCCCAAAATGCTTTCCAAATTCATATTTCTTCTCTAGTCTCTTCATTCATTTATACACAGCCCCTTCTCCAGATTCATGAACCCCTGTAGATACGGCAACTCCCCTCCCTTCACTGCCAAGTTTAAGAAAGTGCTTCTCAAACTGGAGCATCTATACCAATCACTTGGAGTTGCTTTAAAAATGTGGTTTATGATATAGAAGGTCTGGAATGGGACCTGATATTCTGCATTTCAAGCAAGCTCTCAGGTGATGCTGATGCTGCTGGTCCATGGATCACAGTTTAGGCCACTTTGAGTAGCAAAAGTCTAGGCCACTTTAGAAATAAAAGAACCTTGGAGGTGAGATCAAAACGCTCCTAGTAATATTAATGTGGTATTGGAAATCATGGCTGGACATAAGGCTACAATGGTCTCTATCTCTTTCTCCCTTCTCCACCAACAAAACTGAGGATAACTGTGCCTGCGGAGCAGGATATTCCGCTTATCCATGGTAATTAATAGCAGGAGAAAATAAAATATAAAGTTGAGACTAAGTTGGGCCTGCTAGGATCAGAACTTATTTGACCTGCTGTATCAGCCAGGATGGGCCAAATCATGCTACAGTAACAAACAAGCCACAGACGCAATGGCTTAAGGAAAAAATGCCAGAAACCAAACAATGTCTCACTAATAGAAAGATGTAGACAGGAGACCAGAAGGCTGGTCAACCTTAATTGCTTTGAAAGGTCATAGCTAATCACTCACTGTTTAGTTGAAACATTGTTAGCTGAAGCAGCCTCTACCTGTTTGTTTCATGTATATTTCTGTTCTTGTAATTTCCTGTGTAAAGGTCATGGGTGTATCCCATAGTCTTAATAAAAGGGAGAAAAAGGCCAAAGTAAAGGGTAGTCTTTCCACTAGAGCAGTGGTTCTCAACCTTTCTAATGCCGTGACCCTTTAATATAGTTCCTCATGTTGTGGTGACCCCCAACCATAAAATTATTTTTGTTGCTACTTCATAAGTGTAATTTTTGCAACTGTTATGAATCGTATCTGTGTTTTCCAATGGTCTTAGGCAACCCCTGTGAAAGTGTTGTTCGATCCCCAAAAGGGGTCACGACCCACAGGTTGAGAACCACTGCACTAGAGGAAGGCTCCCTCCTGGCCCCCCAATATTGCCAAATTAATACCTTTCTAGTCTCTCTTTTCATTTGTGTGCGGACTCCTCCAGAACCCAAACCCTGAACTGGGAACCCTAAACCATGTGGGACGTAAAAGGGATTTCCACAAAAAAATAAATAAATAAAGTCTTTTTCTTACTCATATAAAGCCTGCTGTGGACATAGGTGTCTCTCCAAGAATTTTCAAAATTCTGAATTGGCTTCCATCTTCTGAAACCTTCACATGATCCTGAACTCCCATGACCTCTGCAACAAGAGGGGAGTGGGCCTGAGAGCCAAATACAGGCAATGGCATGCTTTCATCTGGAAGTGAATTTTCTCACATACATGGGCCAAAGTAAGTCACATGAGGGAAAGCAGGGAAAAAAGAGAAAAGAAGAACAAGATAAATGAATTTCCTTTTGGGGGAGTGATGTAGAAGTTCTCTGTTGCATTCACCAACAACAGTTTGTTTTGAGGGTGAATGGTGATTTTATAAGATAACATGTTTTTTTTTTTTTTTGCATATAGTCTCTTTTGGCAAATTTAGTATAATTTTTGTACTCAATTTTTTTTTTCATTTACTAATAAGAAGAGCCTAGATCAGGGAATCAGGAGAATTTATTTTTAGTTTTTTGTTTGATGACATTAGACAAGTGATTCATTTCTTTTTCTGTAAAATTGCTCTATATAAAAACTAGGATTGCTATAACAATACAAAGAAATAGCAGATGAGGAAATGCTTATGAAGGTTAAAAGTGCAAATCAGCCAGGCTTTTGTTATAGGCATAAGCCTGTCACCAGACATCTCTTTGGTATTTCTCTCATCCTCCAAATGAGAACCACTAAACTATCCTCAATTGCTTGTTAAATAATTGTGGCTTTCTCAGGGGCTATCTCCTGGGTTTCCTATAGTCTTCAGACATTCCATGGCCCTATCTTTTTTCTCTCTCCTTCCAGCCCAGGTATGGAGCAAGAGATGTGTTGAAGCACAGAGTATGATTTCAACAGACTGTGTTCATAAACCTGCCTCAGCAGAAACTTTAGTAGTTTGGGGTCCTTTAAAAATACCCAGGATCAAAAGCAATATATATATATACATACACACACACACACACACACACACACACACACACACACACAGTGGTACCTCGAGATACGAGTTTAATTCGCTCCGTAACCTTGAGGCGTGGGAAACTATAAGATGCTCGAGTCGAGGTAAACTGGTGGGATGTGTGCAGCTGGCCGATCCATGCGATTACTCATATCTCAACTGTTGCTCGTATTTCAAAGCAAAAATTGTTCGCTTGACTGCTCGTATCTCAAAAATCTCATATGATAAGGCACCCAATATGTAAATTGACTGAATGCTGAATGGCAGAACAACCAAATTGGTCACTATGATGTATGCTGACCACAGGGGAGGGGTGCGGTTGTCAGCAGCAGGTGACAGAACATGGAACATGGCAGGCATCAGCCATGGCAGGATGGTGGAGCAGGTGAGCAAGGGTGCCAGACCAAGGAAGGGAGCCAGTGTCTGTCATCGGGTTGAGCCTCTGGTGGTTATTGAAAATTCTTTGCTCCTGCGTGCTGCAGTCCCACCTGGCACTTGTACTTGCTGCCGGAGCTGGCCCCACTTGCACCCACTGCTGGCACCGATGCCACTGCTCACACTGGTACTGCTGCTCACACTCACTGCTGGTGCCCAGCATCGGCCCCAAACACTTGGCACTGTCAGCAGGTGCAAGTGGCAGCTGCTGGCCCTGATTGCCCCTCAGGGCTTCTCTACCTCCCCCTGCTCCTAAGGAGCAATTGGGACCAGCAGCCACCTCTCGCACCCACTGCCAGTGATGGCCCAGCTCACACCAGCTGCTGGTGCTGGCCCCAATTACTTTGTGCCATCAGCAGGTGCAAGCAGGGCCAGTGCCATCAGTGCATGGGAGCAGCGATGGCAGGAGCGGGGCTGCTGGCAACCAGGGACACAAGGCCCATGATGGGAGGGACCAGACAGGGGCATGGAGGATGGGCCAAGACCTGCCCCTGTGTCCACCACAGCCTCGTGGCCCATAGTTCCTTTCAAGGTCCACAAATTTGTGCACTGGGTCCCTAGTAGTTAATAATAAAGCAAAACCATACCCAAAGCCATCCAAAATTTTCCTTCATGGTGGAATGATAAATGCTTTCCTTTGAGATGGGAACTCCTTGGAATAAATCTAATAAGAGATGTTTGAGGCTTCTACCCATAAAAGCATAAAATTTTATTGAGAAAAATTAAAGAATGTGTTTGTAAGATAATATTGTAAAGATATAAATTCTCACTAAGTTCATCTGTAATTTTCATGTAATACCAAACAATATCTCAAGTATCTGTGTATATATTAAAATTCAAAAACTGATTTTAAAATCATAAGCAAACATATAAAGCCAGAAAGTCAAAACACTCTTGACTAAGAGAAATAAAGTTGATTTACTTTCCCAGATATCAAAAAATTATTATGCGCCTACAGTAAATAAGTGAGCAAGAACAGAAAATCAGAGCTATTTGGCAGAATAGAGGTTCATAGATAGACTATTGATTTATGACAAAATTTGCAGTTCAGTGCAGTAAAAAAAGAATGGATTTTTCATTAAATGGGACTGAATCAACAGGAAATGAAACTTTTAGACAAACTGTTCATATTCATATGAAAAAGTGAAAAATGATGTTCAAAATAGATTAACCAATTCCACATGGCTTGTAGATCTAAAATAGAAAAATAAAGTAATAAAGCTTCTTAAAAACATATAAAAGAATATCTTCATGACCTTAGAGCAGGTCAACATTATCTTATAAATACACATAAAAATTATAAGAAAATATGGTTGACTACATTAAAGTTAGGAACTTTTCTTCATCAAAAGACAACATTAAGAGAGTGAAAAGTCAAGTTATAGAGTGGGGGGAAGATATTTTCAATGTGTACAACTGATGGGGGGACTCATATTGAAACTAGGTAAAAAGCTCTGACTAATAATTAAAGAGCCAGTAGAAAAATGGATAAAATAGTTAAGTAAGCATTTAATTAAGGCACCAATGAGTAAATACATGAAAAAAAACACACACACATGGTTAACCTCATTAATCAACAAGAGATTACAAACTAAAACCACAAAGAGCTACCACTCCACACACTCTAAAATGGTTGAAAAACTTTAAAGACCAATAAGACTAATTTTTGGGAGGATATGGAGCAACCAGAATTGATGAGTTGCGTAACTTAGTGTGTCCACTTTGAAAGGTTGATTAGAGGTATCAATTATAATTGAATACATATTTACCCTATGACCCAAAAATTCTATGTGAAACAAAAAATATGCAAAAGAATGCTCACAGAGGCTGTAGTTGTAGTAGCATAAACCTGATAACAGTCCAAATATTATCAATAGTGAAATGAATAAGTACTTATGATATATTCATGCAACAAAACACCATATAGCAATTAAAATGAATGAACTACATAGCAGTATGTGTGAATCTCAAGAGCATAATGTGTTCTGAGAAAACTTAGCCACAAAGGAGTATATATCATTTATATATATAAAAGCCTAAGCGACCATTATGGCAGAACAACCAGAACAACTGGAACAACCAGTGGCTATGAGGCGCATTGCAGCAGCCAACTGGCATGATCCAGGTAGTAATCAGTCCCCCACAACCTCCCACAGCCCTTCCCCTTGGCCAGCCCAGCCCCCAATCGGCCCCTACCTGGGCCGATTGGAGCTGAGCCAGACAGCTAACCTCCCACAGCCCCAATTGGAGCTGAGCCAGACAGCTAACCTCCCACAGCCCATCCCTGCCACTGGCCCAGCCCAATGGGCCCCCATCTGGGCCAGCTGGCTAGACTCCACCCATGCAAAATTTGTGCAGTGGGCCTCTAGTA